>CM050524.1:56983289-57378289 GCA_027563665.1 Antrozous pallidus
TGACCACAGGACTCAGACCCTTGAGAGTTTAGAGACTTGAGGGTTCGGAGCAAGAATCAGTGAAAGCCGGCCCCTAGGCAGCTTTCGACTGACCCAGACAGGAGCTGCAGGAACGGATAACAGATTTCAGATGTCAGCTTGGGGGTCTGTGCTCTTACAAGGGAACCACGGGCCCCTGGACCAGGGCAGAGAACACCGACCCCTCTTGCCCCCATCATGCTACCTATGTCCTGTGTTTCACCCAGAATTCAGAGCGGGTTTTTCACCCCTGCCCACAACCGACATGGCTAATGCTGCAAAGTAATCTTGAGCCACTCGCCCAGGTTGCAGCCTCACTCCCCAGTTGGGGGTGTGCAAGAGGCAGCCAATCAGTGGTTCTTTCTCATCATTGATGTTCCCATCTCTCTCTCCCTCTCCCTTCCTCCCTGAAATCAATTAATATCTACACTAATAGAAGAGAAACATGCAAATTGACCATTCCTCTGCTATGCCCACCAGCCAATCATGGGAGAGTATGCAAATTAACCCAACAAAACTGGCAGTTAATTTGCATACACAGGCAAGGAGCAAAGACTGAAGACAGTGTAGAAGGAAGCCAAGTGCTGCAGAAGGGAGCGAAGCAGCGGAGAAGGGAGGGCGCGAGGCAGTGGAGATGGGAGCAAAGGCTGCAGGAAGCCCTATTCTTGCAGGAACCTTCCTGCAATGGGCCTCTAGTACACACACACACACACACACACACACACACACACACACACAGTGTATGAGTCCTGCAGGACCAGGCCGAAACCAGCTCTGACATCCCCTGAGGGGACTGCAAGAGGGCGGTTCTTGGGTGACACACCCTGGAATCTTGCTTCCTCCTCCAGTTCTGGGTGCATCATCTGAGAACTGCAGCTGCCAAGTTATATCAGCTCTGCAGCTCCTGTGTTAAGCATCTGCCTCCTGGTGGTCAATACGTGTCATCGCTACTGGCCGGTCACTTAGGCTTTTATATATATATAGATTTTTAAATAGGCCCTTTGGTTTGACATGAGCTGACCATTCTCTAATTACTCAAATGGGAACCACTATTGAAGGGTGTCAAGCTGCTTCTCAGGCGGCATGAAGTGTAGGCTTTTGCCGACTGTGGCTCAAGGAATAGATCTGGGTGCCCTGGGACACAGGCTCAGATTGAAGGGCCACAGTTGGACATCAGTCCAACTTTACCAACTTCCTAAGAAAACACTGACCCCACGCCAATCAAGAGCCTGGCAGCCATGTTGCATCAAGCACTCAGGAGCCCGAGTGGACCGAGCCTACAGGGCCCCTGACCTCTTACTCAGGTGGCCCCAGGCAAGTACCAGTCCCTAAGGCTCCACCCTGGCCCTGACCCCCACCCCTCCTGAACAGGACTGCCCCTTGTTCTCTTTCCCATGACTGCCTTCTTTCCCTCCTCTTTGGAAACAAGCAAATCATTTCCAAATGAGAAAAAGCAGCAAAGTGAATATATCACTTTTAATGTCTGCTGATCACTGTGGGTTTTTTTCCCCCCTCACCGATGCATATGATATGCATTTCTGTTAAAGATAAGCATTAGTAAAGGAACTCAACTGTGACTGTCCATCAAGTAGGAACGTTTAACCAACCTCCGTGTGTGCGTAGGCCTCAGGGTTCTGCTGGAAAATCTTTGCAATTTGGTTTCCGGTAAATCGCTGGAAAAAGATGGCAAATTCTTAGAAACCCAAATCCTACGTGGAATGAGCACCTCCATGCTCTGGAGACCAGTTAGTACGTGAAGACCACACAAAAGCCTCCGAAAGGCTTGGCACCTGCGGACCACCTGAGCGACAAAGCCTCGCTGGGCACTGACACCCAGGGAGGCCTGCTCTGATCCCGGGCACCTGAGCAGCGGACTCAGGGGCACCTTCCCGACCCACATCCCTCTGCTTTCGGGTGGCCCCGGTGGGGTTGGCCCTATCCCCGAAACCCGTCCTCCAGCGAGGGTCCCATGACCCAAGCTGAGACTGGGCCGGTGATGGCTGCCCGTGGGTGGGGTGGGACCTTGGCTGAGGCCAGCAGGAAACAGGCACTCTTTTTGTTTTTATTCTTTCATTTTGACAGGAACTGTCTTACAGGCACTGAGTCCTTTCAGCTTCAAACTACCCAACACCTAAGTCAGAGAGGCTGAAAGCAAAGTGCCATCGTCACCTCGGTTGTCATGAGGAGCGCAGCCCTGTTTACATGTGGGAACACACAGGGGAGGCCAGTCCCTGCTCAATGGGCAGCCCAAGGGGGCAGGATGGCCTTGATCGGAACCAGGGGCCAGAGTGCCTAGTCCTGGCTCCTCTGTGACCCCATACAGCCTCGTGTGACCCCCACAGGGACCGGCTACCAGCTGTGTCCTCCCAGACAGCCAGAGAAAAGGGACCGAGACCAACTACCAGACCTTCCTCCCAGTCCCAGCCGAAAGCAAGCCCTACCCACCTCGTAGGCACGGGAGCCGGTGAGGCGGCTGAGAGCCCGGGCCCCGCCCACGGCGGCCTCCAGCTGGCGGCACTGGACTGAGGTGCTGGAGTCCATCCACACCGGGCAGTCGCGGAGGGAGAAACAGGCCTGCGGAGAAGGGGCCAGGGCTCAGGCCTGTGCTCTCCCTGCTGCTTCTGGGACTGCTGGTCATCCCGCCCCGGCGTGGGCGCCTCTGAGCAGGTGTGGGCACCTCTTCCCCGGATGTGACCTCGGGAGACCCACGGGCAAGCCCGTCATGCCCACACCTCAGCCTGGTCCCCTGGGATCTCTCCCAGAAAGCTCGGGGCTGAAGGTTCTGGGGAGGATGCCCGAATGCCACAGGCGATGCTCCATGTGGGCAGGAAAGAACTCGTGCCACTCTGCCGGGCACCCGGGGCCGGGGAAGAGGGGAGAAGCCAGAGCCGGCCTGCCGGCATCAGGAGGCACCCTGCCCCAACAGGAGATTCCCAAGGGGCCATGAGCCAGTCAGGCTGGGCAGCAGGGGCCGTGTGATGAGGGCCGCTGGCACCTGACCCTGGGTCCAGACACCAGGTACGCCCACTTCATGGGGGCAGGGCAGAGCTTACTCGCAGGACTACCACCCAAGCCACCTCCCTACACCCTGACAATGCTCCAAGCCTCACACCTCAGGGCCTTCCTTTCCCCTCCACAGAAGTTTCTTTGACGCCCCCATCCTGGCCACTTACCTGCAGCTGCTCGTGTAATGGGAGGCCCGGTGACAGGCCTGTCAGCACCCGCCTGGCTCCGGTTTTCCAGTAGACACTTCCGTGTTGCTGTCCAGGGAAAGCCAAGGACACACTCATTAGGCCACACACCGGTCTCCCAGCCTTCAGGAGACACAGAAAGCACAGGAAGACCCCAGACCACACGCAGAGACCTGGGCTCCCGGCCAGCCCTGTCTCCCTCAGCCACAGAGCTCATCCTCTCCACGAGACTCGGTCTCCCCGTCTATACAATGTGGAGGAACTCTGCCCCGTCCACCTCACAACCTGGAGGAAGACTCCCAGAAGGAACGGTCGGGCTGGATAGTGGTGCCTTTGTAAAACTGGGTTTAAATAGATTGCTCATAATATCACCTGGAATTAACTCCTTCATTCATGTCCAGGGGTGGGGAACCTTTTTCCTGCCAAGGGCCATTTGGATATTTATAACCTCACTCTCAGGCCATACAAATTTATCAACTTAGATCAACCAAAGGACGTACATGCATGCATATATGTCTAATCAATGGACACAGACAACGGAGGGGAGGGGAGCATGAATGAGAGGTGGGGGGTAATGGGAGAATAAGGACACATATGTAATACCTTAATCAATAAAGAAATTTAAAAAAATTATCAACTTAAAAATTAGCCTGCTCTCTTTGGCCAATCATTTAATTAACTCACCCCTCATGCCTTGGCAGATGATTTCTCAAACCTTCTACAGCCTGTGGGCCAGACATTCCCCACCCCTATTTACCCATCCATTCATTCCGCAAACATTAGGCACCTAGGTCATGCCAGGCATAGGACAGATGAATAAGACAGTATTGACCCTGCCCTAACTGGTTTGGCTCAGTGGATAGAGCATCTGCCTGCAGACTGAAGGGTCCCTGGTTTGATTCAAGGGCAAGTACTGTGGTTGTGGGCACATCTCCAGCAGGGGGTGTGCAGGAGATAGCTGATCAATGTTTCTCTCTCATCGATGTTTTTAACTTTCTATCCCTCTCCCTCTCCCTTCCACTCTGTTTAATATATATATATATATATTTAAATATATTTTATTGATTTTTTTTTTATATAGAGGAAGGGAGAGGGAAAGTCAGAAACATCGATGAGAGAGAAACATCGATCAGCTGCCTCTTGCACACCCCCTACTGGGAATGTGCCCGCAGCCAAGGTACATGCCCTTGACCGAAATCGAATCTGGGACCTTTCAGTCCGCAGGCCGACGCTCTATCCATTGAGCCAAGCCGGTGTCGGCTCGATAAAATATATTAAAAAGAAAAAAGACAGTATTGTCTCTATTCTGCAGGATACTGAAGTTGAGTCAGGAAAAAAGATACATGGGTATAATTAGAAAAGCCAGGAGGTGCAGGCAGGGCTGTGGGAACAGACAGGAGGGGCAGGTGGAGGGAAGGGTGGCATTCTAAGCAGAGGGCCTGAAGCTGGGGCAGGAGGTGGGAGGTAGGGCTGGAAGAAGGGCGGCATCAGGAACTCAGTGCCCAGGCTCAGAGAGATGGGGTTTGTCCTGGAGGTGTGGGGACTCTGAATTAGCAGGAGGTGGCAGGGCTGACTGTATGAATGGGGCCTGTGGGAACCTTGGAGAAAGTCGGCTGCAGGTAGGGAGGCTGGAGCCGAAGGAAAATGACGGCATAGGCCTGGGCCACAGGAGAGGTGGAGAAGAGATGGTAGATTCAAGAGTCATGTACAAAGCAACGTGGGAACCCTTGGATGTGTGGGTGGGAGGAAGACACCCGAGAAAGGGAGCCTGAGGAAGAGGGATGGGGGCAGATGGGTGCTCAGTCTGGGTCGTGGTAAGTCTGAGGTGGTCACAGGGCACTCTGTCATAGGGGTGAAGGGGATGCCTCGGAGGGAGAGGGTGTCTAGGCCTGGGACCACGTGAGGGGCAGGCAAGAGCACCCAGGGAATCTGTTTAGTTTAACAAGGACGAGAGCAATCAATTCCTGCCTGGTCAGAGGGAAGACGCGACTTCTGAAAAATGAGTGAGCCCTCGTAACAAGGGCTAATCCAGCAGGGGGCAGAGTGACCTCAGACTAAGTGACATCGCCTTGTGCCTTGGCCTCCCCGCCACCACCACCACCATGTCAATGGCAATGACAATAACAATAGTAGTTAGCCCTAACTGGTTTGGCTCAGTGGATAGAGCGTCAGCCTATGGACTCAAGGGTCCCAAGTTCAAATCCAGTCAAGGGCATGTACCTTGGTTGCGGGCACATCCCCAGTGGGGGATGTGCAGGAGGCAGCTGATTGATGTTTCTCTCTCATTGATGTTTCTAACTCTCTATCCCTCTCCCTTCCTCTCTGTAAAAAACCAATAAAATATATTTTAAATAAATAAAGCTTAAGGATTTTATAGACGTAGGCACTATTCAATTTTACGCATTTAACGCTCACCCTGAGCCTATGACAGATGAGGGTGAGGAGGCAGCAGAGAGCTGGATGGCATGTCCCGGGTCACCGCCGAAAATGGCAGAGCTGGGGATCAAACCAGGCAGCGTGCCGGAACCCCAGTGCTGACCACTCGGTGACCCCACCCTATAGGATTGTAAGGAGGACTCAGGTAATTCACATCAAAGGTTCAGCACCATGGCCAGCGCACACTCATTGTTAGCAGCAGTAGTAGCTTCTCTACTACTAATGCTGCTTGGTTGTTAGTATAATTCCTGACTTGGGTTTTACGTCTGGAAATAGAGAAGCCATTTTAGTACCCCAGTCATCACAAATTCACATCAATCTCGCCCTCCCCGACTTCCTCCTCTCCCGCTGTCCTATTTCATGCAATGAGCAATCGTAAGAACTGTGTCCGATCTCTCTGCCTAGCCACATACCTTCCAAGGCAAAACAGCTATAGGGGCTCCTACAACTACAAGACGTACTCAGTGGTCTCAAGCTGGAGCGCCTTCCCTCTCGGGGAGCAGGCACCTCGCCCCGGCTCTGCTACCCAAGACAGCTGCCCTCACGTGGCCCATGGGGGCTGCTGCGGACACACCTGGCCCGCCCCGGACAAGGCGAGGACTCGAGAGAAGTCGAAGCCTGAAGTCCTCATCTTCTCCAGAATGAGATCCAAAGCCTGGGGAGGAAAACAGAGGCACCGTGACCATGCTGATCCGGGAACCACACACCCACACAGGCCCTAAGCCTCATACGGACGGGTGTGCCATTACAGCGGAGATGACGGAGAAGGGAGTGATACAATGAACGAGAGAGAACCATCAATGTGAGGGAAATAGTGACCAGTAAGCACTCTTAACCAGGGATCAAACCTGTAACCTCAGTATGTGACTGGACTTGGAATCAAACCCGCAACCTTTTGATGTTCCAGTCAACTGAGCCACCCGGCCAGGGCTAGGCTAAAGCTATTTTTAAAAAATGGAAGCACCAATGACTTATCCTTAAATTCTACGCCTCCAGCTGAAACTGGTTTGGCTCAGTGGATAGAGCTTCGGACTGAAGGGTCTCAGGTTCAATTCCCATCAAGGGCATGTGCCTTAGTTGGGGGCCCAACCCCACTGGGGGATGTGCAGGGGGCAGCTGATTGATGTTTCTCTCTTATCAATGTTTCTGACTTTCTATCCTTCTCCCTTCCTCGCTGTAAAAAATCAGTACAATATATATATTTTTTAATTCTACATCTCCAAATTATGACATCCAAGCACTCAGGAAGAGAGAAAGCAAGGCAGCTCAAATTTTGGTTGTGTTTGTGTTTTCAACCCATGATATTAATGACGTCACTTCACTGCATTGGAGAAGTGAAAAGCAAAGCAGAGGGCTCCCACCAGAAGGGGGCTCTACATCCACAGTCCCCACGTCCAGGCTGGAGAGACAGCAGGCAGGGAGTGGCCATTTATCCCAACCTCTCCACCATCCATCAGGCATCTTCTTTCTAGCAAGACCCCCTGGGGGCATAGATGGCAGTGCCCAGCAGAGCTCGACACTTCCCCCAAGATTGCAGAGCAAGAATTAGAGAGCCACCATGGGCAGGGATTGCCTTGTGGGCAGAGAAGCCACGTGAGCTTCTGGCTGACCCTGCCATCCCACCCAGTGCAGGGAGAACTCCTTCCACAAGCCTGGCTATGGGTATGGGGATCAAACCAGGCAGCGTGCTGGAACCCCAGTGCTGACTAACTCTGCCTGCCAACCTCCTGCAGGGGGTGTGGCAAAGCTGGGGCAAGGATGGGCAAAACTACAACCTGTCCAATCCTAAAGGCTGCTCCTAATTAGAAACCACCCTGGCCCCAACCCCAAGCCTGGTTCTCTAACCCACTGCTCACCCACAAATTGAGGCCTTGACATCATCACTGGGACCTCGAGACACCAACTCTTGCCTGTCACCCCCAACCCCTCTATCACTCCCCAGAAGTCTGGCTCAGCCCTCTGAAGCACGTTCTGGCCAGCCTGCCTGGGGAAATTCATGCTGGATCCCAGTGCTCCAGTAGGCGTCAGGGTCAGGCTGATAAATAAGAAATTGGACTAGTTATTTCAACAGAAAAAATTTCCTACAGGAATTTGGTTCAACCGGTATTGGAGGATTGGAAAAGCTTGGGACAGACACATTCAGCTCTGCCTTTGGCTGGCCTCCAGTTTCAGGGCTTTGTGTCCCCTGTGGCATGTCGGGCAGCTCCCAGCCCTATCCTGCCTGTCTGTGCAGTCCACAACCTCGGTCCTGTGGCCCCATTGGGTCAACTGGATCTGGCAACAGGTACCTTCCTTTCTCATTGGTCTTGAGTGGGAAGGCCTGCTTAAACCTGATAGGGCGGGTCACCAACCACCATTCTGGGAGATGAAGGGTCTGGGGACTAAGCACTAAGAACCCAGGGCATAAGGGTGGTCACTCAATGAGCAGTAACAATAAAAATAGTAGTTAGGTCCTAACTGGTTTGGCTCAGTGGATAGAGCGTCAGCCTGCGGACTAAAGGGTCCCAGGTTTGATTCTGGTCAAGGGCATTTACTTTGCTTGCGAGCACATCCCCAGCAGGGAGTGTGCAAGAGGCAACTGATTGATGTTCCTCTCTCATTGATGTTTCTAACTCTCTATCCCTTTCCCTTCCTCTCTGTAAAATATCAATTAAAATATATTTTAAAAGTAGTAGTATTTGGAAAGGTCTGTTCTGTGGTATTTGGAATACAGAGACTGGCTGGACTTTCCAGCTGCTATGGCTCCCGAACCCCAAAGTCCTTTGAGAGTCCTCTCAGCTCAGTACTGACACCAGCTGAGGCCAAGCCTGGCCCTAGGAAACACAAGGCCTCCAGTTCCCATGAAGATTTGGTCTCAACAGATGCTCTCATGAGCTGCCACCTTTGGGCTTCCTAGCAAATCACCAGGTCGGTTGATAAGGCAGGCTGGGGACAGGAGAGGGACAGGGATCCCTGGGCTTACCTGGACCCACATCAGGACTGGAGAAGTCACCGTCAGACCATCCTGGTGAACATGAACCCCACCCTGAGTCCTACAAGGAGAACAAGAAAGACTGGGGGACAGAGCTGGGGTAGGGGCCCAGCAGCAGCAGTCCTGGATAATTCCAGTGGAGGCAGAAATGCCCCCTCCTCTAACCTTAAGAGGGGACGCTAGATTGAACAGGCACGAATGTTGAAATGGAAAGAGAAACCATGAAAATTGCCCAGAGTGGCCATTCTCAGAAAGCACCAGCAAGGCAGGCACTGGTGTCACTGGTGATCAAGAAGGGACTGGGGGAGCACAGAGTTGGAGGAGAAGTCCTCCCAAATCCATTGCATTTGGAGAGGGAAAGGTGTGGCTACAGGAAGTGCTGCATCCGTGAGAAAAGTTCTTGGCTATCAGGCCGAGTCCTTGGATTACAATCTGTGGAAGGTTGCCTGGAACCCTCTTCCTCTCCTCCTCACCCCTGCAAGACCCTCATCCAAAATGATAAATGAATTAAAAGTAAGATTTAAAATAACTATGTCATTGGGTACTTTTTGCCTCATTGCAAACCACTTCAAAACATACTGGCTTGAAACTAGTTTGCTCACACTTCTGTTAGTCAGTCGCTGGGCTGAGCTCAGCTGGTTGGTTCTGGTATCACTCATGCATCTGTGGTCAGTTAACTGTAGCTAGAGGGCTCTGCTTCCGGAGGCTGAGTTCTGCTTCTCTTAACTGGGGATATGGAGACAATGAGGCCACGGGTCCCTCCATCTCCAGCAGTCTAGCCTGAGGTTGTTCATGTGGTGGCGGTATAGGACTCCAAGAATGAGAGGAGATGCATGCAAAGCCTACCGAGGGGTGGGGTTAAAACTGGTGCAATGTTACCTCCCCCATGTTCTACCGGTTAAAATCAACAGGTGGGGAAAGGAACCCATCTCTTAACGAAAGGAGCTGCAAAGTCACATAGCAAAGGGCATGGGTACAGGGAGGCGTGGAGGATTATGGTCATTTCTGCAATGTACTACAACGTGCAAAATCCATACAGTAAGCATATTAAGAGACACATGAAGTGCTCAAAAGAAGAATGGAGCGAATGGGAAAACACAGTATGAACTTAGACAGGAAGATCTGACCTTTTGTCAACTCCCTCCAACTTAATTAATAAATGTAACATGATCTCAATACAAATATTAATAATTTTGCCTTCTGGAACATTAATGCTGATTCCAAAGTAAGCATCAATTAAGAACAAGAAAGAGTAGCCATGGAAACTGAAGAAGAACAATCAGAGGACCAACAATTCCAGACATTAAATCCTATTCAAAAGATGGAATAATTAAAACGATGTGTTACTGGCTCATGAACAGACACACCGACCAATCAAGCAAAAGAAAATGCACAGAAGTAGACCTAAACACACACTAAGAAATTTAGCATCTGATAAGGCTGGTGTCTCAAATCAGCGAGGTAAAGGTGGGCTTCTAAAAAAAATTATGTTAAACCACTGAAGAGTCATCTGGAGAAAAGTATTTGAAAAGAAAAGTAAAATGATGTAGTGAATTACTTGCATATGTGCCATCCCCTAACCACTCCCCTGCCAGCTTGATTGATGTCTAACTGCTTCCCTGCCAGCCTGTTTGTCCCCAACTTGCCTCCTCTGCTGGCCTGGTCACCCCTAACTGCCCTCCCTGTAGGCTTGATCGCCCACAATTCCCCTCTCTTACAGACCTGGTCCCTCTCAACTGCCCTCCTCTGCTGGCCATCTTGTGTCCACATGGGGACAGGATCTTTGACTACATGGGGGCAGCTGTCTTGTGTGCTGGAGTGATGGTCAATCTGCATATCCCTCTTTTATTAGATAGGATTTTATTGATTTTTTACAGAGAGGAAGGGAGAGGGATAGACAGCTAGAAACATCGATGAGAGAGAAGCATCAATCAGCTGCCTCCTGCACACCCCCTACTGGGGATGTGCCTGCAACCAAGGTACATGTCCTTAGCCGGAATCGAACCCGGAACCTTTCAGTCCCCAAGCCGATGCTCTATCTACTGAGCCAAACCGGCCAAGGCCACTACATCATTTTTCATTGCTAACAACCCAACATCCTTACATAGGAGATGATAAACTTACCCAATGGAATATTATGCGTCTATAAAAAGAACAAAGCAGCTCTAACCTACTGAGATGGAAAATACAGCCAAGTGATTGTGAAATGAATAAAGCAAAGTACAGAATGCTATATGTGGTATGCTTTTCTGTGTGTAAGAAAGGGAGAAAGTAAGAGTATTCTTATCTGCTAATATTTCCCTATGAAACTCTGGAAGGATACACCAAAAACTAACTAAAGAAGTAGAGGCCAGGAGGGAAGAGATGAAATCATAGAGGGATTAAACACTTCAATGTAGGGCTTTTGTTTCTTTTGAATGATGTACCAAGTACCTGCAATGCCTATTTGCTGGAAACCAAATATTGTCTCACCAACAGAAAGGTGTGGACAAGGAACCCGGAAGGCTGGTCAACCTTGAAGCTCTGAAAGGTCAGAGCCAACCGCTCCCTGTCTAATGGAGACAAGGGCAACTGAAGCCACTTCCCCACCAGATAATCATGCAAATCCTTATTGATGAGATAATCTGCTTATTGCCTGTCTAAAGGCAATGGGTATATCCCAAACCTGAATAAAAGGAATGGCAAGGCCAAAGCAAGGCATAGTCCTCCAACTAGAGTTGGGCTAATGCCTGGCCCCCATCTTCCCAAATTCATATTTTTCTAGTCTCTTTTACTTTGTGTACGGCCTTCTCCAGAACCAGAACCCTGGCCCTGGAACCCTGAACCATGCAGGACGTGAAAGGGGTTCCCACACCTATTAACAAAACAGTTTTATTAAAACAACCGTTTTGGAAGAGAACTGGCAATTGCTTAAAAAGTTAGACATACAATTTAGCCGTTTCTGGGTACTGCATTTCCAAGAGAAATGAAAGCTTATGTCCATACCACGACTTGTATGTGAATTTCATAGCCTCCTTATTTATAACAATAAGAAACTGGAAACAACCCAAATGTCTCTCACCAGGTGAATGGATGAACTAGTTGTGACCCATTCATACCATGGGCACTACTGAGCAATGAAAAGAACAAACTACTGAAAGGGCAGAGGGGGCTGCAAAGACAGCCGCCATTTTGGACTGTGTGACTTGGCAGCCACCATGTAGGCCACGTGATGTGTAAACTTACCATCTTGAAATCACAAAGACTAACCCCTCCCTTTGAATTAGCCAATCGTGAAAGACTGTGTGCTTGAGCTCCAATCAAGAGCAAAGGACAGGGCAGGTCACGCGCATTAGGGATTATTTGCATCACTAGGCCCAGCCTTCACCCAACCAATTGGAATCAGCCAACTCAATGGTTCGAGTCTGGCCCCACCTCCCTATAAAATCGCCATGTTTTGGGGTATTTTTCCTCTTTTGCGTCCTGCCACTGTGTCGGTGGGGGCAGAGGGCCAAGCTAGCTTGAATGAAGGCTCTTTTGCTTTTGCATCGGACTCGGTTCCCTGGTGGTCTTTGGGGATCATGAAATCTGGGCTTAACACTACAGCCCTAACCAGTTTGGCTCAGTGGATAGAGCATCGGCCTGCAGACTCAACGGTCCCTGGTTTGATTCCGGTCAAGGGCGTGTATCTCGGTTGCGGGCACATACCCAGTAGAGAGTGTGCAGGAGGCAGCTGATGGGTATTTCTAACTCTCTATTCCTCTCCCTTCCTCTCTGTAAAAAAATCAATAAAATATATATTTTTAAAAAGAACTACTGGTAAACATGGATGAATCCCAAAATGATTATACTGAATTAAAACGTAGGATAAAAAAAAAAGTAGGATAAAAAAAAAGAGTATATCATTATGACTCCCTTTATATAAAATTCTCAGACCCAGCACAGTAACTGATGCAAAGTCTCAATTGGTACGTACTGCATACAGGCAAGAATGCATGAGTGAATGCATGAATGAATGGAACCGCAAAGGAATGGAGGAGGGAACATTCCAGGCATAGGAAAAGGGTGCTGAAGACCAAACTCCTGCAGATTGATGAAGTCAGAATAGTTTATGGATGTTAAAGTTGAGTGGGGGCCCCCCTTCCCCAAACCAACACCCCACACACAGAGAAATAGGCACATGAGGTACATACCCAAATTCTGGAAGGTCTCTGTCAAAATGCACACTGTCCTCATAGAAGACACTCATCTCTGCATCAACAGCAACCACTTTCACCTGCAAAGCATTCGAAAAGATCGAGCAGAGAATCTTCCTCAGCTGCTCCCCGGGTCCTGGGACAAACTCCCTCAGGTGAAGAGAGTGGTTCAACCTGCAGACCTCCTGGAAGGCTGGAGTGCATTTCGTAACCATGGCAACCGAGCCTCCTCTGGGCAGATGCCAGAAGATTTAGTACACAAAAGAAGCTGAGTCGGAGTTGGAATACCCTTATAACTCAAAGAATCTCTGCCCACCAAACCCCCAAAGCCAAGACCCTTTTAGAGATAAATGTTCAGAGATGAGCTGATTCCTGGCCACGGGGGGCTGAGAAGGCCCTAGGGCGAAGGCATGGCAGGCTAGAGTTTGCAGATGCCTTTGGGGAACCATGTCTGCGGGGATCTGAGGGACCAGGCAGGGCCCCTGGGCTGTTCCCATAGGCATAGGGCATGGCCGTGGCCCAGGGACATACAGTGTCCCAACGGGGCAGACCTCCAAACCCAGGGGTGCAATTCCTTTCCCAGACATATAGGGAAACGGAGGCCTTGCCATGCGACCAGTCTTCCCCAGGGTCCCCCAAGCCTTTCTGCGCACGAACTGGTCTGCCTCCCTGGCCCATCTGAGAAGAGAGGTTTGACTACAACGGTGCCGATCCCCCAAGTTAAGAAAGGGGAATTTGGGGCCCAATTTTGACTGCTTGCCTGTCCATGGGGCAGAGCCCGTCCCCTGTCACCACTGCTGGGCATGCTGACCCGGGGCAGGCTGGTGCCAACCAAGGGTGGAGCAAAGTTCAGAGTACATTGTTCCATTTCACCAAAAATAAATAAATAAAAATTCAAACGGTCCTCTGGTTCCAGGTCACCGGTTATGCCTGTGCAGACACCTACCCGTGCGTCTGTACCCCCATCTGACACCAGCTGAGTGCCTTCGGGGTCCTGTCGCTTGGTGGCCGCCAGGGCGCGCGAGCCCGCTGCGTCCCCACCCCCGCCCCCTTCCCTGGGCACCTCCCCACTGCGCGCCCCCAGGATCCCGCCGCTGGGGGAGGAGGAGGAAGCTTCCGGGAGGGCGGGGTGCAGCCAGATCGCTGTCAAATCTTGTGAGCGGTGTCGGGGGACCGGCAAGGGCTGGGGTGCCGGGTCCCGAGAAGTCCGAGAGGGAGGTGCGCCCACGGCTTGGCATGGGTGTCCCTGCACCGAGGTCCCCACCAACGCCACCCGGGTCCCCACCAACGCGCCCGGATACGCGGAGGCGGCGGCCCGGCCCTGCCGGCCCGGCCCGGCCCGGAGACAGTACCTGCTGCGTGCTGAAGTCCCAGCCCAGGCAGCAGAGGCGAGCGGCGGGCTCGGCCATGACCGTGGAGGCTCTGATGGCTCCCGTCCGCCCGCCCGTCCTTCCCGCGGCGTGACTGTCGCCGCGCTCCAACGCCCAGAGACGCAGGGGCCGCCCCTCGCCCCGCCCGGCCGGGCTCCCGGACCGCGTCAGCCGCCGGCTGTGCTCTGGCTCCGCCTGCCGGGCGGCGGGGGCACCGACACGCGCGCGATCCGGGGCTGGGGCGCTGGGACTTTGAACCTGTGCGCGGGACAGGCGCGCTCCGCGCAACCCGCTGGCACCCACTCCCCACCCTGTCCCTCCTCCCATACAACTGTAAGCCAGCTTGCCCCTGCCTATCGCTGATGGCCCTCGGCATGGAGACCTTGGGTACTGGGACAGATGCCCACTCATGGGGGTGACTCAGGGGTCGCAGGGAAATGTGCCCTGGGCAGAAGCAGAGGGCTCCAGCAGGCCCTGTCCTGACCCAGCCTATCTGAGTGTCTCAACCATGTGCCACATTCCACCTCGGTATCCAAACCCGGAACTCCGGATGCACCAGGGCACGGTGAAGGGGGAGAGAGAACCGAGATTAGACGCACTCCCCTTCTTCCTGGAGCTGGGACATCTTCCTTTCCGCTCATACTCATTCCACCTGGCCAGTCCTTCTGTCCCTGGGGCTGCCTTCTTCCCAAAGCCCTGCCAACACCCACCTAGGGGAGGTGTCCCTCTCAGGAGCTTCCCAGCCCCCAGATGCAACGGTCTAGTTAGCTGGCTCTCTCTTGCTGAACTTGCCTGGAGCCCAGGTCCTCCTCTTGGCCCCAAGTCCCAAGATCACAACAGAGCTGGGCCCAGAGCCAGTGAATTTGACTCCAGAGTCCACACTTAACTACTAAACAAGACAGTTGGCTGGGCAGCCTTGTTGAGAAGGCTGGTGGCAATATACAAATGTCCCATGGAGGCTCTTCCTCAAGCTCCTTTCTCAAGGCCTCCCAGGAAGGCCTTGTCTTGCTCAGGGTACCTTCCTCTTGGGCTGTGGCACCTCTACTATTCTGGTGACTGGTCCTTTCTCTTGATATAATAGCCCTTCCCTGAGGCCACAGGGAAGACTGGGCGTCTGAAAGCCCATTCACTTACATAAGGTTTGACCGTTAGCAAGTGTGGGCGAAAGGAGCCACATGCTGACCTGACCAGCTCAGAGGAGGCCTGCGTGGCGGTCTTGCAAACTCAGAGACCTAAAATAGCCACAAAAGGTGGTTTGAAAATTAAATATTTAACTACAAACAGGTTATAGTGGGTATTTTCCCTGACAAAGATCAACTTAGATCTTTACTGAGCCTATTTGCCTTTTTGCCTCTAAGATCTGTGAGTTGTCTGGGTAACTTGTAACTTCCCTTTTTCTGGAGCCCCTGGGGCACAACCAGACGTGGGGGGCGCCAGGACAGATGCCACAAATTCCTTCATTATCACGTTAATTGTTCCTGCATGCTCCTAAGTATGTGTCCATCATTTTACTTTTTATCCAATCCCAGGGGTTTCCCTACCTCCTTAATCCATCACCAATGAATTTCATGTAACCCACCTATGTCCCTCCTTTGATTGCGATGTATAAATACAAATGTAACCCGCCATTCTCCGGAACAGAAGCTCAATTCGTTGCGGTTCTGCTTCCTGGCATATGCCGACAGAATGGCTCAAATAAACTCACTAAAATTCTTTACAGGTTTCAATTTTTTTTGTGTTTGTTTTTTTCCCCCCCGTTAACACAAGGAATGAAGACAGATATCTTAATTCCAAATTGTCAGTGCCTCTCCTATTGTCTTCCTTGTTGGTGTCCTGAAAGGGGGCACCCAGTAGGAGAAGAGGGATTCTGGGGATTCTGGAAAACTGTGGGCTTGGTTGTTTCTTATATCAACATTTCTTCGTCTCCAGCAAGGCTCTGCCTCTCTTTCTCCTCAAGAGAAAGAGAGAAAGAGCCTTACCCAGGCTCTAAATGGGCAAAGCCCATCCACAGAAGAGGAGTCACGTGATCCCATTTGCATACTAGGATGAGAACTAAAGATACTACTCGGAGAATGGGGGCAGAGGGGAGGAAGGGAAAAATTGGTTCCAATGAGGTTGCAGGAGGCCTGACCCAGGGCAGAGATGCTAATGGATGGAGAGCAGTAGATACTTAGACTCAAGAAATACTTAGGAAGCTCCCATGGACTGAGAGAGGGAGGAGTCAAAGGTAACGCCCAGCTTTTGGGTCGAGTTGACCTGGTTGGTTAACTGTTGATGCACAAAAATACCCTCAAACTTGGTGGCTAGAACAACAATTTTTAAAAAAATATATTTTACTGATTTGTTACAGAGCAGAAGGAAGAGGGATAGAAAGTCAGAAACATCAATGAGAGAGAGACATCGATCAGCTGCCTCTTGCACGCCCCCCACTGGGGATGCGCCAGCAGCCAAGGCACATGCCCTTGCCGGAATCGAACCCGGGACCCCTCAGTCCACAGTCCGACGCTCTATCCACTGAGCCAAACCGGTCTCGGCAACAATTTTTTTTTTTTTTAGAACAACAATCTTTTATTGTTCCTCACACATCGGCGGGTCAGCAGAGGGTGAGCTGACCTAGACCACGGCCACTTGGGGTGGCTCTGCTGCACGTGTCTCTCATCCTTCTCTTCCTGGGACCAGCAGAGTACTCCCAGCATGACTCTCTCCTAAAGCAGCAGAGCCTAATGGGGTGAGGGTAAATGTGTGAAGGTTGGAAATGGCATCTGCACTTCTGCCTCTCTGCCTCCGGCCAAGGCTCTGCGGCCCCCACGGGCAAGTGGTGGGAATGAGACCGTGGCAAAGGTGTGACACGGGGCAGGGAACTATGGTCACCAATGCAATCTGCCACAGGCCTGCCCAGATGAGGGCAGCTCTGTTCTGTGAATTAGGAAACATGGGTGGAGAAGCAGGCTGGCGGGGAAGAAGTGAGCTTAGTCAGGGCGTGGGAGGTTTGTGGTGCCTGGGATGTCTGAGTAGAGGCGGTGAACAAGCCGTTGGATGTGTGGTTGAAGACAATGGTTTGGAAATAAGTATCAGGCCCTGATGGGAGTGACCTAGATTGTGTGGAAAGATGCAGAGTGGGACAGCTGGAGACCCCCCGGAGGGACCTGCAAAGACAAGTGAAAGCGCAGGAAGAGACCATGTGGGAGGGGCCTGGCGGAAGCCCATGGAAGAACCTTCCTGGGAGCTGACGCTCAACAGGGTCAAGCGCCGCATGGAGACCCAAACCCAGTTCAGCGGTGAGGAGGCTGGTCATGAAAACTTTGCAAGAGCAGACTCGGGGGTGCCCCATAGGCCATAGTTTGTAAGATCTTTCTTCTGTGGCACTGTTTTTAGGTTTGTGTCTGTTATATGTGTATGTACTTCTGTGGTTTCCAAACTGCATGCCTGAGAAGCAGTGGGGAACCCATAAAGGTGCTACGGGACACGTTGACTCTTCCAAGAAGACACAGCGATACTCAACATCTGGCAGGCACCACGTTGGGGTTAGAATTGGCACAATGTTACCTCCCGCATGTTCTACTGGTTTCTAGATTCTGCTGCATGCCTCTCTAGGCTGCACCATCCTATCTTTGCCAAGCGTGCTTACAGCAGTTGTGGTGAGGAGCTAGTCCTGCAGGGAGATCAGGGTGAAACAGAAAATAAGGATAGCATATCCGATCTGATCCTAATATTTGAGATGTTGCATAGCGCCCCACAGGCACACATGTTCCCCCTTGGGAAGCAATTTTGATTAAAAATGAAATATTTTCTTCTCCAACTTACATGTATTAGTTTCTTCAAGCAGCTACCAACTTGTTAGGGCATCCTATTTAATAAAAGAGTAATATGCAGATTGACCATCACTCCAACACACAAGAGGGCTGCCCCCATGTGGTCAAAGATCCTACCCCCACGTGGACACAAGATGGCCGCCACAAGATGGCCAGCAGGGGAGGGTCGTTGGGAGGTTCCAGGCCTGCAAGGAAGGGCAGTTGTTGGTGATCAAGCCAGCAGGGGAGGGCAGCCTGGGGCCTGCAGGGGAGGGCAGTTACAGGTGACCAGGCCGGCAGAGAAGGGAATTTGGGGTCAAACAGGCTGGCAGGGGAGTGGGTTAGGCATCAAATAGGCTGGCAGGGTAGTGGTTAGGGGGTGATCACACTGGCAGCCAGAAGTAGTTAGGGGCAATCAGTGAGGCAAGCAGTTTGGAGCCAGCAGTCCTGAATTGTGAGAAGGATGTCTGACTGCCTGTTTAGGCCCTATCCCTCAAGGGGTCCCAGATTGGAGAGGATGCACACTGGGCTGAGGGACACCCGCCATGCCCATGCATGAATTTTGTGCACCAGGCCTCTACTTTATATATATTAGGCTGTTTGGACCTAACTACTTAATAAACAGAACTATTAGCATTTCTGTGGTCCTAGGAGAGCCATGGGGAAAAAATGTTGAGATTCTAAGAGTGTCATGAAGTCCAACCATTTGGGAAACCTGATCTAGTTGGATGTATCTAATTGCTCTATCATAGTCAATGATGTGTCAACCCCACATTTTACTGTGCAGGCTCCCTGTGAGTGACACTTGGGTGGACGTCAGACTTATAGTTTCCTAAATGAGCAGTTTTAAGAGAGAAAGATTACACCCAGCTAGTGTGGCTCAATGGTTGAGTGTCAACCCATGAACCAAAAAGTTGTGGGTTCGATTTCCAGTCAGCGCACTTGCCCAGGTTATGTGCTTGATCTCCAGTAGAGGGAACCAAAAGGGGGTGGTGAAGAACTAATCTATGATGTTTCTAACTCTCTATCCTGTTCCCTTCCTCTCTCTAAAATCAATAAAGATGTTTGTGTTGGTTTTTTTTTAAAGAAAGAGGGAGGAGGAACCAAGATGGTGGCATAGGTAAACACCTATCTTGTTGCCCCACACAACAATTTTCAAAACTACAACTTAACGACAGAACGAACATCATCCAGAATCACCAGAAAGCTGGCTGAGTGGAAATTCCACAAATAAAAGTAAATATTGGACACTGACTCCAAGGAGCAGCGGAGGGCAGAGTTGAGGATACGCACGGAGTCATTGGTTTGGAGCCATGTGCGCGCGAGCGGATAGGGCAGGTGGCTGCAAACCCGGATGGTTTTCTCGAACAGGAAGGGAGACAAAGGCGATCCACTGCACTGATTCCCCATTTGCGGGTGAGGTCCAGGAACCCATACTCATATGGGGTGAAACTGGACAGTAAGAAGGAAGCACGCTGAAACTCGGGCGCCCAGAGGTCTGTGAGCTTGCAGAGAGGGCGAGTAAACTTGGGAACAGCAGAAGTGCTCGTGCACAGAGAGGACTGCTGACTTGCTCTCTCGTTCGGGAAACCACCGGACTGCATTGTTTTACAACCCTGGGCGAGACTTTGGGTGTGCAAACTCATTTGGGGAGAGGTTGAATTGTCTGGCAGTGGGTAGAGCTCAGCAGCAGCTTTCTCCAGAGGTGCATGCAGCCATTTCCACCAGGCACAGAGACCCAGGTGCCGCATAGAGTGGAGCTGACGGGAAATCAAGGCTGCCTGCTCAACCTGGAGACTCTGCCCATCCAACCTGAGCACAGCTGATCCTCATAGCCAATTGGCCTGGAGGTCAAACCCTCCTAGTGCTAACAACAATAAAATAGGCTTAACTTCAACAAGACTGTGCAACCCATAAAGGGCTGCAGCAAGAGTATCTACCTCAGGTAACTGGGGAGGCTGAGCCACTGTCCCTTAGAGGACATCTATCACACAAAGGTAATCGACCAACTCAGGAAAGCAACCACAATGCAGACATGGAAAGAAATCAGGTGTGAAAGAAATGGAGGGAAAAAAAAACACAACTGGACCTAGAGTTCAAAACCACGGTTATAAGGTTTTTCAAGAGGCTCCTAGAAAAGGCCAATGAACTTAATAAGACCTTTGAGGAAATGAACAAGACCTTCAAGGATACGAACAAGACCCTCGAGGATATGAAAAAGGACCAACTAGAAATTAAGCATACACTGACTGAAATAAAAAATATTATACAAAGACCTAAAAGCAGTCTAGAGGACCACAAGAATCAAGTCAAAGATTTAAAATACAAAGAAGCAAAATCCACTCAGCCAGAAAAGCAAGAAGCAAAAAGAGTCCAAAAAATTGAAGATAGTGTAAGAGGCCTCTGGAGCAACCTCAAGTATACCAACATCCGAATTATAGGGGTGCCAGGAAAAGAGAGAGAGCAAGATAATGAAATCTATTTGAAGAAATCATGACTGAAAACTTCTCCCACCTGGTGAAAGAAATTGACTTAAAAGTCCAAGATGTGCACAGAACCCCAAACTATAGGAATCCAAAGAGGACCACACCAAGACTCATCATAATTAAAATGCCAAGAGCAAAAGTCAAAGAGAGAATATTAAAAGCAGCAAGAGAAAAACAGTTACCTATAGGGGAGCACCCATACGATTGTCAGCGGATTTTTTTAACAGAAACGATGCAGGCCAGATGGGAGTGGCAAGAAATATTCAAAGTGATGAATAGCAAGAATCTACAACCAAGATTACTCTACTCAGCAAAGCTATCATTCAGAATTGAAGGTCAGATAAAGGGCTTTGCAGATAAGAAAAAGCTAAAGGAGTTCATCAGCACCAAACCAATATTATATGAAATGCTGAAAGGTATTCTTTAAGAAGAGGAAGAAGAAAGAGGTAAAAATAAAAATTATGAACAACAAATACACATCTATCAACAAATGAGTCTAAAAATCAAGTAAATTGAAATCTGATGAACAGGATAAACTGGTGAATATAACAGAATCATGGTCATAGCGAGGGAATGGACTGACAATTCGTGGGGAGAAAAGGAGTGTGGGAGGTGCATCAAGAGTCTGGACAAAAATCATGCACCTATGGAAGAGGACAGTGAGGGGGAGGTAAGGGCAGAGGGTGGAATGGGTAATGGGTGGAGGGGAGCTATAGGGGGAAAAAAGGGGGAACAATGTAATTAATAAACTGAACAATAAAGATTAAAATAAAAAAAGAGAGATAAAACTTAGAAGTATATTGGTAGCTTTAATTCCTATCTCTTACACTTCTAAGACAAAGATAAAAATCACTGAAGCAAAAATAATCGGAAATTAGGAAATGAAGTAGACAAATCAATGATAATTTAGGCTCACTAATTTATTATACATATCTGTCTGACATTTTATAAAAGATTTCATCTTGAAATATGTTAGAAATAAGTGAATCTTCTTTCCATTCTATCTTTGCTGTTACGAGTTGAAAATATAGTAGTTTGTCCAAGTTGGAGGGTGAGGGGTAGGTCCTGTCTCCAGTTAAATAAATAACTCATGCAACTGAGGTTAAGATTTTTTAAAGCTAATTTTGTTTTCAACCTGAAGAAAAGTGTGATGGACTTTGATGTTTAAGCAAAACAGATCCCAAAGAATTCTGGGGGGTGGGAGGGGGGAAGTAGAGGGGGGAGTGCTTATTTTTACCAAGTGTGACTACTTCTGCTGTGTATGTCTTTGTACTCACCTCAGAAGCTAATTTGATTTTAGAAAAATGAAATATTGTTGTTTATATCTTCCATTTTTCTGCTTTTATTTATTGTTATTACTCTTATTGATCTCAGACAGAGGGAGGGAGGGAGGGAGGAGAGAGACGGGGAGAAAGAGAAACATAGATGTGAGAGAAACATTGAGCAGGCAGTTGCCTCTGACTGGAAATTGGAGATCAAACCCACAACTTGGGGGCATGTGGCTTGATGTGGAATCAAACCCATTACCTTCTGGTGTATGGTATGATGCTCCAGTCAACTGAGGCACACCAGCCAGCGCCTTTTTTCTGGCTTTATAGCATTCCTCCCTTGGCGCCTGTCTTTCCCCCAGTACATGAGGGTTTGAGGCAGAGAATTAAATCCAGTAGCCCTGTATACACAAAAGAAAGTTCCGGAAAGTCGTACCCTAAGTTACTAACGACTCTCCATGGGAGGGAGTTAGAGATCACTGGTTAGAAGGTGACTTCTGCATTTTAACTAGCTCTGTATTGATGAACTTTTAACTTTTGTACTAAAAGAAAAAGAAAACCAGCCAACAAAGCAGTAATAATAGGGGGATCTCAAGGTGCTTAGGACTTTTAAACCAGTCTCTTAAGTAATTAGGGGCCAAAGAGGTAATCAAAACACAACACCCTCTATGGGAAGCCGAAGGATGAAAACATCCTTTGCACCATCTTTGGGATATTCTCAGAGGTAACTGCACATTCTTAAATGTTTTTATTAGAGACTGAAAAGAAGCTCTTTTTAACTTACAAGAGAGAGAGAGAGAGAGAGAGAGAGAGAGAGAGAGAGAGAGAGAGAGAAAGGGAGAGAGAAAGAAGCATCAATTTGTTGTTCCACTTATTTATGTATTCCTTGGTTGCATCTTATATGTTCCCTGACCAGAGATCGAACCCACAACATTGGTGTATGGGGATGACACGCTAACCAACTGAGCTACCTGGCCAGGGCCTATGGGATACTTTATCAACATGTGAAACTTCATCCAATTTTGACATTTCACTTTCAGTATTACACCAACAAACCAGTGTGATTTGAATGATGTGGGAGACCAATACAAGGAAGGTTCTAGGCTAGTGCTATCTAGTAGAAATAGAACGTGGGCCACAAATGCAAGTCATGTGGGTAGTTTTGAATGTTCTGTCAGTCCCATTTTTAAATGTATTTTTTTAAAAAAAAACACACACAAATAAACAGGTGCAATCAATGTTAATATATTAACTCAATATATCCCAAAGGTTATTATTCTTACATACTAGAGACCCAGTGCATGAAATTTGTGCATGAGTAGGGTCCCTAGGCCTGGCCAGTGATCAGGGCAGATCAGGTTCCCACCTCTTTGCCTTCCTGCCTCCTCCTCCCCTTGTTCCCTCAGCATCCAGCCATGCCTCAGGTCGCCCACCATGTTCTGTACTGCCCCCTGGTGGTCATTGATTGAACTCCCAGTCTCCCGGTCAAACTCCCAAAGGGACACCATATATATATATATGTGTATGTATGTATATATATATCTATATATCTATATCTATATCTATATATGTATTTATATATATATATGTATTTATATGTATTTATATATATATAAATACTGATATTTCCTGTTTTATTTTTGTACTGTTGCTGAAATCCAGTGTTTGCTACATTCATAGCATATGACAATTCCAACTCTCCACCTTTCAAGCCCCCAGTGTCTGCATCTGATTAGGGGCTATTATGGGACAGCATGGGTCTAGCCTGTTAAAATATATAATGTTGCACCTTCTTGATGTGAGGACACAGCAAGAAGGCGCTGGCTATGAATCAGGAAGAGGGGTCCCACCCCACTGTGTTGGCACCCTGACCTTGGACTACTAGCTCCAGAACTATGGGAAATAAATTTCTGTTATATATAAACAAAAAAATTAATTAAAATATATATATAATGTCAGACTCCAGGTAATCTTAGCTGTTGATTGGATAAACTAGGTAGGTCCTATCTGGAACTGATCAATGATCCTGGCCACTTGCAGAGAATCTAAGTCACACAGGGGTGTGCTAGATCTTCCCAGCAGCCTCGTCCTGAGGCCACCAACACTGCTCCATCAGTTTTCCTTCCAAAGCCACCTCCTGCTCCTGTTCCCCACTGCCCTGTAGCGCTGGCCAAAACCTTGCAGCAAAGTAATTTGAGGTGAGGTGTTTATCGTGGCTAATATTTTGCCCTCACAGCTCACAGAGAAGTACCCCAGAAAAAGAAAGGGGGCATTGAAGCCATCCTGTCATGACACTTTACGAGATCCTTTGTCTGGGCTATCCTGGGAAGGAAGGAAGGGAGGAAGGAAGGAAGGAAGGAAAGAAGGAAGGAAGGAAGGAAGGAAGGAAGGAAGGAAGGAAGAGAGGAAGGGAGGGAGGGGGGAGGAAGAAAGGGAGAAGGGAAGGAGGGAGGGATGGAGGAAGGAAGGAAGAAAAGAAAAGAAGGAGGGGAAAGGGAGGAAAGAAGGGAGGAAAGAAGGGAGGAAGGGATGGAGGGAGGAAAGTGAAGTTCAATGTGATGGTGCAGATGGGAGATCTCATTGTTTCTTCACCTCCAGCCCCGTCCTGACAGGTGCACCCAGTGGCACTGAAATGTGTTCTCTGTCTGCACTGGAGCGGGAGGCGCATTCACACTAGCAGATGCCTGGGCTAGAGGATGTGGCCAGGGGGAGGTGCAGTCTTGCCCTTGCTCACTCCCGGCCACCACACACCCCATCCAGGGAGCTCCTTGCTCTCCCTAGGGAGTAACTAAAGACAGTAACAACTCTGGGTGAGCTTTTCCCACCCACCATCCTCTGGGCCTGGGTCTCCTGGTTCTCCAAAACCAATTGGGACGAGCCATCTCAAGTCTAACATGGTACCTTTATTAGAATGAATCACGCCTGAGCTCCCACAGAGGAGCTATTTTTGAATCTCGAGGGCTAACCTCAGAGTAGGGCTGACCTTGTGCCCGAAGCTGAACTTGGCCCAGAATTTTCGGCTTGAAATTCACGGCCCCATTCTCAGCCACTCAACTCCATCCGAGATCGTCCGAGAACCTGGCCCTCAGGAATCCTGACTGCTCATGGAATCTGCTTCGATCTTCACAGGTGGGCCGAACAAGCCTGGCTCCGGTTCAATCATGGCATTGAAAAGGGTGTTCCTTGCTACTTCCGCATTGATGTCACCATGTAATTTAGACTCAGCCAACAAGTCATCTTTCCTCAGAGCCCGGCGAATGACCCTGCACAAGCCATTGGAGAACAAGTCATGAGCCGCACCCCTTAGATCTGAGAAAAGGGGCAGCTCTGGGCAGCTCCACCTTTCCCAAGGCCAGCTCTGCCTTCCTGAGAGCTGGGCCTCCCCACACCTGCAGGTTGTGAGCCTGTGCTGAAACCTCCTCTCTAACCTCCAGCATCCGGCCACTTCCGTCTCCCCACTCTACCCAGACCCTTCCATCTCCTGCGCTTTGGGGATCCTACCCTCCATCTTCACCACACTGCCCAGCTTTATGTGGGTGTGAGCCTCCCAAAAACCCTGTGAGAGAGGAAGGCTGGGCTACATGTTTTGACCCTGCCCGTGCCTCAGTTTCCTCATCTGTAAAATGGGGATAGTGACAGCACCTACTGTGCACAGAGTGGTGGTTAGGATAAAGTGTGAAAAGGCATGTAGAGGAACGGACCTGACATGTAATACATGTCCAAGGCCTGTTAGCTATTGTTATTACCATGTTGTCACTACATGTTGCAAATGAAGAAGCTCAAGGTACATGAAGGTATTAGGTGACTTCCCAGTGCACATCCAGGAAGTGGTAGAAGTGACAGCAATCCAGGGCCCCCGGCTCCAAAGCCTGTGTTCTTAACTACTGTGCTGTCTCTCTACTGCAGTACACTCCCCTTGTTTCCGATGGGGCAAAGATCTATTCATCCTGCAAAGCCCACTTAACAGGTCACTTTCTTGGTGAGCCTGGCCCACCTCCCCAAATGAGTGCTCCTCTCTCCTGACACCCCTCTGTCAGAGCCGGATAGTGAGAATTGTGCGCATAATTTGTCTCCCCAGGAACTATAGCTTTCTCGTACCACTGACAGTCCATTGGTGGTGAAAATGAGAGTCGGAGGACAATGGTGGGGAAGAAGGCAGGAGAAGGAGAGAGGCAGGAACCCCCATAGTACGAGCAGAGAGCCCTCACTGTTGCTTGGTCCCCTCAGGTTCAGGAGAGAGTGATGCCATCTGTTGGCCCAAATCCCAGAAATGCTGGTTCTGCCAATCACAAGTCCTCTCCAGCAGGCACTCAGGAGACCAGTGTGCCCACTAAGGGGATGGAGGAGAGCCTAATTCTTAAACAGGGTTCCGAGCTGCTGAGGGCAAGAGACCTGATCTCGGCCAGTGCCCTTTGCCCTGGGAGGGCAGGGAGCCCAGGGCATCTATAAGGCAGTGATCAAGGCCAGGCAGGCTTCCAGGAGGTAAAGAGAGGGAAGGGCCTGGCCTAAGCTGGACAGGAAAGCAGAGGATGGGCTGGGGAGAGTCAGGTGGCAGCATCAGAGGAGCCAGAATGAGGCTATGGACACAGTGGCTCTTTTGTCACAGGCCCTTTGGGCAAAGGGGCAGGAATGGACAGCACTTGATGTTCTTTCAGACCTTGCAAACCATGCCCTGTGCTAACCAGAGCCCCCACACACCTACCTTCTCTTCAAGGGAAAGTGCTCCAGTACATCACAATGGGGCTGATTCTTCGTCTCTGGAAGCATATAGAAGAGGGACAGGGACAAAATGGTTGAGATGCAGCCAATAAAATTGGATATGGAGGGGGGACTCCAGGTCATGATTGTCAGGGACACGATGTTTCCAGATGCCCAGGCCAGAGTCAGCAGCCCCAGACCCGTTGTCCTGGAAGGAAAGATCAGAGCTTGTCTAAGGGACCTCAGAGGCCCAAAGGCTGGCAGCAGAAGCTCCCCCAAATCCACACCCTCCAGCCTCCACCCTGTCCTCACACACAGTGATACCCTGGAGAATGTAGTTCTCCTCTGATCAAAGTAGGTAGTCATATCTGTTGACCTACTTCACAGGGTCAGGAGTGGGAGAAGTAAGACCCACCCAGCACTGAGCGGGTGAGGGGAGAGAACATACATAGGAGGGCACTGGGCCATCTGGGAGCTCTCCCACACTGAAAGGCCTGAGCCTAAGAGTGGCCCAGATGGTCAGCACAAGGCAGACACTGGGACAGACCACCTGGGGCCCGAGCTAGTTCTGCCACCTGCTCTGTGTGACCTTGAGCCAGCCAGCACCTTTAACTCTTGGATTCTGTTGTCTTAAGTAGGCTAATGACGGTATTGGGGAGCTGTTTTTGTGAGGGCTAGATGGAATAATCCATGTAAGCTTCTCAGCACACTGCCTGTCACTGGTGAATTCCCAAGCTTAGCCACTGCTGTCCATCTTGTTTTTGTCCTGCCTTCTCACCCCCACGGCCTGCTCCCACCAGGCTCATACCTGAGGATGGTAGGCAGGAGCTCGGCACTGTAGGCGAAGAACATGGTAATTGATGCTGAAAGGGTGATTTGTCCAATCAGGATCAAAAACAACATCGTGGTTTTCAACTCTGTAGCCAGACAATGTGAACGCCTGAGTTTGGGTCCATCTGCCCATCAGGTCAGGGAGGGGAAGCCTTCCCATCAGCTCTCCCCGGATCCCTCTCAGAAAGCATCTCAACAGTCCATCCCCACCACCTGACCAGCTGACTCAGGCATTTGGTCAGAGGAGGGACAGTGTGCCCAGGCCCAGCCAGCAGGGGGAGAGTTGTCAGTAGGGTTGGAGGTCCCACTGGGACCCCTGTGGCTCTAGGGCCACCATCTACTTTGCTGGACTCAGCCGCCTCATCTGTGCCTCCAGGCAGTCTCCTGTCTTCCACAACCTCCCCCAGATGCACCCCCATCCATAGGTGCATCTGTGGAGGCAGAGAGGAACCAGGAAACGCCAGGCCTCAGGCAGGTGAAGCCCATTGCAGCTGAGGGCTCACAGTCCCTTCTTGTTGGCTTCTCCTGGATCCTGGTCCTCTGGCCCTACTCCCCCCTCTGAGCCCAGCTTCTCTTGGGCCTGGGATGAGAGCAGACATATCTAGTGGGGATTCTAGTCCTAGATTCTCTCACTTTTGAAGAGTTTGAAACATTTCCGCTTGACCCATTATAGATTCACTTAAAAGAAAACAAACCAATGTCCTGACAGTTTGGCTCAGTGGATAGAGGGTTGGCCTGTGGACGCAAGGGTCCGAGGTTCAATTCTGATCAAGGGCATGTACCTTAGTTGCAGGCACATCCCCAGTAGGGGGTGTGCAGGAGGCAGCTGATTGATGTTTCTCTCTCATTAATGTTTCTAACTCTCTCTCCTTTTCCCTTCCTCTCTGTAAAATATCAATAGAATTTATATATTTTATAAAAGTAAAAAGCAAACAAACACCAAGCAATAGAAATTGAAAAATGAATTTGTCTCACCATATTGCTTTAACCAGTCCACACTATCAACATCTCAGAGAAGAAAGGTCCCACCCAATCAAAGTGGCTCACAATTCCAACCCCCAGAGAAAGAGAGGAAGCCCCCTTGAGGCAGACCCTGGACACATGGCCCTAGTTCAGGTCTCAGCAGTCGAGGGGACCATATGGGCAGCAATGCTGATTGGGTGAGAATGAGCTTCTTCGCGTTCACATCCTCATCCCTGTCGCTCTCTAGCCCTGTGAGGTGACCTGAGGGTGGGGAGGGAGGTACTCAATCGCCCTTGGGATCTTGAAAATTTTAAAAATATTGCCAGCTCCTTAAACCCCCAGCTATCCTTCTTTTGTTCTGAGCCTATAGGACACCAGGATGCTGTGCCCCTAAGCTCAGTGGGCAGGTTCTGCTTTCCTGTAAAGTTACAGTTAACAGGCCTTTTCCAATCAGAGGCTACAGATGAGAGCAAGGCCTTGGGTAGCTGTGGAAAGATTATTTTTGCTGCATCTGTTTACATTTTTCCCCCTGTTGTTTGTTAATGCTCACTTGAGGATATTTTCCCATTGCTTCTTAGAGAGAGTGGAAGAGAGGGAGAGAGACACAAAGAGAGAAATGTCGATGTGAGAGAAACAGATTGATTGGTTGCCTCTCATGTATGCACTCACTGGGGCCAGGGATCGAGCCTGCAACCAAGGTGTGCCCTTGACGAGAATTGAACTCAAGACCCTTCAGCTTGCGGGTGACACTCTGTCCAGTGAGCCAAAGTGGCCAGAGCTGTTCACATGTTCTTTTAAGATTTTTTTTAACATAGATTTTGAAAGACAGAGAGAGAGAAACAATAATGTGAGAACAAAACATCAATCAGCTGCCTCCTGTGCACCCCCTAGTGGGGATTGAGCCACAACTCAGACATACTGACTGACCGGGAATTGAACCAGCAACCTTCGGTGCACTGATGGACCTGTGCACACCCGGGGATGCATCTGTTCACAATTAACCACCCGAACTAATGTGGATTGAAATCAGATGGAAGAAGGCTGCCCACTCTCCTGCCCACAAAGGGATGGTTCCTCCAGAGAGCTCACCCTCTCCCAGGCCTCTGAGAGCTGGGAGTTCCTGGTCTTGGGGACCCCACCGTCCAGGACAGGCAGTGCTCTAGCGATCAGTGCCTGCTCTGAGGGTACCTGGGCCCCTGCACAGAAGGTGGGTTGTAGGTGTAGGAGGCTGACTCCCAGGGTGTCTTGTTGGAGAGACAGGGCAGGAGGCACAAGGGAGGGATCTGACAGAGACATGGGGAGTGGCGGAGGGGAGGCTGTACCTGAGGGGATGAAAGGGATAAGCAAGTTCATGAAGCTGCCTTGGAAGAGAGCTCCAGCCATAGTCCACTTCCTCCCAAACTGCTCGAAAAGAAAGATGCCGCACAGCCGGGCAGGCATCCCCATCATTCCAGGAATTATATCGCTTATATGTTCCCTCACACCAAAATCCCTCATCTTCAAGGTCAGGGTTCCATAGCTGTGACCAACAGTGAACCTGGAACAAGACCAGAACTACTCAGAGAGAACAAGAGAGAGACACACAGACAGACACCCCCATGTGGACGAGCCAAAGTGAAGACAGAAGAGAAGCAGGGTGGGAATGGAAGGGAGAAATAAACACAGATCTGGGATACATGGGCCCTGCCCAGGCCTTAGGCCTTGCTCCCTTGCAGCCAGGCCATGCCCCATTCCTTCACCAGCGCTCCTGACATGCACTTCTCTTTGCCGTCCCGATGGGCCACCCTGAGGGACTCACCACACACAGCCCATCGCTAAGGTCACCCTGCGCAGTTGACTGTTGCTATAGAAGTCCAGGATTGAGGCATTAGCCAGCTTGTTTCCAGGCACCTGTAGCTACAGGACAAACAGGACCAGCCAGAGGCAGGGTAGAGACCCCAGCTTGCTCGTAACCTTACAAGACCCACAAGGTCCACCTGCCCCCACAGTGCCAGCCTGGTCTCTGGTCTTCCCCTGACGAGATTTGATTTTGCTGTCACTGTTCCCTTCAAGCAGTGGGCTGGAGACACCCTCTGGGCCAAGGTCCCACCTGAAAGCATGAGGCGGGAAGACACCCTTCCACAACCCCCATTCCTGCCCTCCTCTGGGCCTGAGCCCTCTTACCTTCTCCAACAGACTTAAAGGAATGGTCTGCTTGTTCATGTCAGCTGCATAGCGCAGTACGTGCTTGGCCTGATCCACCTTCCCCTTCACCAACAACCACCGAGGAGACTCTGGGAGAATCCTGCATGGCACACCCTCCTTTACTTATCACTCCAAGATGCCCCAGACACCCCAGTGGGCCCCATCCCTGCCTCAGTGGTGGCCATCCTATTCCAACAGGAGGTCATTCAGATGATGGAGGCCTTCAAGGTGACCATCAACCTCAAGATGTCCTCTGTCCCTCCTGGGAAGTCATCCATTCCCCTGCCTAATTCACACACAAGTCCCCCAGCTGCTCGGTATTACCCTGGCCATTACTGCCCCTGCCCAGCAGTGTCTTTCCCCTAAGCCACCTTGAAGAGCTCAACTACTTTCTATCTCAAGGGTCATCCTCACCTGCCCAGGCACCCGGAGGGCACTGTCTCCCATGCCCACACCCCCTATCAGAGCCCATTCACATAGCTGGGACTTCAGCCCAACACTATGAAAAAGTTGTCCCCTAAAGTAGCTCTGTTTTTCAGGCCCTCCTCATTCTTAAATTCCTTGTCCCTCCAGGAAGTCAACTCAAGGTCATCAAGACCAACTTTACTAGACATTTCTGCTTGGTTTGTTTGCCTTCAACCTGACCATTCTTTGTCCTTAAATTTTGCCTCTTGACACGCTGCCTTTTGGTTTTCTGACACACTCTCTGACATCCCTATAAGGGTCTCTTCTGAGGGGATTAATGCTGAGATTCCAGAGGCTCTGCCCCTGGCTCACTCTCATCTAATCCCCAGAAAACCATCCATTCACTCCATCACTTCAAGGATCCTTCCCAACTCTCAATCTCCAGTCCATCGGACCCAGCCTACCCATACCCTGGGCCCCTTGGCTTACCAGATAAAGGTGACGAGGAATGCCACAGGGGCTGTGCCCAACAGAAACAGCAGCCGCCAGTGGGGAAGGCTGTAGGCAAGCACAATCAGGAACATGAACCCCAGAGAAAGAAAGCACTGGCTAAGGATGATGGCGTGGGCCCGGTGATCGTCCAATAGCCACTCAACAGCTGTGCAGAGGTCAAGAGGACAAAATCCTGGTCAGCTCAGGGTCCCTGGCGCTGCTCCTGCAGCCAGCCTTCTGAGATGCCCAGCCCTACTTGGGATGATTCAACTGGGCCCACATTCTCTGCACCTCCAGGCAGCCTGTGGTGGAGGCTGTTTCCTTCACTCCATGTGCCATTGGATGACAACTCTGTCCTGGAGGCTCTTAGCTCCTCCTCCCCACCCCCAGCCTCCCCAAACCCACCATCCCGGTGCACACTCCCTTCCATGCACCCCATCCCATGCAGCCTGGCCTCACTTAAAGCCATGCTGCTGATGCTGTGGCCCACCAGGGACTGGGACACCCCAAAGCGGAAGAACAGATACTGGTGAAAGCTGTTGACGAAGGCTGTCCCAAGGCCAAAGATGATTATCCCCACGTTCGACAGCAGCATGGAGGGGTAGCGGCCAACTCTGTGGGTATCGAAGGAAGGCTGTGCCAATTGCATGGACCTCCATGTCTGGACCCAGCCCAACAATCGGGCCAGGTCCTGAACCATCCACGGTATTCTAGAATGTCCCCACCCTCGCCTCCCTTACCCTGAGACTCCTCAGCTCTGCATGCACATGAGGAGGAGGCAGGGGCACCCCAGGGGCCAGAAGAAACTCTGGGAGACTCACTTGTCACTTATGAACCCGAAGATGAGCGCCCCTGTCAGGAGGCCCGTCAGGAACATGGACTGCACGGCTTCCGGGGAAAATTTCTCACCACACACCAGATCAAACTGGGGAGTACACACAGCCATTGGCCACAGGGTCAGCCTTCTGGTTCCCGAGTCAGAGACTCCTCCCAGGGTGGGTGTTTAGACAGACGGGGCCTGGGACAGGGACAGGCAGCAGGCCTCAGCTCTGTCATCCCTGCCTTCCATCCTGCATCTGGCAGACTCTGGGAGGTAGGCCTGAAGAGAGGGACCAGTGGCAGTGCCAAGGTATGGGGTAGATAAAGAGGTCCCGGTATAAAAGCCAACATCACTAAAGTCCCTTCCTGAACACAGATGCTGGGCTCCAGACCAGGGGTTCAGATTGGCAGGTCTGTGCCATGAAGGGTCCAGGTTGCATCTTAGACTGCTTTGTGCTTCAGTTCCAGACCTTCTGTGAGTTCAGAGGGCAGAGCCACACCTGCAGAAGCAGCTCCATGGAGACATGGCAAACCCTGCAATCTGCCCTCTGCGTCTACCCCCAAATCCACTCCAGCTTTCTGGCTAAGACGGGCAAGGCTACGGCTGGGCAGCAAGAATCCTAAGTTTCTTCCCTGGGCCTTATCTGCAGGGTGACCTTGGGCCAACTGCTAACCCTCCTGGAGCCTCAGTTTCTCCACTTGTTTGGGGAGGGGTAGGGCACATCTCTGGGCTCATGCTACAGTGAATTCAGGACAAGCCAAACCTGATTGACTACTGATCGTATCTTGCTCTCAGGATAGATCCACCCCTGGCTGCATGTCTGTGTGTAGTTGAGGCCAAACTTGATGATGGACTCCAGGTCCCAGGTCACCGGCAGGAACATGCGGCATGTCATGAAGCTGCCATTGCTGTACCGGGGCAGGGTCAGATTCAGCTGCTCGGCCACTGTCAGGTTCGGGGCCACGGCCAGGATCCAGCTGGTGTTGCAATAGGCATTCTGCTCTGTGGCCACGAAGAGGTCGGCGTACATGAAGACAACCGACAGGAGGTGGGGGATGAAGGCCAGGGCCACCAGCCTTCGCTGGAATGGGCCAAACTTTCCCATCGCTTCCATGATATTGGCAAACTTGTCATATTTGTCGTTCTCTATGTTCCTCAACTTGTGTAACAACGCCTCCAGAGACCGTGTACGCGCGTGCTCTACCACCGCACGCTGGTGTATGCTCCTGTAAGAAGGCTGCGATTGGAGCTCCACTGGCTTGTCTTTATCTGCCATCTATTCAGAGAAAAGATGCAGCTCAGAGTCTACCAACCAGAGGCCATGGTCTGGCGAGAAGCCACTGACTGGAAATTGGGCCTCTCTGGCTTGGAACAATTTGGATTCCAACCTTGATATTCTCTGTAGCTCCCCATTTTGCTTCTGAAATTTCTTAGTTAATTTGTCCCCCATTGGCCCACCCATTCCTATTTCTTCATGTTTTAGACCAGTGGTTCTCTACCTTTCTAATGCCGTGACCCTTGAATACAGTTTCGCATGTTGTGGTGACCTCCAACCATAAAATTATTTTCGTTGCTACTTCATAACTGTAATTTTGCTACTGTTAAGAATCATAATGTAAATATCTGTGTATTCCAATGGTCTTAGGCGACCCCGCTAGCAGTTCTTAACCTGTGGGCCACAGGTTGAGAACTGCTGCTGTAGAGCCTAGAGCCTCCAGAAAGGGCACCTACCTAGGTTTTAGGTTTGATCCCCAGCCCTATTCAGGGTGCATTTGGGAAGCAACCAATCTATGTGTTTCTCTCACATCAATGTACTCTCTATCTCTCCCCCACCTTTTCCATCCTTCTCTCCCACTCTCTCTAAAAAAAAAAAAAAAAAGTCAAAAAGGTCCTTGGGTGGGGCGTAACAACAGAAAAAGTGGAAACTGAGACCTGTAAAATAAACATATAGCCAGGAGTCATGCTCCTTCTGAGGCAGGAAATGGCCAGATGCCACAATGAACCCAAACTGCCTATCCAGGCAGCCTGCTCCTTCCACAGATCCCACAGTCAGACGGTCCTTAAAGGCCCCTGTCCACATCTGTGCTGAGAATATGTCCCCCACTTGCCAGCTGTCATCAAAACTGCCACCCTCCCCAACCTCCCTGTCCCTCCTCCCTGCAGACAGAACCACAAACCAAAGCCAGGACTCACCTGAGCATACTCCAGGCCTAGCCAGGTGGTTGGCAGCAGAACCGTTGGGTTCCATTGGTGGCCAGGAAGTAGTGTCACAATGGGGCAGGGAGTGCCAGATGGGGTAGGCATGGCGAGGAGCGGCATTCTACTCCAGGGGCGTAACTAACCACAGACCCTAGCGAGAAGCTGTAGAAGGCAGGTTGGAAAGTCTCCACAGGAGCCAGCTCCAGGCCTTTGTGCAGACTGTTCCCGGCCCTTGGAGCTTCTACCCTCCCCTTACAGGTCCACCTCCACTGAGGGAAGTCCATCCTTCTGTCCAGACACAACTCACCCATCCTCAGTCCCCATGCCTATGATGAGGGTGGGAGGAGAGGCAGAAGTGGGACAGGCACACCATTTAGCTGCTGCCAGATTTATCGGGGGCAGCAGTGGGCACTGAGCCTCAGGCCTTGCCCCCCTACCAGCCCTGTGCAGTGCAGTTCTTCCACTGCTGTAGGAGGGAAGGGAGATAGAGCTGGAAGATTGCGTGGTAAGTCTGGGAGCTGCCTGAGGATGGCTTCTCTCTCTCTGAAAGAAGGAGAGGCTGTCAGGAGGCATGCAGATGGGAGGTTAGAAAAAGCCACTGGTGAGCCCAGCCTGCGTGGCTCAGTGGTTGAGCGCCAACCTATGAACCAGGAGATCACGGTTCAATTCCAGGTCAGGGCACACACCCAGGTTGCAGGCTCAATCCCCAGTAGGGGGTATGCAGGAGACAGCTGATTAATATTTCTCATCATTCATGTTTCTATCTCTCCCTTTCCTTTCCTCTCTAAAATCAATAAACACACACATGCACACATATGTGTATATGTATATATATACACACATATATATCCTATATAATAAAAGCCTAATATGCAAATTGACCAAACCTGCAGAACAGGTGGAAAGACCAGTCTCTATGATGCACACTGAGTACCTGGGAGGCAGAATTTCAATGCAGAAGTTGCTCCCATCCCACAGGAGTAGGTGCCAGCGGGGCACCTAATTGCTCTGCCAGTTGCCCTGCAGAGGGAGGCAACAGGCAGTAGTGGCAGACGATCAGGGTATAGGTGTCACCCTGAATAGGGCTGGGGATCAAACCTAAAACCTAGGTAGGTGTCCTTGACCGGAAATCAAACCTGAGATCCTTCAGTGTTTGGGTCGAGGCGCTAACCAATGAAAACACCGGCCAGGGCTCACCTCCCTCTTTTGTATGTTGAGAACCAATTACCTGGGACCTGTCCACCGGGCAGGGCACCTGTGGAGTCAGTAGAGGCGTCAAGTGCTCCAGAGCCTTGCTGACTGTCAGAGCCCTGAGGACATTCAGGTGATGCTGGGGGAGCAGGTGGCGTCGGGCTAGCCAAGGCAGGTGCTAGCGGGGGGACCCCATCTGACTTGATCACCCTGCACGTCACTCTACAGATTGGCTATGATCACTGGCCAAGCCTAGGGACCCAGCCAATGCACAAATTTTGTGCATCAAGTCTCTAGTGTGTATACACACACACATATATATATAATATATATATATTATATATAATGATCAACATAATTTGATTAACAAGAATAGATCCAGAGACAAATGGTAGGAGAGAGGGAGTTAGAGAGCAACCAAAGGAATTATATGCATGCATATTAGCATAATCAATGGGCACAGACACTGAGATGGTGGGGGCTTTCCCAGGGTTGGAATGGCTGGGGGTAAAGGAGACAATGTGAAACTTCAGACAATAAAAAAAGTGTAATATCCTAATTAGACTGGATGTCCTTCAGGAAGTTCTTTTGAATGACCTTCCAGATGTAGCGGGGGCTCTGAGGGAAGCCCCTGGTTCCACCAGAGGGAAACCAGTGCCCCATGGGGGAAGGCAGGCCTACACTCTTTTTTTTTTAATTTAGTAAATTTTTATTGTTCAGATTATTACAACTGTTCCTCTTTTTTCTCTCATAGCTCCCACCCTCTGCCTTTACCCCCCCCCACACACACACACTGTCCTCATCCCCTTTCTCCCCCTCTGAGAATTGTCAGTCCACTCCCTTTCCATGACCCTGATTCTATTAGACTTAACAGTTTATTCTGTTCATCAGATTTTTGATTCACTTGATTTTTAGATTCACTTGTTGATAGATGTGTATTTGTTGTTCATAATTTTTATCTTTATCTTTTTCTTCTTCTTCCTCTTCTTAAAGAATACCTTTCAGCATCTCATATAACACTAGTTTGGTGGTGATGAACTCCTTTAGCTTTTTCTTATCTGTGAAGCTCTTTATCTGACCTTCAATTCTGAATGACAGCTTTGCTGGGTAGAGTAATCTTGGTTGTAGGTTCTTGCTATTCATCACTTTGAATATTTCTTGCCACTCCTGTCTGGCCTGCATAGTTTCTGTTTAGGAATCAGCTGACAATCATATGGGTGCTCGCTTGTAGGTAACTAACTGTTTTTCTCTTGCTGCTTTTAATATTCTCTCTTTGTCTTTTGCTCTTGCCATTTTAATTATGATGTGTCTTGGTGTGGTCCTCTTTGGGTTCCCTTTGTTTGGAATTCTGTGCACTTCCTGGACTTATAAGTCTATTTCTTTCACCAGGTGGGAATGTTTTCGGTCACTATTTCTTCAGAATCTTGCTCTCTCTCTTCTTCTGGCACCCCCATAATTTGGATGTTGCTATGCTTGAGGTTGTCCTAGAGGCTCCTTATACTATCTTCAAATTTTTGGATCCTTTTTTCTTTTTGCTTTTCTGCCTGAGTGTTTTTTGCGTCTTTGTATTTCAAAACTTTGACTTGATCCTTGTGGTCCTCTAGTCTGCTTTCAGGTCTCTGTATATTATTTTTATTTCAGTCAGTGTATGCTTAATTTCTAGTTGGGCCTCTTTCATATCCTTGAGGGTCTTGTTAAATTTATAACCCTTTTTCTAGGAAATTCTTGAAAAACCCTATAACCGTGGCTTTGAACTCTATATCCAGCCATTTGTTTTCCTCCATTTCTTTCATTTGTGATCTGTTTCTTTGTCTCTGTATTTTTGGTGCCTCTCTGAGTTGGTAGAGTAGCTTTGTGTGGTAGGTGTCTTCTAGGGCACAGTGGCCAAGCCTCCCTAGTTACCTGAGGTGGACCCTCTTGGTGGACCCCTTTATGGGCTGTGTGCACAGTCTTGTTGTAGTTTAGCCTAGATTTTTGTTGGTATCAATGGGAATAGGTGACCTCCAGGCCAATTGGCTGTGAAGATCAGCTGTGTCTATGCTGGGAGAGCTTCTGTGCTCAGCTTGGATGGGGTGAAGTCTCAGGGAAGACAAATAGCCTTAGTTTCCTGTAAGCCCTGCTCTAAGAGGCCCCTGGGTCTCAGTGTCCCATGACAATGGCTGCCCCTACCTCTGAGAGAAAGCTACCCTCGAGTTTTGCTTACTGCCAGATACTCCAGTTTCTGCCTAAATGAGTCTAGGAAGGCATACTTTTGCATGAATTTCAAGCATTGGGCATCTAGTGTGTGTGTGTGTGTGTGTGTGTGTGTGTGTGTGTGTGTGTGTGTGTGTGTGTAGATAGATAGATAGATAGATAGATAGAAAGAAAGATAGATATGAAAAGAAAAAGACACTGGTGAGAGTTGGAAAACAAACTGACTAGAAAAAGCTGGTCAGAAAGCTGGGCACAGTGAAAGGCCCAGTTGAGGCTGATGACCGCTCATTCACCGAAAAGACTTGGAGGGCATGTGACCCTCATCAGCAGGGCCCAGCAGTCTGGGGCGCAGGGAGAGAAAAGGCAGATGTTTGGGTTCTTTCGCTGCTATGATTTTGGAAATTAGGGCACAACTAACAGGTGAAAGGAACAAAGTACAGGATATTGGCAACAGAGAGAAATGATGTCCATCTCTTAATAAAAATGAAAATGATGGATTATATCCTCAAATCTGAAGACATAGGTGGGGAGGCAGAACAAGGTCTACAGACCATGGCCCAGAGGATGGTGTTATGGACAATGTCTCCTCCCCCAGTCTCCCACATTTCTGTGGTGAAGCCCTGAACCCCAGTGATAGGTAAAGATGGGCCTTGGGGAAGTAATTTGGGTTAGATGAGGCCATGAAGGGGGGCCTTCCTGCTGAGATTAGCGGCTTTCTATGAAGGAGGGAGATCTCTCATCTTCCATCCACAAACAGAGGACAGACCATGTGAGAGCACCACGAGAAGGTGGCTGCCTACAAGCCAAGAAGAGGGCCCTCATCAGAACCTGAACCTGCTGATGCCCTCATCTTGGACTTGCAGCCTCCAGAACTATGAGAAAATAAATTATTGTTGAAAGCCACCCATCTATGGCATCGGGTGAACTTAAGTCCAGGTCAGTCGTTTGGACTCAGTGGGGACAATGTCAAAGTAGAGGAGGTGGCAGGGGAAGTACAGGTGCCTTTAGCCTTTGACAGTGACACAGGAAACAGAAGATTCATAGCACAGGGGTCAATCTCAGGGGTCTCTCTGAGCCTGGTGTCCAGGGGGTTCCTCCTGGGCGGAAGCTGAGATGCAGACCCGTCCCTGACAGATGAGTGGGTGAGTGGGCAGTGAGTGAGGCAACGTCCAGGGTGGCTGAGTCAGACCCACACTGCAGGACTCAGTCCAGCCCAGGGTCTGGCAGTGTCCTGAAGGTGGAGGATGGTCCTCCTTTCCTATCTCCTTGAACGCTGGGAGAAGACTGTGAATTCCTCTGCTTTCACACCCAGCCAGGCCGCCAAAATGAATCGTTGTCCATTAGTGTTAAGGGACCTATAAAATCATTCATTTGAAAATGGGAAGCCAGAGACCCAGCGTAGGAGGGCTCTTGCACCCAAGCCTGAGATGGGACCTCTGCACAGGCTTCCACAATGCTGGCCAGAGCATAGGCCCGCCGCTAGCAGGACCCCAAATCTGGGTTGTTCTGGACTCACCAACCGAGGGAGCAAAGCCCAGTCCAGCCCAGTCCAGCTACCCACAGCTCTTTGGGGTCGAGTCCATGGCAGGCTGCATGTCTTCTCCGGGTTCTCAGCTGCTGATCTCACACGAGCAAGCGCCCACAGACGAGCATCTACCCACGGATCAGAGGAAGCCACGGGACATTCTAGAATACACCCAGAGGAAAAACCTTTCTCCACAGGGGCCCACAATCCCTAAAGAAACGAGTCTCCGAAGACCTGTCTAGAGGCAATGGGTGAGTTTTGCATCTTAATTGGACAGGGTCCATTTACGTCTCTTCTGGAAAGATCGCTGTGCCTGAGAGGGATGCAAGGGTCCGCATCCCAGAGCTGAGAACCGCCTTCTGCATTGAATGGGTCCTTTCCTGGCTCCTCGCGGGTTGTTTTTTGTTTCTCTCACTGTGGCATTTTCAGCCTGAGTGCCACACTGTGCCCAGAAAGACTGTTCAGTGTCCTCAAGGGAAGGCTGTGGCTTGGGACTGACCCCATGAGGGCACCAAGTAGGAAGCAAAACAGAACGGTCTGTGGTTTCATACCTGAGAACTATGAGTGACAACTACCCAGGTATCTGAGAGCACTGCTGGACGCTTCCATGCTGGGTTTACAAAGAGGAAAACTGGCCCAGCACCTACCACCATCTTTAGGTGCCATAGAGATGGAGGGGGTCAGGCGAGCTTTACCACCACAACAAGACTACTGGAGGACGAGTCACAACCAAGACCTTTACCCAGAAGAGGGTGGTAGGGGGGTGGAGCTCAAGGGATAAGAAAGGTGATGGGAGGAGAGGGGCCCAGTCTCAGGTTCCTCTGGAAGTGGGTGTGGCAGTGGGTGCTGGGGCTGGAGTTGGGGCCTGGTGTGTTGCCTCTCTCAGCAAAACCAGTCTTGCTCGCAGGTCCTGCAGTGTCCAGGGAATGAGATCAGAACGACGTGCTGCTCACAGAGGTCTCCCCTTGACCCTCGTTCCATTTTCTGCGGGTGCTAACTTCTTAGTCCTAGAGGGAGCGAAAGGACATCACTGGCTGAACCGGAAGTGGCTCTATAGCAATGTCCCTCCCCCAACCCCTCCCCTGAGTAGGGGGGATCTAACCCCAAGGCCTGTCAGATGTCTGTGGTTCCCCAAACCCCCTCATTGGTCTGAAAGTGACCATGGCCAAATGGGGGGGGGGGGCAGAGGCATGGGCTTTTCAGATTGGGCACTGATGGGGAGCCAGGGTCCCGGCTGCTCACCGGGGCGGGGGGCCATGGTCCAGGTCCTGGACGGTATCCTTCATGGCTGGCCACGGGTCTCGGGCAGCAGTGCACAGAGCAAGCCCGCCGCGATGGGGAGGCTGCCATAGATGACCATCGGGAGGGCCTCGTGGTAGTCACCCAGCAGCATCACCAGGGGCGTGAGGATGCCCGTGATCCTCGAGAAGATGGCCACCAGCCCCATGCCCGTCTGCCTGCGGGGAGGCCAGTGCCAGCTGAGGACCCGGCCTAACACCAGGCCACAGCACCAGCTCAACACACTTTCTTGGGAGAGCCCAGAGTCCCCATTTGGCCCACCAGGCCTGCAGAGCCTCCAGGCTCATCCAGCCCTCCAATCCTCCTCCTACTGAGAGCCCCAGGCTGCTGCCACCTCCAGGCCTCTCTGCCAGCCTCTGGGCTCCTGCCCATCTATCTAGTTTCAGGGCCAAGGCTGCCCCTCCTGAGTACCTCTCCCCCCACCCAAGGAGGCCTTCAGAGCCATTCATCTTAGATGTAACCCACTGTGCAGTCCTGAGGTGGCCGGGGCGTGGCTCACTTCTCTAGCTGTCCTCCACCGGCCCGGGACAACTTGGGTCTGGACGACATTTGCAGATATCATGGCCCCCACCCAGCACAGCTGCCCAGAGCCACCCCAAAAGCTAGCTGTGGATGGCGGCGAGGGCAGAGGAGGGCTGGCCAACATCAGGGTCCAGGGGACAGAGGCGGGGAACGGGGCCAGCAGCCCTCACCTGATGATGGTGGGGAAGAGCTCAGCAGAGTAGACGTAGGAGATGGTAAATCCGGCCGAGGTGGCGAACTTGCCCACGATGGCCAACACAGTGGCCACGATGGGCAGGTCTGGTGAAGGAGGTGGTCAGTCAGACAGAGAGCAGACAGCCCATCCCCTGCGTCCTGCTCCCCTCCCCATCTACCCAAACACTTAACCCTGGGGCAGCCCTTGTTCCGGAAAGGGAAGCCCTGGGCCTCCAGCCACAGGTGAGTGAGGGTGGGTGGGGCCAGGGGAGGGACAGGCCAGTTACCTGCGGGGACGAAGATGATGCTGATACAGGTGAGGCCACCCACAACCAGAGTCCCCATCTGGCTCCACCTGCGGCCACACCACTGCATCATGAAGAAGCTGGAGTAGCGGGCGGGCACCTCCACGGCTCCGAAGATCAGCTGCGTCAGGTAGATGTCCAGGCCGAAGTCCCCCACTTGGAGGCTCAGGCCATAGTACCCCAGACTGTCTACAAACCTACAACGTACCCAAGGGTCCCTGTCACTTCTGGGTGACAAGCCACCAGCACACACAAAGAGGGGGTCTGCCTTGGCCACAAGTCCCAGGGAGAGTGGCCCAGCCATTCCTGCACAGCCCATCCCAGCCAGAGAGCCGCTGTCCCACATCCATGTAACACACACCAGATAGGGGCCCGGGCCCCAGTGCCCTCACCAGACACAGAAGAGGATCAGGGTCACCTTCCAGAGCTGGGGGTGTCAGAACAGATCCAGGGCATTCCCCGAAGGGCCTGTCTTCTCTGGGGCCAGCTGGGAGGAAGATGCCTAGTGAGGGCCAGCAGGATGGGCTGTGGGTCAGATCGGGGGCAGGAGGGGTTCTGCCATGAGTACCTGGCTCAGCAGCTCCGGGGAGAGTTTCCACCGATTGACCAAGGCCACTTTCTGGATGACTTGTTTAGCCTCCTTGACCCTCCCCTAGGCCAGAAGTCAGTGGACAGACTCTGGCAAAGCCCTACAGTTCAGGAAGAGGTGTGAGTGTGGGGCACAAAGTCCTAGAGCCCCCCCCCCCCCCAAATTGGGCCTCAGAGCCTCCCTGGCAGGTCTAGTGCACACTGAACTCTATACTCTGGGTAGGCCCCTCCTCTCCCAGACGTGTCCCTGAGTGTCCCAGAGGAGGAATGTGAGTCAACACACTAACTCCATGGGAGCACAGCTGATTTAGCGTGTTCTCACCAGACGTAGAAGAAGAGCAGCAACATGGGCATGGCGCCAGCGATCTGGAAGAGCCGCCAGTTACGGACACCATAGGTGACCCCTGCCAGGACCATGTGGCCCACGGAGAAGCTGCACTGGGCCAGGACCACGGCCTGAGTCCTCCTCAAGGGCACCACCCACTCTGCAACTGTGAATGGAGATGCTGAGACTGGGCCAGGGCCTGCCCTGACACCCTCAGTTTCAGCCCAGGAAGTACAGGCGTGACCCCTGTGGGTGTGGTCCCTGGCCAGGCCCCCTGAGGCAGTCTGGGAATGAAGACAGTCCCCAGGGCCTCATCCTGTGGCTAAAGCTGCTGGCCAGATACTTAGCAGGGTGACATTTGTCAAGGCATAGCCAGCGAAGACAGTAGTCACAACAAAACACATGACCACATAGAGCTCGAAGGTGGGCACAAATGCTGTGGCCAGGCCCTTGATGGTGAAGAGCAGCAGCTGGATCAGGATGCTGGCTTTGCAATCAATCTTACAGGACAGAGGGGACAGGGGACAGGTCTGGGAGGTCCTTGTGCTGGTGCCTAAAGTTTGCTAGGGAATGGGGTGAGGTAGGGAAGGGATCAAGTAAGGAAGGAATGAGCTAGGGAAGGGATGAATTAGGGAAGGAGTAAACTAAGGAAGGGGTGGATTAGGGAAGGGGTGAACTAGGGAACGGGTGGGCTAGGGTAGGGGCCAGCTAGGGAAGGGTTCAGCTAGGGAAAGGGTGAGAAGGGGTAGGCTGGGGAAGGTGTGAGCTAGGGAAGGGATGAGCTATGGAAGGATGGGCTAGGGAAGGGATGGGTTAGGGAAGGGGTAGGCTAGGGAAGAAGTGGGCTAGGGAAAGGTTTGGCTAGGGAAGGGGTGGGCTAAGTAAGAGGTGTTATAGTAATAGTAATAAGGATAAAATACAATATAAAATAAGTTTTAAAGTGTGGAATTAAAGTGTGATATCTGAATGTATGGGATGTAATGTAAAGAAATTGATAAGAACCTTTGAGTACAGGAGTCAGTCATCACTTCCCTGGGCCTGCTCAGCCTACCTTCCCCTCCTCATCATCATTCTGCTCCTGTGACAGTTTTTGTTAGCACTGTTATGAGGCCCTCAGAGACATTGCTTTGTGAGAAGTGCATTAGTCATGTGTAACAGCAGGCTGGAAATATTAAAATGCTCATTACTGCATGGGAAAAAAAAAAGAACCTTTGAGTAGCCTGTATGTAGAAAATAGATAAAGTGACTGTACCCCATATGTAAGACCAGATAGCAAGGCTCCTGGGACCCGCTGGTAAGACACACTGAAGATCCCCATGTGAGCACATAGAAAGAACAAAGCCCCAGAGGAGATCAGAGAGGCTCCCCTGCTCCTCCACAGACGGTCCCTCTCCACTCCCCTGCCTGCATCTGCCTGAGCTCTGCTGTGGACCATGAGTCTGAACCATGAGCCCTGAAACCGAGGCCTCAACAATACTTCGAGCTTCAGCTGCAACATCCAACATCTAGTGTGCGCGCGCGCGCGCGTGTGTGTGTGTGTGTGTGTGTGTGTGTGTGTGTGTGTCTGTCGGCACGGATCTCCAGGGGCCTGCCGAGGTCTGGAAACCACCAGGACTCTGGTACGTAAACCGTGTGTGATTCGTGCATTGCATGTCTGTCTCCTGTGTAATTTATGCTCGGTCAATATTAAGTAAGTACCTTGGGTCGTATGTGTCAGTGTCTGTTTAGTGACTGGCTGAGGGACCCTTGGTCACCTGTGCTTACGTCCCTGAAGGAGAAATTGGGACAACTGGTGTAGTCCGCAGTTGCCAAATTAAAATTGGATATTAAGGGAGTAAGTGAAACCAAATTCATTAAAAAAAAAAAAACTAAGTTCCTACATTGCTTCAAGTACAGCAGAAACTAATTGGCATAAGAGAGTATAAGGGGAACTCTCGCCAACTCCAACGCTATGCACTGAGCCTGCTAAGAGCAGATAATGCCGTTCACCCAACACCGAGAGTAAACAAGCTTGGAGAACGGATTGAAAAACCTTGACCTTGCTATAAACTACAGGTGGTCCACCGTAAGGGCAGGCCCAAGAGAGGCTGACTCCAAAAGGCAAACTCGAAAGGCATTAGCAGTTTCTCTGCTAAAGCGGAGCCGAGCAGGCGGATTACACCTGCCAACTGTTTCCACAAGCAAGGGGCTGTGGAGGCAGCCAAGGCATAAGACACTTGAAAAAGGAGACCAGGCTGGAGAAATCAGCAAAAGGACCCAAGGTGGTGGATTGTTCCAACCGGCGGCTCACGTAGGCAGTGCAAATTTACGAAGGAGTTAAGGACGGAGAGAAGTTTCTCTCGTTATAAATTTTGGAAAGATAAAATAATTGATTATGGTAAATGGCAGAGCATAACCTTACATATAGGACCCTAAAATTTCTACAAAGGGCTCATACATCTATCTTCTTCACAGAACTAAGGTGGGAAATTAACCTAACAGTATACCAGAGGGAACCTTCCCCCTGTGCCATCTATCCCTTTGGGAGAGCAGGTCCTAAAAATAATAATTTCTCCGTGCTGCCTTCAAGGCAGGAGACAGGATAAAAATGGAGAAACTCAGAAGCTTCTGGAAAAAACTAAGGCAGAATAGCGAACAACTAGCCAACATACCAGCCGAAAGTAAATGGCGCACTCTAGAGGACAGCCTCAGAGAAAAACACAAGGTCAGATACACTCCCAGATTGGGAGAGAAGGTAACCAATAACCCTGACACATTAATACCAGCAATTCAAAGGGCGTCACCTGAAGAGGTGATCCCGATACTTCTACATACAATTCATAATCTGCAGGAAGATAATGATAAAGGCAAAAGATGAGCACAAAAGGTGATAGGACAATATTCTAGCCAGCCAGACATAGTAAGAAAAAAAGTGGTGAGGAAGGAACAGAAGGTGATGGAGAGACCGTAGAATTCTCTTCATTCACAAGACAAGAGATGAATGCGCTTAGCGGCCTATTAGTAAAGGGAGAACGTATGGATATTGATTGGATACTGCATCTACATGAGAAGGGAGGACACACACTTATGGGGATCACAGATGAACTAGGGCAAGTAATAGGTGCAGTAGAACACCCAAAACTAAGAGGACAACTGCTAAAAGACATAGAAGAGCAAGGAAGACAGGCACTGGCGTCTATTTGGCACTGGATGTCTAAGGCCTGGAAAAAGGCTTTTCCCCATACAGATTTCTTTCTCCTCATCACAATTTTCAAAACCATGAAATAATATAGGCCAGCTCCAACATCAATTGAGGAAATTAACTATCCTTAATGGAATATACCGTGGAGATAATCCCTGGGAAGCCACTAACATGGATGACATCGTAAGATGTTTAATAAAGAATGCACCCAAGGGATATACAATACAAATGCAAAATTTATTAGCAGATTCAAGAACCCCACATGAGATTAAGGAAAAAATCACCCTTCATCAGGACATGATTATAGATTTAAAAATTCACCTTTGTCGCAAAGGAGAACACAAAATTACTCTTTCTTTCACAGAAAAAAAGAAAGGAAATAAGGGTCCCCCAGAATATGTATAGAAATAATAATAATTTCCAGAACAAGGGAAGAAATTGGACACAACCAAAACCGTACCTAGCACAGCAAAAATCTTACTGGAAGGTGAATAGCTCTAAAAAAAGGGGGGGGAGAGCGGACCTCCACAAAACCGATTTACTAAAAATCTATCTGAAAATTCATTTAACAAAATCCAATCCAGAAATCCCCTCCCCACTTACCAATCTAAGAATAACCCATTTCAACAACAACCCAGAAATAATCCAATCAGACAACAGGGAAACTACCAAGGCCCCCGCCCCCAATGGAAAGGCAACCAAGGGGGCATAAGAAGAAACTAACCTCTCTTGTTCTAGCACACAAGTTCTATAGGGAAAATGATAACAGACCATATATTACTTTAAATATAAAATCCTTCGATGATTTAATCTTACCTAAAACATTTTTAATACACACTGGTTCCTAAATCTCTCTAATGGCCATAGATAATATACCCACAAAATGCTGTGAAAACACAATTTCTATTGAAGGAATCATGGGAAATATTATTAAGGCAAATCCAATAGAATTTAAAATACTGTACAGAAATGGACAGATTAAAGTTACATTTTACACAGCCCATAGTGTAACTAACTTAATAGTAATAGATATTATACCCATAATATATAAATCACATATTAAATCATTATCCACCATGAAATATATGACAGATTTAGCAGCAGTAGAAATTTCCCCTGTGATCCTACCCACACCAACACAGGCATCATTTATTCCTCAATATCTACTGAAGGGAGGACACCAAGACATTCCTAAGGTCATTCAAAAACTTCTAGATCGAGACATTATAGAATTAGGAAGATCACACATCTACAATAGCCCAGTGTGGCCAGTAAAGAAACCTAATAGAACATACAGAATTGACTACAGAAACCTCAATAAAGTCTCACCTTTAGTTGAAGTAATCTTTCCAAATGCATCAGAAGTGATTAATACAATACAAGGGGATACACCTAAATTTATGGCATCTATTGATCTATCTGACATGTTCTTTGCAATTCCAATTGATTAACCTTCCAAGCAATTTACCTCCTTTGCATAGCAAGGCAAACAATACCAATTCAAAAGATTACCCCAAGGATTGCTGATCACCATAGATCAGTCTCTCACCCAATGGTGTGAGCTGGGCCCTCTCTGGAGAAGAAACCTGGGTCCCCCAAGATATATGATCAGTACCAGGACCCTGCCAGCAGGTGAGGGGACCCCAAGGCAGGTGCTGGATGTGGAGGCCACGGGGGCACAGACTACAAAGGAGACAAAACTGAACCTCACATCACCCTGTTTGGCCCTGGAGGATGGCTGGTTAGCCAGAGACGGGTAAATTCCTCAGGGAAGGAACAACCTAAGACAGGCACAGTCGCAGAGGGGCCAACAGGAGAGAACTAAAAGGTCAACAGAGGTGGGGCACAGACCCTCACCCACAAACCTTGCAGGGGCCTGAACTCTCACACCTTCTGAGGGAGATCTCCTGCCCCCCATGGCTGCTTCACCTCCCACGCATGGCTCAGATGGGGACCCAGGTTGCAGACAGAGATTCGGCCAGCAACAGCTGCTCTATATCTAAATCCAGTCTAGTACCAGGAATGCTCAGGACCTACCCAAGAATGCAAATAATATTTTCCACTAATATTTACAGGGTAAACTAAGATTTTTGCTGGAGTATTAAAATTGACAGTAAAATAGTAATCAAGTTTTCAGATTAATTTAAATTGGCCAAGTGAACACTCAAGAAAATTTAAGTGTACTGGACAAAAAGCTGTTCCTAAAACAATAATTAAAATATATATTAGTAGTTCATCTCACTGTAAAATTGCCTAATATCCAAAGAACCTAAAGCAGTCATATTTGTGTGCAAATAATTAAAATTTAAAATTACCAAGGCTGCAATATAAAATTTCCAAAAGCCCCCATTAATCAAAAAAAAGGGAGAATAGTAGGATAATATCATGTAAGGAAAAATATCCTGTAAGTAAAATACATCTAGAAAATACTTACTCCAGAAAAGTAACTTCCATTTGTAAAGCCAACAGTAGGACACCCATGAAAAAACACACATGGTGTCAAAATAAGCCAAAGGAAAATCATTTAGGCAAAAATAAAAAGAATCCCAAGTCTAATTTGCAGAGAGGATCCCTTTGTTAACTTTTGGTCGAGAATGTGTGTGTTTTCAGAGGACAACTCCAAGACCATGTGGGTTCCTGTGACAGTGAGGAACTGACGGGTCTTTTCCAGTCATGAGGATGGTCCAGAGATGGGGGACACTGACGACACCTTGCCATGCTAGCAGTAGGCAGCTGTGCATGGCTGCAGGCGGCCCAGGACCAAACCAGAGAGGATGGAACTTGCATTGCCACGATGTGTCCACCATCTGGATACCATTGCTGACATGTACACATAAAGAACTATTTGACATTGAAACTGGGACTCAGAACAGTTGGACATTGAAACTGAGACTCAAACATTTTTTTGTTCTTATACATTTATTTCTAGTATGCAGAGGCAAGATATTTTTGAAGAAAATAAACAGGGGAGAGTGATTGATATAGAGGCAGGGAGGCATTGAACAGGCTGTCAAGCTACAGGGGGAAGGCTGGGGTGGATGGGAGGTGGATGCTGGGGGAGATCAACCAAAGGACTTGTATGCATGCATATGAGCATAACCAATGAATGCAAGACACTGGGGCGGGGAGGGGGGCAGGTGGGGACATGTGCTGGGGGGGGGGTGGAGGTTGGGGGGAGGAAAATGGGGGGGGAAGGAAAACATATGTACTACTATTAAATATAAGTTATATTACAAAAAAATAAAAAAAAGATTACCCCAAGGAAACAAAAATTCTCCCACCATTGCCCACAACATTCTTGCTACTTGTACTGATGCAAAACTATAAAATTCAAAAATCACCCAATATATAAATGACATTTTTCTCTACAACAATAATCTAGACACCTTACAAAAAGATCTAAATAGTCCCATGAAGGAACTTATATCTCATGGATGGACAATTAACCCTGAAAAAATACAACCTCCAGGAACAACTGTAACTTGTTTAGGAATACATTGAGACTCTACAGGAAGAACAGTGCCAAATAAGGTCATCAATAAGTTAGACTCACTTAAAAGCCCCACATCAAAAAAGGAAGCACAACAAGTTATGGGATTATTTATGTTTTGGAAACAACACATACCATATCTGTCGACATAGCAAAACCTATGTACAAAGTAACTAGAAAGGCAGTAAACTTCCAATGGAATACAGAACAGGAAGAAGCATTCCAGCAATTAAAACACTACATCTGCCTCTTCTCTCAACTACAAAACATACAATCAGGTAACAAGGTAGTTCTAGATATTGCTTTTACATCAGAACATGGTAATTGGGGACTATATAAAAAAGGGAAAGATGAACATAAGCTGATGCTAGTGGGATTCTGGTCCATGAAATTTCCATACTCTCATTTGAAATACTCATATTTTGAGAAATTAATTTGGACCTTATAAGCAGCACTGCTACACACAGAACCTCTGACAGGACAACAGCCAATAACAGTCAGGAGCACCTTGACCCTTAAGGCATGGTTAAATATGTCAGTGGAAGATTTGGCAGGTAGTCAAATTGAAGAAAAGGTACTCACGTGGAAGTGGTACATAAACACACGTAGTACCATTGGCTCCAGAGAACCAGCCCTCCTCACCGAGGAGATAAACAAACCTGAGGTGGAGACACCCATCAGTGCCAACAAGTTTGAACCTATAGCGACAGCTGTAGGTGTACAGGGACCAAAATACACCCCTGTCTTAAAAAAGCTTGGTTTACAGAAGTATCAGCCTCCCTATCCATTGACCTTAATGCCTGGAGGGCAGCAGCCTTCAATCCTGCAACACAACAAGCTCTGACTGCGCCTGGTGAGTCCAATTCTGGACAACATGCAGAACTTATAGCCGCATATATAGCTATACAGGAAGCAGTGTGGACACAAAAACGTAATATATATATATATATATATATATATATATATATATATATATATATATATATTTACAGACTCTTGGGCAGTATGTAATGGCATTACATTATGGTCAGGAAAATGGCAACAAACTAATTGGCAAATTCATGGTAAAGATTTGTGGTCTAGAGAGTATTGGGAAAAGATATATATTTTATCACAAAAGATAAAAATATATGTAACACATGTCAATGCACATGCTAGTGACAGCTCTAAAAGAACACTATACAACAAAATAGTAGATCAACTAACAAAAGGACTGACACAGGGAAATAACCTCTCTATCACTGATAAATCTGAATCTTTAGCAACAATATTAGCATTGAAAAAGGAAATACCAACTCCTATTCCTTGCCACCAATTCCATCAACTAAATTAAAAAAAAAAAAGGATGGGAATCTAAAGAGGACCACACCAAGACACATCATAATTAAAATGCCAAGAGCAAAAGATAAAGAGAGAATATTAAAAGCAGCAAGAGAAAAACAGTTAGTTACCTATAAGGGAGCACCCATACGATTGTCAGCAGATTTCTTAACAGAAATGATGCAGGCCAGACGGGAGTGGCAAGAAGTATTCAAAGTGATAAATCGCAAGAATCTACAACCAAGATTACTCTATCCAGAAAAGCTATCATTCAGAATTGAAGGACAGATAAAGTGCTTCACAGATAAGAAAAAGCTAAAGGAGTTCATCACCACCAAACCAATATTATATGAAATGCTGAAAGATATTCTTTAAAAAGAGGAAGAAGAAAAAGGTAAAAATATAAATTATGAACAACAAATACACATCTATCAACAAATGAATCTAAAAATCAAGTGAATTAAAAATCTGATGAACAGGATTAATTGGTGAATATAACAGAATCATGGACATAGAGAGGGAATGGACTGACAATTATTGGGGAGAAAAGGGGTGTGGGAAGTGCAGCAAGAGACTGGACAAAAATCTTGCAACAATGGGAGAGGAGAGTGGGGAGGGGGAGGTGAGGGCGGAGGGTGGGATGGGTACAGGGTGGAGGGGAGCTTTAGGGGGATAAAAAAGGGGGAACAATGTAATTAATAAACTGAACAATAAAGATAAAAATAAAATAAAAAACAAAATAAAATAAACTCAATAGTAATAAGGATAAAATACAATATAGAATAAGTATTAAAGTGTGGAATTAAAGTTTGATATTTGAAAGTATGGAATGTAATGTATACAAATTTAGTATGGAACATAATGTAAACAAATTGATCAGAACCTTTGAGTGGCCTGTATGTAGGAAATAGATAAAGTTATCTGTACCCCATATGTAAGACCAGATAGCAAGGCTCCTGGGACCCGCTGGTAAGACACACTGAAGATCCCCATGTGAGCGCATAGAAAGAACAAAGCCCCAGAGGAGATGAGAGAGGCTCGCCTGCTCCTCCACAGACGGTCCCTCTCCACTCCCCTGCCTGCATCTGCCTGAGCTCTGCCGTGGACCTTGAGTTCGAACCGTGAGCCATGAAACCGAGGCCTCAAACAAGATGCCGAACTGCAGCTGCCACATCCAACATCCAGTGTGTGTTTGTGTGTGTATGTTTGTGTGTGTTTGTGTGTGTGTGTGTGTGTGTGTGTTTGTGTGTGTGTGTGTGTGTGTGTGTGTGTGTGTGTGTGTGTGCACGTGCGTGTCTGTTGGTGCAGATTCCCAGGGGGCCTTCCAAGGTCTGGTAACCACCAGGACTCTGGTAAATGAACCGTGTGTGATTTGTGCATTGCATGTCTATCTCCTGTGTAATTTATGCTTGGTCAATATTAAGTACCTTGGGTCATACATGTCAGTGTCTATTTAGAGACTGCCTGGGGCACCCTTGGTCACCTGTGCTTACGTACCTAAAGGAGAAAGTGGGACAGGTAGGAAGGGAGGGAGGGAGGAAGGAGAGGGAGGGAGAAAGGGAGGGAGGGAGGACGGGAGAGAGGGAGGGAGGGAGGGGATGGAGGGAGGATGGGAGAGAGGGAAGGATAGAGGGAGGGAGAAAGGAAGAACGGGAGAGAGAGAGGGAGGAAGAAAGAGAGGGAGGAAAAAAGGGGGTAAGAAAGGAAGGGGGGAAGGGAGGGAAGGAGTGAGGGAAGGGAAAAGGGAGGGAGGGAACAATTAAGAAGGAAGGATAGAAGGCAGGAAGGAAGGAAGGTGGGAGGGAGGAAGGAAGGAAGGAACAGAGGGAGGGAGAGGAAGGAAGGGAGGGAGGAAGGAGGAAGAATATGGGGAAGGAATAAAGGAAGGATGGAAGAGAGGGATGAAGGAAGGAAGGAAGGGAGGCAGGGAGGGAGGGAAGGAGTGAGGTAGGGATCAAGGAAGGAGGGAAGAGGGAGGAAAAAATGGAGGAAGGAAGGGAGGGAGGGATGGAGGGAGAGAGGGAGAAAAATAAGGTTCAATGTGATGGTGCAGATGGAAGATCTCATTGTTCCTTCACCTCCAGCCCCGTCCTGACAGGTGCACCCAGTGGCACTGAAATGTGTCCTCTGTCTGCACTGGAGCGGGAGGCGCATTCACACTAGCAGATACCTGGGCTAGAGGATGTGGCCAGGGGGAGGTGCAGTCTTGCCCTTGCTCACTCCTGGCCACCACACACCCCATCCAGGGAGCTCCTTGCTCTCCCTAGGGAGTAACTAAAGACAGTAACAACTCTGGGTGAGCTTTTCCCACACACCATCCTCTGGGCCTGGGTCTCCTGGTTCTCCAAAACCAATTGGGACGAGCCATCTCAAGTCTAACATGGTACCTTTATTAGAATGAATCACGCCTGAGATCCCACAGAGGAGCTATTTTTGAATCTCGAGGGCTAACCTCGGAGCAGGGCTGACCCTGTGCCCGAAGCTGAACTTGGCCCAGAATTTTCGGCTTGAAATTCACGGCCCCATTCTCAGCCACTCAACTCCATTCGAGATCGTCCGAGAACCTGGCCCTCAGGAATCCTGACTTGTTGGAATCTTCACAGGTGGGCTGAACAAGTTTGGGTCCAGTTCCATCATATCACTGAGAAGGGTGTTCTTTGACACATCCGCACTCACGTCACCATGTAATTTAGACTCAGCCAACAAGTCCTCTTTCCTCAGAGCCCTTCGAAGGCCCCTGCACAAGCCATTGGAGAACAAGTCATGAGCCACAAGTCTTGGAGCTGAAAAAAGCAGCATCTCTGGGGTAGCTCTCCCCCCCCCCCCCCCCCCCCCCCCCCCCCCCCGCCGCACCACCCAAAAATAAAAAAGACCGGCTCTGCCTTCCTGAGAGCTGGGACCTCCTCACACCTGCAGGTTGTGAGCCTGTGCTGCACCCTCCCATTCACCCTCCAGCATCCGGCCACTTCCGTCTCCCCACTCTAGCCAGACCCTTCCATCTCCTGCCCCTTTGGGATCCTACCCTCCATCTTCACCACACTGCCAAGCTTTATGTGGGTGTGAGCCTCCCAAAAACCCTGTGAGAGAGGAAGGCTGGGCTACATGTTTTGACCCTGCCCGTGCCTCAGTTTCCTCATCTGTAAAATGGGGATAGTGACAGCACCTACTGTGCACAGAGTGGTGGTTAGGATAAAGTGTGAAAAGGCATGTAGAGGACCGGACCTGACATGTAATACATGTGCAAGGCCTGTTAGCTATTGTTATTACCATGTTGTCACTACATGTTGCAAATGAAGAAGCTCAAGGTACATGAAGGTATTAGGTGACTTCCCTGTGCACATCCAGGAAGTGGTAGCAGAGACAGCAATCTAGGCCCCCCGGCTCCAAAGCCTGTGTTCTTAACTACCGTGCTTTCTCTCTGCTGCAGTACACTCCCCTTGTTTCCGATGGGGCAAAGATCTATTCATCTTGCAAAGCCCACTTAACATGTCACTTTCTTGGTGAGCCTGGCCCACCTCCCCAAATGAATGCTCCTCTCTCCTGACAACCCTCTGTCAGAGCCCGATAGTGATAATTGTGTGCATAATCGGTCTCCCCATGAACTATAGCTTGTTCTTACCACTCACAGCCCAGCCTTGGTGGTGCCAATGAGAGTCGCAGGACAATGGTGGGGAGGAAGGCAGGAGAAGGAGAGAGGCAGCGACCCCCATAGTACGAGCAGAGAGCCCTCACTGTTGCTTGGGTCCCCTCAGGTTCAGGAGAGAGTGATGCCCTCTGTTGGCCCAAATCCCAGAAATGCTGGTTTTGCCAATCACAAGTTCTCTCCAGCGGGCACTCAGGAGATCGGTGTGCCCACGAAGAGGATTGGAGAGAGCCTAATTCTTAAACAGGGTTCCAAACTGCTGAGGGCAAGAGAGCTGATCTCGGCCAGTGCCCTTTGCCTTTGGAGGGCAGGGAACCCAGGGCATCTATAAGGCAGTGCTCAAGGCCAGGCAGGCTTCCAGGAGGTAAAGAGAGGGAAGGGCCTGGCCTAAGCTGGACAGGAGAGCAGAGGATGGGCTGGGGAGAGTCAGGTGGCAGCATCAGAGGAGCCAGAATGAGGCTATGGACACAGTGGCTCTTTTGTCACAGGCCCTTTGGGCAAAGGGGCAGGAATGGACAGCACTTGATGTTCTTTCAGACCTTGCAAACCAGGCCCTGTGCTAACCAGAGCCCCCACACACCTACCTTCTCTTCAAGGGAAAGTGCTCTAGAACATCGGAATGGGGCTGATTCTTCGTCTCTGGAAGCATATAGAAGAGGGACAGGGACAAAATGGTTGAGATGCAGCCAATATAATTGTATATGGAGGGGGGACTCCTGGTGATGAGTGCCAGGGAGAAGATATTTCCAGATGCCCAGGCCACAGTCAGCAGCCCCAGCCCTGTTGACCTGGAAGGAAAAATCAGAGCTTATCTAAGGGGCCTCAGAGGCCCAATGCTGGCAGCAGAAGCTCCCCCAAATCTACACCCTCTAGCCTCCACCCTGTCCTCACACACAGTGATACCCTGGGGAATGTAGTTTTCCACTGATCAAAGTAGGTAGTCATTTCTCTTGGCCTACTTCACAGGGTCAGGAGTGGGAGAAGTAAGACCCACCCAGCACTGAGCGGGTGTGGGGAGAGAGCGAGGGTAGGAGGGCACTGGGCCATCAGCGAGCATTTCTGCACTAAAAAGTCTGAGACTCACAGTGGCCCACACAGTTAGTGCAAGGCAGACACTGGGACAGACCAACTAGGGCCCGAGCTAGTTCTGCCACCTGCTGTGTGTGACCTTGAGTGAGCCAGTGCCTTTAACTCTTGGATTCTGTTGTCTTACTTAGGCTAATGACAGTATTGGGGAGCTGTTTAGGTGAGGGCTAGATGGAATAATCCATGTATGCTTCTCAGCACACTGCCTGTCACTGGTGAATGCCGAGGCTTAGCCACTGCTGTCCATCTTGTTTTTGTCCTGCCTTCTCACCCCCACGGCCTGCTCCCACCAGGCTCATACCTGAGGATGGTAGGCAGGAGCTCGGCACTGTAGACGAAGAAAATGGAGATCGACGCTGCAAGGCCGATTTGTCCAACCAGGATCAAAAACAACATCGTGGTTTTCAACTCTGTAGCCAGACAATGTGAACGCCTGAGTTTGGGGCCATCTGCCCATCAGGCCATGGAGGGGAGGCCTGCCCATCAGCTCTCCCCGGATCCCTCTCAGAAAGCATTTCAACAGTCCATCCCCACCACCTGGCCAGCTGACTCAGGCATTTGGTCAGAGGAGGGACAGTGAGCCCAGGCCCAGCCAGCAGGGGGAGAGTTGTCAGTAGGGTTGGAGGTCCCACTGGGACCCCTGTGGCTCTAGGGCCACCATCTACTTTGCTGGACTCAGCCGCCTCATCTGTGCCTCCAGGCAGTCTCCTGTCTTCCACATCCTCCCCCAGATGCACCCCCATCCATAGGTGCATCTGTGGAGGCAGAGAGGAACCAGGAAACGCCAGGCCTCAGGCAGGTGAAGCCCATTGCAGCTGAGGACTCACAGTCCCTCCTTGTTGGCTTCTCCTGGATCCTGGTCCTGCCCGCCCCACTCCCCACTCTGAGCCCAGCTTTTCTTGGGATGGGAGGAGAACAGACATATCTAGTGGGGATTCTAGTCCTAGTTTCTCTCACTCTTTGGAAAGTTTTAAACATTTCTGCTTGACTCATTATGGATTCACTTAAAAAACCAAACCAATGTCCTGATGGTTTGGCTCAGTGGATAGAGCGTTGACCTGTGGACTCAAGGGTCCCAGGTTCAATTATGATCAAGGGCATGTACCTTGGTTGCAGGCACATGCCCAGTAGGGGTTGTGCATGATGCAACTGATTGATGTTTCTCTCTCATCGGTGTTTCTAACTCTCTCTCCCTCTCCCTCCCTCTCTGTAAAAAAATCAATAAAATATATGTATTTTAAAAACTAAAAAACAAACAAATACCACACAATAGAAATTGAAAAATGAATTTGTCTCACCATGTTGCTTTAACCAGTCCACACTACCAACATCTCAGAGAAGAAAGGTCCCACCCAGTCAAGTGGCTCACAATTCCAACCCCCAGAGAAAGAGAGGGAGCCCCCTTGAGGCAGACCCTGGACACAGTGGCCTTAGTCCTGGCCCCAGCAGCTGAGGGGCCATGTGGGCAAGCAATGCTGAATGGGTGAGAACACACATCTTCATGTCCACATCTCAGCCCCGTCACTCTCTAGCCCTGTGAGGTGACCTGTGGGTAGGGAGGGGGACTCATTCATCCTAGGGCTCCTTGAAATTCTGAAAATATTGCCAGCTCTCCAAACACTCAACTTTCCTTCTTTGGTTCTGAGCAACAGGACACCAAGATGTTGTCCCCCTGGTTTCAGTGGGCAGGTTCTGCTTTCCTGTAAAGTTACAGCTAACAGGCCTTTTCCAATCAGAGGCTATGGATGAGAGCAAGGCCTAGGGTAGCAGTGGAAAGATTATTTTTGCTGCATCTGTTTCATGGATCTGGAACCCATGGGCCATGCCCAGTCCTTAGGACTTGCTCCCTTGCAGCCAGGCCATGTCCCATGCCCACCAGAGGATATTTTTCCATTGATTCTAAGAGAGAGTCGAAGAGAGGGAGAGAGACACAAAGAGAGAAATGTCGATGTGAAAGAGACACATTGATTGGTTGCCTCCCATACATGCACTTACTGGGGCCAGGGATCGAGTCTGCAACCAAAGTATGTGCCCTTGACTAGAATTGAATCCATGACCCTTCAGCCTGCAGGCTGACATTCTGTCCACTGAGCCAAAGTGACCAGAGCTGTTCACATGTTCTTTTAAGTTTTTAAAAATAGATTTAGAGGAGAGAGAGAGAGAGAGAGAGAGAGAGAGAGAGAGAGAGAGAGAGAGAGAGAGAGAGAGAAGAGAAAGAATAATGTGAGAACAAAACATCAATTAGCTGCCTCCTGCATACCCCCTAGGGGGGATTGAGCCCAGAATCCAGGGATATTGACTGACTGGGAATTGAACCAGCAACCTTCGGTGCACTGATGCATCTGTGCAGACCCAGACACTCATGTGTTCACATTCAACCACCCGATCTAATGTAGATTGAAATCAGATGGAAAAAGGCTCCCACTCTCCTGTACACACAGGGAGGGTTCCTCCAGAAAGCTCACCCTCTCCCAGGCCTTTGAGACCTGGGAGTTCCTGGTCTTGGGTACCCCAAAGTCCAGGGAGGGCAGTGCTCTAGCAATCAGTGCCTGCTCTGAGGGTATCTGGGCCCCTGCACAGAAGGTGGGTTGTAGGTGTAGGAGGCTGACACCCAGGGTGACTTGTTGGAGAGACAGGGCACAAGGCACGAGGGAGGGATCTGACAGAAGACATGGGGAGTGGAGGAGGGGAGGCTGTACCTGAAGGGATGAAAGGGATAAGCAAGTTCATGAAGCTGCCTTGGAAGAGAGCCCCAGCCATAGTCCACTTCCTCCCAAACTGCTCCAAAAGAAAGATGCTGCACAGCCGGGCAGGCATCCCCATTATGCCAGGAATTATCTCAATCAATTGTTCCCTCACACCAAATTGCCTCATCTTCAAGGTCAGTGTACCATAGTTGTGACCAACAGTGAACCTGGAACAAGATCAGAAAAGAACTACTCAGAGAGAAAAAGAGAGAGACACACACAGACACCCTCATGTGGATGGGCCAAAGTGAAGACAGAAGAGAAGCAGGGTGGGAATAGAAGGGAGAAATAAACACAGATCTGGAATCCATGGACCATGCCCAGTCCTTAGGCCTCGGTTTCTTGCAGCCAGGCCATGCCCCATTCCTTCACCAGAGCTCCCGGCCTGCACATCTGTTTGCCGTCCCTGGGGGCCAGCCTTGAGGACTCACCACACACAGCCCATCACCAAGGTCACCCTGCGCAGTTGACTGTTGCTATAGAAGTCCAGGATTGAGGCATTAGCCAGCTTCTTTCCAGGCATCTGTAGCTACAGGACAAACAGGACCAGCCAGAGGCAGGGTAGAGACCCCAGCTTGCTCCCACCCTTACAAGACCCACAAGGTCCACCTGCCCCCACAGTGCCAGCCTGGTCTCTGGTCTTCCCCTGACGAGATTTGATTTTGCTGTCACTGTTCCCTTCAAGCAGTGGGCTGGAGACACCCTCTGGGCCAAGGTCCCACCTGAAAGGATGAGGCGGGAAGACGCCCTTCCACAACCCCCATTCCTGCCCTGCTCTGGGCCTGAGCCCTCTTACCTTCTCCAACAGACTTAAAGGAATGGTCTGCTTGTTCATGTCAGCTGCATAGCGCAGTACGTGCTTGGCCTGATCCACCTTCCCCTTCACCAACAGCCACCGAGGGGACTCTGGGAGAATCCTGCATGGCACACCTTCCTTTACCCATCACTCCAAGATGTCCTACACACCCAAGGGTCATCCCTGCCTCAGTGGTGGCCATCCTATTCCAGTATGAGGTCATTCAAAGGATGGAGGCCTTGAAGATGACTATCACCCTCAAGATGTCCTCTGTCCCTCCTTGGAAGTCATCCCTTCCAATGCCTAAGCCACACACGGGTCCCGCAGCTGCTGCTCGGTGTCACCCTGGCCATTACTGCCCCTGCCTAGCAGTGTCTTTCCCCTAAGCCACTTTGAAGAGCTCAACTACATTTTATCTCAAGGGTCATCCTCACCTGCCCAGGCACCCTGAGGGCACTGTCTCCCATGCCCACACCCTCTATTAGAGCCCATTCACATAGCTGAGACTTCTGCCCAACACTGTGAAAAAGTTGTCCCCTAAAGTAGCTCTGTTTTTCAGGCCCTCCTCATTCTTCAATTCCCTGTCGCTCCAGGAAGTCAACTCAAGGTCATCAAGACCAACTTAACGAGACATTTCTGGTTGGTTTGTTTGCCTTCAACCTGACCATTCTTTGTCCTTAAATTTTACCTCTTGACACGCTGCCTTTTGGTTTTCTGACACACTCTCTGACATCCCTATAAGGGTCTCTTCTGAGGGGATTAATGCTGAGATTCCAGAGGCTCTGACCCTGGCTCGCTCTCATCTAATCCCCACATTCCTCCCAAGGAACAATCCATTCACTCCATCTTTTCAAAGATTCTTCCCAACTCTCAATCTCCAGTTCATAGGAACCTGCCCTGCACATGCCCTGGGCCCCTTGGCTTACCAGATAAAGGTGACAAGGAATGCCACAGGGGCTGTGCCCAACAGAAACAGCAGCCGCCAGTGGGGAAGGCTGTAGGCAAACCCAATCAGGAACATGAGCCCCACAGAATGAAAGCACTGGCCCAGGATGATGGCGTGGGCCCGGTGATCGTCCAATAGCCACTCAACAGCTGTGCAGAGGTCAAGAGGACAAAATCCTGGTCAGCTCAGGGTCCCTGGCGCTGCTCCTGCAGCCAGCCTTCTGAGATGCCCAGCCCTGCTTTGGACGGTTCAGACTGGCCCACATTCTCTAAACCTCCAGGCAGCCTGAGGCAGAGGCTGTTTCCTTCACTCCATGTGCCATTGGATGACAACTCTGTCCTGGAGGCTCCTAGCACCTCTCCCCTCCCACCCACAGCCTTTCAATCCCCGCCATCCCAGTGCACAGTCCCCTTCATGCACCCCATCCCATGCAGCCTGGCCTCACTTAACGCCATGCTGCTGACGCTGTGGCCCATCAAAGACTGTGACGCCCCAAAGCGGAAGAACAGATACTGGTGAAAGCTGTTGACGAAGGCTGTCCCAATGCCAAAGATGATTATCCCCACGTTTGACAGCAGCATGGAGGTGTAGCGGCCAACCCTGTGGGTATTGAAGGAAGGCTGTGCCAAATGCATGGATCTCCATGTCTGGACCCAGCCCAACACTCGGGCCAGGTCCTGAGCCATCCACAGTATTCCAGAGTGTCCCCACCCTTGCCTCCCTCAGCCTGAGACTCCTCAGCTCTGCATGCACACGAGGAGGAGGCAGGGGCACCCCAGGGGCCAGAAGAAACTCTGGGAGACTCACTTGTCACTTATGAACCCGAAGATGAGCGCCCCTGTCAGGAGGCCCGTCAGGAACATGGACTGCACGGCTTCCTGGGAAAATTTCTCACCACACACCAGATCAAACTGGGGAGTACACACAGCCATTGGCCACAGGGTCAGCCTTCTGGTTCCCGAGACAGAGCCTCCTCCCAGGGTGGGTGTTTACACAGAAGGGGCCTGGGACAGGGACAGGCAGCAGGCCTCAGCTCTGTCATCCCTGCCTTCCATCCTGCATCTGGCAGACTCTGGGAGGTAGGCCTGAAGAGAGGGACCAGGGGCAGAGCCAAGATATGGGTAGATGGAGAAGTCCCTGTATAAAGGCCAACATCACTAAAGTCCCTTCCTGAACACAGATGCTAGGCTCCAGACAAGGGGTTCAGATTGGCAGGTCTGTGCCATGAAGGGTCCAGGTTGCATCTTAGACTGCTTTGTGCTTCAGTTCCAGACCTTCTGTGAGTTCAGAGGGCAGAGCCACACCTGCAGAAGCAGCTCCATGGAGACATGGCAAACCCTGCAATCTGCCCTCTGCGTCTACCCCCAAATCCACTCCAGCTTTCTGGCTAAGACGGGGGAGGCTAGGACTGGGCAGCAAAAATCCTAAGTTTCTGCCCTGGCCCTTATCTGTAGAGTGACCTTGGGCTAACTACTAACCCTCCAGGAGCCTCAGTTTCTCCACTTGTTTGGGGAGGGGTAGGGCACATCTCTGGGCTCATGCTACAGTGAATTCAGGACAAGCCACACCTCATTGACTACTGATCGTGTCTTGCTCTCAGGATAGATCCACCCCTGGCTGCATGTCTGTGTGTAGTTGAGGCCAAACTTGATGATGGACTCCAGGTCCCAGGTCACCGGCAGGAACATGCGGCATGTCATGAAGCTGCCATTGCTGTACCGGGGCAGGGTCAGATTCAGCTGCTCGGCCACTGTCAGGTTCGGGGCCACGGCCAGGATCCAGCTGGTGTTGCAATAGGCCTTCTGCTCTGTGGCCACGAAGAGGTCGGCGTACATGAAGACAACCGACAGGAGGTTGGGGATGAAGGCCAGGGCCACCAGCCTTCGCTGGAATGGGCCAAACCTCCCCATCGCTTCCATGATATTGGCAAACTTGTCATACTGGTCGTTCTCTATGGCCCTCAGCCTTTGTAACAACGCCTCCAGAGACCGTCTACGCACGTGCTCTACTGCCGCATGCTCATGTATGCTCCTGTAAGAAGGCTGCGATTGGAGCTCCACTGGCTTGTCTTTATCTGCCATCTATTCAGAGAAAGGATGCAGCTCTCAGTCTACCAACCAGAGGCCATGGTCTGGCCAGGAGCCACTGACTGGAAATTGGCCTCTCTGGCTTGAAACAATTTGGATTCCAAACTTGATGTTCTCTGTAGCTCCCCATTTTGTTTCTGAAATTTATTAGTTAATTTGTTACTAATAAATTAGTAAATTTATTAGTTAATAGCCTCTGCCTCAGGCCTGCCCATTCCTATTTCTTCATGTTTTAGACCAGTGGTTCTCTACCTTTCTAATGCCGTGACCCTTGAATACGGTTCCGCATGTTTTGGTGACCTCCAACCATAAAAGTATTTTCGTTGCTACTTCATAACTGTAATTTCGCTACTGTTATGAATCATAATGTAAATATCTGTGTATTCCAATGGTCTTAGGCGACCCTGCTAGCGGTTCTTACCCTGTGGGCCACAGGCTGAGAACCGCTGCTGTAGAGCCTAGAGCCTCCAAAAAGGTACGCAGTCCTGCTGCCTGACATCTTGACTGGAGCCCAGTGTGGCCCAACCTGGGCTTTCGGCTTCCAGAGCTATGATGTAATAAATGTGTGTTGTTCTGAGTCGTTTCTTACAGAAGCATTAGGAAACTAATACGGTGCACATATGTGTAAGGTTGGAGGGGGTGGAAGTGGATGGAGGAAACTTCTCAGGGTGGGGACTTTGCTTTGCCCTCAGAGATCTGGCTTTCAGGTGCCAGCTGCCCCTGCCTTGCCCTTGGGGTTCCCTTCAGTGTCCCCCAGCATCACCTGAATGTCTGCAGGGCTCTGACAGTCAGCAAAGCTCTAGAGCACTTGACGCCTCTACTGACCCAACAGGTGCCCTGCCCAGTGTTTTCAGGGGTTAGCACCTCAGCCCAAACACCGAAGGATCTCAGGCTTGATTTCTGGTCAGGAACACCTACCTAGGTTTTAGGCTTGATCCCCAGGCTATTTAGGGTGCATGTGGGAAGCAACCAATCTATGTGTTTCTCTCACATTAATGTTCTATCTCTCCCCCAACTCATCCATCCTTGTCTCCCACTCTCTCTCTCTTAAAAAAAAAAAAAAGGCAAAAATATCCTTGCGTGGGGCGTAACAACAGAAAAAGAGGAAACTGAGACCTGGAAAATAAACATATAGCCAGGAGCCATGCTCCATCTGAGGCAGGAAATGGCCAGATGCCACAATGAACCCAAACTGCCTGTCTGGGCAGCCTGCTCCTTCCACAGATCCCACAGTCCGACTGCCCTGGCAGGCCTCTGTCCACATCTGTGCTGAGAATATGTCCCCCACTTGCCAGGTGTCATCAAATCTGCCACCCTCACATCCTCCCTGTCCCTCCTCCCTGCAGACAGAACCACAAACCAAAGCCAGGACTCACCTGAGCATACTCCAGGCCTAGCCAGGTGGTTGGCAGCAGAACTGTTGGGTTCCATTGGTGGCCAGGAAGTAGTGTCACAATGGGGCAGGGAGTGCCAGATGGGGTAGGCATGGCGAGGAGCGGCATTCTACTCCAGGGGCGTAACTAACCACAGACCCTAGCGAGAAGCTGTAGAAGGCAGGTTGGAAAGTCTCCACAGGAGCCAGCTCCAGGCCTTTGTGCAGACTGTTCCTGGCTCCTGGAGCTTCTACCCTCCCCTTACAGGTCCACCTCCACTAAGGGAAGTCCTTCCTTCTGTCCAGACACAACTCACCCGTCCTCAGTCCCCAGGCCTAAGATGAGGGTGGGAGGAGAGGCAGACGTGGGACAGGCACCCCCTTTAACTGCTGCCAGATCTATCGGGGGCCACAGCACTGAGCCTCAGGCTTGCCCCCCTAGCAGTTCTGTGCAGGGCAGTTCTTCCACTGCTGCAGAAGGGAAGGGACATAGAGGTGGAGGAGTGGGTGATAAGTCTGGGAGCTGCCTGAGGATGGCTGCTCTCTTGTCTGAAAGAAGGAGAGGCTGTCAGGAGACATGCAGATGGGAGGTTAGAAAAAGCCATGTAGAGCCCGGCCTGCATTGCTCAGTGGTTGAGCGTCAACCTATGAACCAGGAGATCACGGTTCTATTCCAGGTCAGGGCACACACCCAGGTTGCAGGCTCGATCCCCAGTTGGGGGCATGCAGGAGACAGCTGATCAATATTTCTCATCATTCATGTCTCTATCTCTCCCTTTCCTTCCCTCTCTAAAATCAATAAAAACATATATATGTATATTATGTATACATATATACAGATATATGTATGTGTATATATATATTATATGTATTCTATATAATAAAAGCCTAATATGCTAATTGACCAAACGTGCGGAACAACCAGTCCATATGATACACACTGATGACCAGGGGGCAGACGCTCAATGCAGAAGCTGCCCCCAGCCTGCAGGCCCCAGGCATACCAAGGCAGGTGCCAGTGGGGCACCCAATTGCCCTGTGGTCACCCTACAGAGGAGGCAACAGGCAGCAGTAGCAGGACGATCAGGGTACAGGGCCAGCTGGAGAGCAGGTGGCGACAGGCTAGCCAAGGCAGGTTCCAGTGGGAGGAACCCCTGACTTTATCACCCTGCAGGTCACTCCACAGATAGGCCCTGATGAGGCCTAGGGCCCCTGGCCAGGCCTAGGGACCCTGCCAATCGCCAAATTTCGTGAGTCAGGCCTCTAGTGTGTGTGTGTGTGTGTGTGTGTGTGTGTGTATAATAATATATCCTATCTAATAAAAGAGTATATGCAAATTGACCACACCTCTGATACACACACACACAAGCCCACCAGCCACCCCCACCAGCCAATCAGGAGCAAATATGCAAATAACCCCCAACCAAGATGGCTGCAGCCACTGAGAGCAGGAGGGAGGATTGGATTTCCCTAGCAATGGAGGAGGCCAAGCTTTCCACCTGCCCTTGCCGGCCTAGGCCTCCACTCAATGCTACAGTTTGAATTATAGAAGATACATAATCCCAACAGAAATGGCGGCAGCCATGAAGCTGGAGAGAGCAGAGGCTATGGTTGCCCCAGTGATGGAGGAAGCCAAGCTTCTGCAACCCTAGTGGGCCTAGGCCTGCACTCTACATTACAAACTTTCAATTATAGGAGGCAAGTAAATCCAAATAGAAATGACTGTAGCCACAGACCAAGTAGAAGGCTTGGCTCTGCTCCAGGCTGCAAAGTTTCAATTGTAGAACATAAGGAAATCCCAGATACCAGAGCCTCTGCTTGGGTCACTGGAGGGTGTGGCCAGCCTCCAAACAACCACATGCCCCTCTCCCAAAGAGAGCCCCACACCCAAAGGGAACCCCCACCCTGATCCAGGACACCCCATCCGTCTGTACCAGGCCTCTATCCTATCTAATAAAAGAGTAATATGCAGATTGGCCATCATTCCAACACACAAGATGGCTGCTCCCATGTGGTCAAAAATCCTGCCCCCCAAGTGAACACAAGATGTCCACTATAAGATGGCCAGCAGGGAGGACAGTTGGGAGGGATTAGGCCTGCAAGGTAGGACAGTTGAGGTTGATCAAGCCTGCAGGGCAGGGCACTTAGGGGTGACCAGGCCGGCAGAGAAGGGAAGTTGGGGGCAGGCAGGGAAGCAGTTAGACATCAATCAGGCTGATAGGGGAGTGGTTAGGGAGTGATTAGGCTGGCAGGCAGAAGCAGTTAGGGGCCATCAGGAAGGCAGGCAGGAGAGCAGTTGGGAGCCAGCAGTCCTGGATTGTGAGAGGGATGTCCAACTGCCCTCAAAGGGTTTCAGATTGGAGAGGGTACAGGCTGGGCTGAGAGACACCACCCCCACCCCCGTGCACGAATTTCATGCACCATGTGTCTAGTATATATAATAAAAGTGTAATGATCAACTTAATTTGATTAACAAGAATAGATCCAGAGACAAATGGTAGTGGAGAGGGGATTAGAGAGCAACCAAAGGACTTGTATGCATGCATATTAGCAATAATCAATGGATACAGAGACTGAGGTGGTTGGAGCTTGCCTGCAGTGGGAATGGCTAGGGGGAAAGAAGACACATATAAATTTACATTTCTTGAGAGAACCAAGATGGCGGCATAGGTAAACACCTATTGTTCTGCCCCGCACAACAATTCAAAAACTACAACAAAACAACAAAACAAACATCCCCCAGCATCATCAGACAGCTGGCTGAGTGAAAACTCCACAAATAAAAGTAAAGGTGGGACACTGAGACTCAGAAGAGCAGCAGAGCACAGCCTTGAAGATACGCCTGCAAACAGAGGTTAGGAGACGTGGCGGGGCGCGCGGGCTGTAGGGCTGGAGCAGCAACCCCGGCTGGATTTCTCCAACGGGGAGGGTGGAGAGGTCCCACTGCATGGATTCCCCAGTGCCAGGCGAGGTCCGAGGTGCGGGGGACGCACCCTGGAAGCCAGGTGCAGCAGAGGTCTCCGAATCTGAGGAGAAACCGAGTTGCTTGGAAAAGCACTTAGTGCGCGTAAAGAGTGTGATAGCACAGACGTGCAACTTGCTCCCTAGCGACTTGCCCCCTGAACCGGAAACCACCTGACTGCTTTGTTTTACAACCCTGGGCGAGACTTTGGGTGTGCAGACTCATTTGGGGAGAGGCAGAGTTGTCTGGCAAGGGGTAGAGACTAGCAGCTTTCTCTTGGAGGTGCCTGCAGCCATCCCCACCCAACAGAGATCTGCGCGTGAGCGCCGCATAGGATGTAGCTGACGCTGAGGCTGCCTGCTCAGCTCAGAGACTCCGCCCGTCCAACCTGAACACAGTCTCCCTTCACAGCCAATTGGCCTGGAGGTCAAACCCTCTTAGGGCTAACAACAAAAAGCTGGACTTAAATTCAAAAATACTGTACAACCCATAAAGGATTGCAGTAAGAGTACCCACCTCAGGTAACTGGGGAGGCTGAACCACTGTCCCTTAGAGGTCATCTACCACATAAAGCAACCACCATGCAGAGACATGGAAAGAAATCAGGTGTGAAAGAAATGGAGGAAAAAAGACGACTAGACATAGAGTTCAAAACCATGGTTATAAGGCTTTTCAAGAGGCTCCTAGAAAAGGTCGAGACCCATAAGGAAATAAGCAAGACTTACAAGGAAATGAATGAGACCTGGAAGGAAATGAATGAGTCCTACAAGGAAATGAACCAGACACTCAAGATATGAAGGAGACTCTCAAGGATATGAAAAAGGACCAACCAGAAATTAAGCACACATTGACTGAAATAAAAAATATTACACAAAGTCCTAAAAGCAGTCCAGAGGGCCACAAGAATCAAGTCAAAGATTTAAAATACAAAGAGGTAAAATCCACTCAGTTGAAAAAGCAAGAAACCAAAAGAATCCAAAAAATTGAAGATAGTGTAAGGGGCCTCTGGGACAACCTCAAGCATACCAACATTCGAATTATAGGGGTGCCATAAAAAGAGAGAGAGCAAGACAATGAAAACCTATTTGAAGAAATAGTGACCAAAAACTTCCCACACCTGGTGAAAGAAATTGACTTAGGAGTCCAAGAAGCACACCGAACCCCAATATATAGGAACCCTAAGACGACCACACCAAGGCACATCATAATTAAAATGCCAAGAGCAAAAGATAAAGAGAGAATATTAAAAGCAGCAAGAGGAAAAACAGTTAGGTAACTATAAGAGGGCACCCATACGATTGTCAGTGGATTTTTCAACAGAAACGATGCAGGTCAGACGGGAGTGGCAAGAAATATTCAAAGTGATGAATAGCAAGAATCTACAACCAAGATTACTCTATCCAGCAAAGCTATCATTCAGAATTGAAGGTCAAATAAAGGGCTGTGCAGATAAGAAAAAGCTAAAGGAGTTCATCACCGCCAAATCAATATTATATGAAATGCTGAAAGATATTCTTTAAGAAGAGGAAGAAGAAAGAGGTAAAAATAAAAATTATGAACAACAAGTACACATCTATCAACAAATGAATACAAAAATCAAGTGAATTAATAATCTGATGAACAGGATAAACTGGTAAATATAACAGAATCATGGACATAGGGAATGGACTGACAATTTTGGGGGAGAAAAGAGGTGTGGGAAGTACAGCAAGAGACTGGACAAAAATCTTGCAACAATGGGAGAGGACAGTGGGGAGGGGGAGGTGAGGGTAGAGGGTGGGATGGGTACAGGGTGATTGGGAGCTATGGGGGATAAAAAAGGGGGAACAATGTAATTAATAAACTGAACAACAAAGATTAAAAAAAAAGAAACTGTACAGTAGGAATGCACACTGAAACCCGGGCGTGGCAGAGGTCTGCGAACTTGTGGAGAGGGCAAGCTTGTGGAGAGTGCGCATAAACTTGGGAACAGAAGTATGTGAGCGAGCAGAAAGAACTCGTGACTTGCTCCCTTATTCGGGAGACCACTAGACTGCATTGTTTTACAACCCTGGGCGAGACTTTGGGTGTGCAGACTCATTTGGGGAGAGGCTGAGTTGTCTGGCAGTTGCTAGAGATCTGCGTCGGCTTTCTCGGAGGTGCGTGCAGCCATTACCACCTGGCACAGAGACCCAGGTGCCGCATAGGGCAGAGCTGACGCTGCCTGCTCAGCCCAGAGATTCCACCCATTCAACCTGAACACAGCTGACCCTCACAGCCAATAGGCCTGGAGGTCAAACCCTCCTAGTGTTAACATCAATAATCTGGGCTTAACTTCAACAATACTGTACAACCCATAAAGGACTGCACCAAGATTATCCATCTCAGGTAACTGGGGAGGCTGAGCCACTGTTTCTTAGAGGACATCTACCACACAAAGCTCATGGACCAACTCAGGGAAGCAGCCACAATGCAGAGAAATGGAAATAAATCAGATGTGAAAGAAATGAAAGAAAAAAGACAACTAGACATAGAGTTCAAAACCACAGTAATAAGGTTTTTCAAGAGGCTCCTAGAAAAGGCCGATGAACTTAATAAGACCTACAAGGAAATGAACAAGACCTATGAGGATATGAAAAAGGACCAACTAGAAATTAAGATACACTGACTGAAATAAAAAATATTACACAAAGACCTAAAAGCAGTCCAGGAGACCGCAAGAACCAAGTCAAAGATTTGAAATACAAAGAAGCAAAATCCACTCAGCAAGAAAAGCAAGAAGCCAAAAGAATCCAAAAAATTGAAGATAGTGTAAGAGGCCTCTGGGACAACCTCAAGCATAACAACATCCGAATTATAGGGGAGCTGAAAAAAGGGAGAGAGCAAGATAATGAAAACCTACTTGGAGAAATAGTGATCAAAAACTTCCCCTACCTGGTAAAATAAATTGACTTAAAAGCCCAAGAATTGCACAGAACCCCAAAATATAGGAATCTAAAGAGGATCACACCAAGACACATCATAATTAAAATGCCAAGAGCAAAAGATAGAGAATACTAAAAGAAGCAAGAGAAAAACAGTTAGTTACCTATAAGGGAGCACCCATATGATTGTCAGCGGATTTCTCAACAGAAAGGATACAGGCCAGGCGGGAGTGGCAAGAAATATTCAAAGTGATGAATAGCAAGAATCTACAACCAAGATTACTCTACCCAGCAAAGCTATCATTCTGAATTGAATGTCAGATAGTGTTTCACAGATAAGAAAAAGCTAAAGGAGTTCATCACTTCCAAACCAGTGTTATATGAAATGCTGAAAGATATTCTTTAAGAAGAGGAAGAAGAAAAAAGTAAAAATATAAATTATGAGCAACAAATACACATCTATCAACAAATGAATCTAAAAATCAAGTGAATTAAAAATCTGATGAACAGGATAAACTGGTGAATATAACAGAATCATGGGCATAGAGAAGGAATGGACTGACAATTCGTGGGGAGAAAAGGGGTGTGGGAGGTGCAGCAAGAGACTGGACAAAAATCATGCACCTATGGGAGAGGACAGTAGGGGGGAGGTGAGGGCAGAGTGTGGGATGGGTATGGGGTGGAAGGGAGCTATAGGAAGAAAAAAGGGGGAACAATGTAATTAATAAACTGAGCAATAAAGATTAAAAAAAAGAAATGCACCATTCCCTCAAAAATTTAGACAACATTCAGGAAGGAAACTGTTACAACTAGACGCAGCTTCCTTTGCTTTGGCATCAATCGCAACACCTGTATCTATCCAACTTCTGTTAAAATTAATCAATTAACAAATGATTTAAATAAATACTTCCACCATACAACCAAATTTGAAACTAAGACATTAGAACTCATCTCTAAATCAACTGGCAGCACAAACCCATCAGCAAGTCATGCTCTTATCAGACACAGGTAAGAAACAGAATTACTATATGCACACATTACATCAAGACTTAGAGGACACTTATTATAGATTCAAAAATACCACTTTAGACAACAATGTCAGCTTATACAAAACTCCTAACACAAGCCCAAGGAGACCTATTGTCTCTCCTTGTTATGGGACAAGGACTGAACCTATTGTTGAATGATGCAATAGCTGCAATTGACTTTACAAAACATATAGGATGCTCCTACTCAGATTGTGAACTTTCAATACTCACAGCAGGAGGAGGAGAAAACTTAGTGGCATATCCTATATTGAATATAACAATACACATAAGCAATAATAAATATGCAATGCCTGTTGGAGACATGCTATATGTGGAACCTTATTTCTTCTTAAAATCTTCACTAATATACTTCACTCCAAATATCTTCATTGCATTCCAACCACTACCTCTAGATACCTTTCCTATATCACTTCTTCCACATGACCCAAGACCCCTCATGTATAATGTAGGCAGACACAACTTTGTTGCCTGCTTTACAAATATTTCTGTATATGATCACACAATAAGGAAGAATGTCAACTACTCCTTCCCTAATTCTTGTCACTTGATCACTAATGCTATGAACATCACCTTTAATAATAAAATACATTATTCACTCTTTCACACCAAGACCTCTCTATACTTCTCACCCTCCTTACCCTTATAACAATACTTGCAAGAAAAATATATTGCACCCCCTACTCTTGATGAATCTTTTAACAAGCTTAGCTCTTTAGAACCCCTCATAAAAGATACTATGAAGACCTTGAGGTCACAAGCTGAACAACTACATCACTCAGCCCACATCCCAAACGCCGGAACGATCACAGCCTTGGCAGACTTGAAAAAAACGACACCATAATCGCAAAACAGCGGACACTCGCCTATCCTATGGAGGACCATCCCCCGCACTCCTGACTGGAATTTCATCAACCCCATCGTGTGGATTCAGCAAGGACTCTCTTCATTTGAAGCTACATGAACATTAATTAAGGAGATATTATTTGCACTGGCTATTATTTTCCTCTTGTGTTTATTTGTTAAGATTGCTAAAATTATTATATGCCTTATCCGCAATAAAATAAAACTTAATAATTGATTCCCTGGGGTAAATCCTTCAGGAATCACGGGGTAGAATGTTATAGTAATAGTATTAAAGGTAAAATACAATATAGAATAAGTATTAAAGTGTGGAATTAAATGTGTGCTATTTGAAAGTATGGAATGGAAAGTAAACAAATTGATCAGAAACTATGAGTGGCCTGTATGCAGAAAATAGGTAAAGTGACTGTACCCCCCATATAGCAGATAGCAAGGCTCATGGGACCTACTGATAAGACACACTGAAGACCCCCATCTGAGCGCATAAAAAGAGCAAAGCCCCAGAAGAGATCAAGAGGCTCGCCTGCTCCAACACAGACAGTCGCTCTCCACTCCCCTACCTGCATCTTCCCAAGCTCTGCCTTGGACCATGAGTTCGAATCGTGAGCCGTGAAACCGCGGCCTCAAACAAGACAAAAAGCTGCAGCTTCAACATCCAACATCCAGTGTGTGTGTGTGTCTGTTGGCACAGATCCCTGGGGGCCTGTCAAGGTCGGGAAACCACCAGGACTCTGGTAAATCAACCCTGTGTGATTCGAGCATTGCATGTCTACCTTCTGTGTAATTTATGCTCGGTCAATATTGCGTAAGTGTCAGTGTCTGTTTAGAGACTAGCTGAGGCGCCCTTGATCACCTAAAGGAGAAATTGGGACAGGTAGGAAGGGAGGGAGGAAGGGAGGAAAGGAGAAAGGGACGAAGGAAGGAAGGAAGGAAGGAAGGAAGGAAGGAAGGAAGGAAGGAAGGAAGGAAGGAAGGAAGGAAGGAAGGGAGGGAGGGAGGGAGGGAGGAAGGAAGAGAGGAAGGAAGGAAGGGGAGAGGAAGAAAGGGAGAAGGGAAGGAGGGAGGGATGGAGGAAGGAAGGGAGAAAGGAAGGATGGAAGAGGGAGGAAAGAAGGGAGGAAGGGAAGGAGGGAGGGAGAGAGGGAGGGAGGGAGGAAGGGAGGGAGGAAAGAAGAGAGGAAGGGAGGGAGGAGAGAAAAAGAAAGGGAGAAGGGAAGGAGGGAGGGATGGAGGAAGGAAGGAAGGAAAAGAAGGAGGGGAGAGGGAGGAAAGAAGGGAGGAAAGAAGGGAGGAAGGGATGGAGGGAGAAAAATAAAGTTCAATGTGATGGTGCAGATGGGAGATCTCATTGTTCCTTCACCTCCAGGCCCGTCCTGACAGGTGCACCCAGTGGCACTGAAATGTGTCCTCTGTCTGCACTGGAGCGGGAGGCGCATTCACACTAGCAGATGCCTGGGCTAGAGGATGTGGCCAGGGGGAGGTGCAGTCTTGCCCTTGCTCACTCCTGGCCACCACACACCCCATCCAGGGAGCTCCTTGCTGTCCCTAGGGAGTAACTAAAGACAGTAACAACTCTGGATGAGCTTTTCCCACCCACCATCCTCTGGGCCTGGGTCTCCAGGTTCTCCAAAACCAATTGGGACGAGCCATCTCAAGTCTAACATGGTACCTTTATTAGAATGAATCACACCTGAGCTCCCACAGAGGAGCTATTTTTGAATCTCGAGGGCTAACCTCGGAGCAGGGCTGACCTTGTGCCCGAAGCTGAACTTGGCCCAGAATTTTCGGCTTGAAATTCACGGCCCCATTCTCAGCCACTCAACTCCATCCGAGATCGTACGAGAACCTGGCCCTCAGGAATCCTGACTTCTTGTTAGAATCTTCACAGGTGGGCTGAACAAGTTTGGGTCCAGTTCCATCATATCATTGAGAAGGGTGTTCTTTGACACATCCGCACTCACGTCACCATGTAATTTAGACTCAGCCAACAAGTCCTCTTTCCTCAGAGCCCGGCGAAGGCCCCTGCACAAGCCATTGGAGAACAAGTCATGAGCCACACGTCCTGGAGCTGAAAAAAGCAGCATCTCTGGGGCAGCTCCCCCCGCCCACCCCTCCGCACCGCACCACCCAAAAATAAAAAAGACCGGCTCTGCCTCCTGAGAGCTGGGACCTCCTCACACCTGCAGGTTGTGAGCCTGTGCTGCACCCTCCCTTACACCCTCCAGCATCCGGCCACTTCCGTCTCCCCACTCTAGCCAGACGCTTCCATCTCCTGCGCCTTTGGGATCCTACCCTCCATCTTCACCACACTGCCAAGCTTTATGTGGGTGTGAGCCTCCCAAAAACCCTGTGAGAGAGGAAGGCTGGGCTACATGTTTTAACCCTGCCTGTGCCTCAGTTTCCTCATCTGTAAAATGGGGATAGTGACAGGACCTACTGTGCACAGAGTGGTGGTTAGGATAAAGTGTGAAAAGGCATGTAGAGGACCGGACCTGACATGTAATACATGTCCAAGGCCTGTTAGCTATTGTTATTACCATGTTGTCACTACATGTTGCAAATGAAGAAGCTCAAGGTACATGAAGGTATTAGGTGACTTCCCTGTGCACATCCAGGAAGTGGTAGCAGGGACAGCAATCCAGGGCCCCCGGCTCCAAAGCCTGTGTTCTTAACTACCATGCTGTCTCTCTGCTGCAGTACACTCCCCTTGTTTCCGATGGGGCAAAGATCTATTCATCCTGCAAAGCCCACTTAACAGGTCACTTTCTTGGTGAGCCTGGCCCACCTCCCCAAATGAGTGCTCCTCTCTCCTAACACCCCTCTGTCAGAGCCCGATAGTGAAAATTGTGCGCATAATCGGTCTCCCCATGAACTATAGCTTGTTCTTACCACTCACAGCCCAGCTTTGGTGGTGCCAATGAGAGTTGGAGGACAATGGTGGGGAGGAAGGCAGGAGAAGGAAAGAGGCAGTGACCCCCATAGTACGTGCAGAGAGCCCTCACTGTTGCTTGGGTCCCCTCAGGTTCAGGAGAGAGTGATGCTCTCTGTTGGCCCAAATCCCAGAAATGCTGGTTTTGCCAATCACAAGTCCTCTCCAGCGGGCACTCATGAGATCAGTGTGCCCACTAAGGGGATGGAGGAGAGTCTAATTCTTAAACAAGGTTCTGAGCTGCTGAGGCCAAGAGAGCTGATCTCGGCCAGTGCCCTTTGCCCTGGGAGGGCAGGGAGCCCACGGCATCTATAAGGCAGTGCTCAAGGCCAGGCAGGCTTCCAGGAGGTAAAGAGAGAGAAGGGCCTAGCCTAAGCTGGACAGGAGAGCAGAGGATGGACTGGGGAGATTCGGGTGGCAGCATCAGAGGAGCCAGAATGAGGCTATGGACACAGTGGCTCTTATGTCACAGGCCCTTTGGGCAAAGGGGCAGGAATGGACAGCACTTGATGTTCTTTTAGACCTTGAAAACCAGGCCCTGTGCTGAAGAGAGATCCCACACACCTACCTTCTCTTCAAAGGAAAGTGCTCCAGAACATCGGAATGGGGCTGATTCTTGGTCTCTGGAAGCATATAGAAGAAGGACAGGGACAAAATGGTTGAGATGCAGCCAATATAATTGGATATGGAGGGGGGACTCCAGGTGATGAGTGCCAGGGACACGATGTTTCCAGATGCCCAGGCCAGAGTCAGCAGCCCCAGACCCGTTGTCCTGGAAGGAAAATTCAGTGCATGTCTAAGGGGCCTCAGAGGCCCAAAGGCTGGCAGCAGAAGCTCCCCCAAATCCACACCCTCCAGCCTCCACCCTGTCCTCACACACAGTGATACCCTGGGGAATGTAATTCTCCACTGATCAAAGTAGGTAGTCATATCTGTTGGCCTACTTCACAGGGTCAGGAGTGCGAGAAGTAAACTGACCCAGTACTGAGCGGGTGAGGGGAGAGAGCGAGGGTGGGAGGGCACTGGGACATCAGCGAGCTTTCCTGCACTAAAGGGTCTGAGACTCAGAGTAGCCCAGATGGTTAGTGTAAGGCAGACACTGGGACAGACCAACTGGGGCCTGAGCTAGTTCTGCCACCTGCTCTGTATGACCTTGAGCCAGTCAGTGCCTTTAGCTCTTGGATTCTGTTGTCTTAAGTAGGCTAATGACGGTATTGGGGAGCTGTTTTTGTGAGGGATAGATGAATAATCCATGTATGCTTCTCAGCACACTGCCTGTCACTGGTGAATGCCGAGGCTTAGCCACTGCTGTCCATCTTGTTTTTGTCCTGCCTTCTCACCCCCATGGCCTGCTCCCACCAGGCTCATACCTGAGGATGGTAGGCAGGAGCTCGGCACTGTAGGCGTAGAACATGGTGATTGATGCTGAAAGGCTGATTTGTCCAACCAGGATCAAAAACAACATCGTGGTTTTCAACTCTGTAGCCAGACAATGTGAACGCCTGAGTTTGGGGCCATCTGCCATCAGGCCATGGAGGGGAGGCCTGCCCATCAGCTCTCCCCGGATCCCTTTCAGAAAGCATCTCAACAGTCCATCCCCACCACCTGGCCAGCTGACTCAGGCATTTGGTCAGAGGAGGGACAATGTGCCCAGGCCCAGCCAGCAGGGGGAGAGTTGTCAGTAGGGTTGGAGGTCCCACTGGGACGCCTGTGGCTCTAGGGCCACCATCTACTTTGCTGGACTCAGCCGCCTCATCTGTGCCTCCAGGCAGTCTCCTGTCTCCCACATCCTCCCCCAGACGCACCCCCATCCATAGGTGCATCTGTGGAGGCAGAGAGGAACCAGGAAACGCCAGGCCTCAGGCAGGTGAAGCCCATTGCAGCTGAGGACTCACAGTCCCTCCTTGTTGGCTACTCCTGGATCCTGGTCCTGCCCGCCCCACTCCCCCTCTGAGCCCAGCTTCTCTTGGATCTGGGATGAGAGCAGACATATCTAGTGGGGATTCTACTCCTAGTTTCTCTCACTTTTGAAGAGTTTGAAACATTTCTGCTTGACCCATTATAGATTCACTTAAAAAACAAACAAACAAATGTTCTGACGGTTTGGCTCAGTGAATAGAGCATCGGCCTGTAGATTCAAGGGTCGGAGGTTCAATTCTGATCAAGGGCATGTACCTTGGTTGCAGGCACATCCCCAGTAGGGGGTGTGCAGGAGGCAGCTGATTGATGTTTCTCTCTTATCGATGTTTCTAACTCTCTCTCCCTTCCTCTCTGTGAAAAATCAATAGAATTTATATATTTTATAAAACTAAAATACAAACAAACACCAAGCAGAAATTGAAAAATGAATTTGTCTCACCATATTGCTTTAACCAGTCCACACTATCAACATCTCAGAGAAGAAAGGTCCCACCCAGTCAAGTGGCTCACAATTCCAACCCCCAGAGAAAGGGAGGGAGCCCCTTGAGGCAGACCCTGGACACAGTGGCCCTATTCCAGGCCCCAGCAGCTGAGGGGTCCATGTGGGCAGCAATGCTGATTGAGTGAAAACGGACAACTTCATGCCCACATCCTCAGCCCTGTCACTCCCTAACCCTGTGAGGTGACCTGAGGGTGAGGAGGGAGGTACTCAATCGCCCTAGGGATTTGGAAATTTTGAAAATATTGCTAGCTCCCCAAACCCCCAGCTATTCTTTTGTTCTGAGCCTACGGGACACCAGGATGCTGTGCCCCTGGGTTCATGGGCAGGTTCTGCTTTCCTGTAAAGTTGCAGCTAACAGGCATTTTCCAATCAGAGGCTACAGATTAGAGCAAGGCCTTGGGTAGTAGTGGAAAGATTATTTTTGCTGAATCTGTTCACATTCTCCCCCCTCCCCCCCGCCTTGTTTGTTAATTCTCACCTGAGAATATTTTTCCATTGATTCTTAGAGAGAGTGGAAGAAAGGGAGAGAGACACAAAGAGAGAAATAGCTATGTGAGAGATACACATCAATTGGTTGCCTGCCATACAAGAACTCACTGGAATCAAGCCAGCAACAAAGGTATTGCCCTTGACCAGAATTGAACTCATGACCCTTCAGCCTGGGGGCTGACACTCTGTCCACTGAGCCAAAGTGGCCAGAGCTGTTCATATGTTCTTTTAAGATTTTTTAACATAGATTTTGAAAGATATATATAGAGAGAAACAATAATGTGAGAACAAAACATCAATCAGCTGCCTCCAGCACACCTCTTTAGGGGGAATTGAGTCCACAACCCAGGTATATTGACTGACCGGGAATTGAACCAGCAACCTTCGGTGCACTGATGCACCTGTGCAGACCCAGGGATGCATCTGTTCACAATTAACCACCCTAACTAATGTGGATTGAAATCAGATGGAAGAAGGCTGCCCACTCTCCTGCCCACAAAGAGATGGTTCCTCCAGAGAGCTCACCCTCTCCCAGGCCTCTGAGAGCTGGAAGTTCCTGGTCTTGGGGACCCCACTGTCCAGGGAGGGCAGTGCTCTAGAAATCAGTGCCTGCTCTGAGGATACCTGGGCACCTGCACAGAAGGTGGGTTGTACGTGTAGGAGGATGACTTCCAGGGTGTCTTGTTGGAGAGACAGGGCAGGAGGCACGAGAAAGGGATCTGACAGAAGACATGGGGAGTGGAGGAGGGGAGGCTGTACCTGAAGGGATGAAAGGGATAAGCAAGTTCATGAAGCTGCCTTGGAAGAGAGTACCAGCCATAGTCCACTTCCTCCCAAACTGCTCGAAAAGAAAGATACTGCACAGCAGAGCAGGCATCCCCATTATGCCAGGAATTATCTTGCTCATCTCTTCCTTCACACCAAAATTCCTCATCTTCAAGGTCAGCGTACTATAACTGTGACCAACAGTGAACCTGGAACAAGACCAGAACTACTCAGAGAGAACAAGAGAGAGACACACAGACAGACACCCTCATGTGGATGGGTCAAAGTGAAGACAGAAGAGAAGCAGGATGGGAATGGAAGGGAGAAATAAACACAGATCTGGAATCTCTGGGCCACGCCCAGGCCTTAGGCCTTGCTCCCTTACAGCCAAGCCATGCCCCATTCCTTCACCAGAGCTCCTGACATGCACTCTGTTTGCCCTCCTGGCGGGTCAGCCTTGGGGACTCACCACAGACAGCTCATCGCCAAGGTCACCCTGCGCAGTTGACTGTTGCTATAGAAGTCCAGGATTGAGGCATTAGCCAGCTTCTTTTCAGGCACATGTAGCTACAGGACAAACAGGACCAGCAGAGGCAGGGCAGAGACCCCAGCTTGCTCCCACCCTTACAAGACCCACAAGGTCCACCTGCCCCCACAGTGCCAGCCTGGTCTCTGGTCTTCCCCTGATGAGATTTGATTTTGCTGTTACTGTTCCCTTCAAGCAGTGGGCTGGAGACACCCTCTGGGCCAAGGTCCCACCTGAAAGGTTGAGGCGGGAAGACACCCTTCCACAACCCCCATTCCTACCCTGCTCTGGGCCTGAGCCCTCTTACCTTCTCCAACAGACTTAAAGGAATGGTCTGCTTGTTCATGTCAGCTGCATAGCACAGTACGTGCTTGGCCTGATCCACCTTCCCCTTCACCAACAGCCACCGAGGGGACTCTGGGAGAATCCTGCATGGCACACCTTTCTTTACCTATCACTCCAAGATGCCCCAGACACCCAAGTGGGCCCCATCCCTGCCTCAGTAGGGGCCATCCTGTTCCAGCATAAGATCATTCAGATGACAGAGGCCTTCAAGGTGACCATCAACCTCAAGATGTCCTCTGTCCCAACTCAGAAGTCATTCCTTCCCCTGCCTAAGCCACACACGGGTCCCAAAGCTGCTTGGTGTTACCCTGGCCATTACTGCCCCTGCCTAGCAGTGTCTTTCCCCTAAGCCACCTTGAAGAGCTCAACTACTTTCTATCTCAAGGGTCATCCTCACCTGCCCAGGCACCCAGAGGGCCCTGTCTCCCATGCCCACACCCTCTATCAGAGCTCATTCACATAGCTGGGACCCTAGCCCAACACTGTGAAAAATGTCCCCTGGCCGAAACTGGATTGGCTCAGTAGATAGAGTGTCGGCCTCTGGACTGAAAGTCCCAGGTTAGATTTCAGTCAAGAGCACGTACCTTGGTTAGGGGCACATCCCCAGTGGGAGGTGTGCAGAAGGCAGCTGATTGATGTTTCTATCTCATCGATGTTTCTAACTCTTTATTCCTCTCCCTTCCTCTCTTTAAAAAATCAATAAAATATATTTAAAGAGAAAAGTTGTACCCTAAAGTAGCTTCGTTTTTCAGGCCTTCCTCATTCCTCAACTCCCTGTCTCTCCAGGAAGTCAACTCAAGGTTATCAAGACCAACTTTACCAGACCTTTTGTGTGTTTGTTTGTGTTCAACCTGACCATTCCTTATCCTTGAATCTTGTCTTTTGACCTGTTGCCATTTAAACAAAAGGCATCTTTCTTTTGACCAGCTCTCTGAGATTTCTTTAAGGTTCTTTTCTGAGGGGCTAAATTCTGGGGTTCTAGAGCCTCTGGTCCTGGCTCTCCCTCATCTCATCCCTACATTCCTCCCAGGAAACAATCCATTCACTCCATCGCTTCAAGGATCCTTCCCAACTCTCAATCTCCAGTCCATCGGACCCAGCCCTGCGCATACCCCGAGCCCCTTGGCTTACCAGATAAAGGTGACAAGGAATGCCATAGGGGCTGTGCCCAACAGAAACAGCAGCCTCCAGTGGGGAAGGCTGTAGGCAAGCCCACTCAGGAACATGAGCCCCACAGAATAAAAGCACTGGCCCAGGATGATGGCGTGGGCCCGGTGCTCATCCAATAGCCACTCAACAGCTGTGCAGAGGTCAAGAGGACAAAATCCTGGTCAGCTCAGGGTCCCTGGCGCTGCTCCTGCAGCCAGCCTTCTGAGATGCCCAGCCCTACCTGGGACGGCTCAGACTGGGCCCACATTCTCTGCACCTCCAGGCAGCCTGAGGAGGAGGCTATTTCCTCTACTCCATGTGCCATTGGATGACAACTCTGTCCTGGACTCTCATAGCTCCTCCCCCCTCCCCCCCAGCCTCCCAAAATCTGCCATCCTGGTCACACTCCCCTCCATGCACCGCATCCCATGCAGCTGGCCTCACTTAAAGCCATGCTGCTGATGGTATGGCCCACCAGGGACTGGGACACCCCAAAGCGGAAGAACAGGTACTGGTGAAAGCTATTGACGAAGGCTGTCCCAATGCCAAAGATGATTATCCCCACGTTCGACAGCAGCATGGAGTGGTAGCGGCCAACCCTGTGGATATCGAAGGAAGGCTGTGCCAATTGCATGGACCTCCATGTCTGGACCCAGCCCAACACTTAGGCCAGATCCTGAGCCATCCACAATTTGCCAGAATGTCCCCATCCTCGCCTCCCTCAGCCTGAGACTCCTCAGCTCTGCATGCACACGAGGAGGAGGCAGGGGCACCCCAGGGGCCAGAAGAAACTCTGGGAGACTCACTTGTCACTTATGAACCCGAAGATGAGCGCCCCTGTCAGGAGGCCTGTCAGGAACATGGACTCCACGGCTTCCGGGGAAAATTTCTCACCACACACCAGATCAAACTGGGGAGTACACACAGCCATTGGCCACAGGGTCAGCCTTCTGGTTCCCGAGTCAGAGACTCCTCCCAGGGTGGGTGTTTACACAGAAGGGGCCTGGGACAGGGACAGGCAGCAGGCCTCAGCTCTGTCATCCCTGCCTTCCATCCTGCATCTGGCAGACTCCGGGAGGTAGGCCTGAAGAGAGGGACCAGGGGCAGAGCCAAGATATGGGTAGATGGAGAAGTCCCTGTATAAAGGCCAACATCACTAAAGTCCCTTCCCCCAACACAGATGCTGGGCTCCAGGCCAGAGATTCAGATTGGCAGGTCTGTGCATGAAGGGCCAAGGTTGCATCTTAGACTGCTTTTTGCTTCAGTTCCAGACCTTCTGTGAGTTCAGAGGGCAGAGCCACACCTGCAGAAGCAGCTCCCTCGAGACATGGCAAACCCTGCAATCTGCCCTCTGCGTCTACCCCCAAATCCACTCCAGCTTTCTGGCTAAGACGGGCAAGGCTACGGCTGGGCAGCAAGAATCCTAAGTTTCTTCCCTGGGCCTTATCTGCAGGGTGACCTTGGGCCAACTGCTAACCCTCCTGGAGCCTCAGTTTCTCCACTTGTTTGGGGAGGGGTAGGGCACATCTCTGGGCTCATGCTACAGTGAATTCAGGACAAGCCAAACCTGATTAACTACTGATCGTATCTTGCTCTCAGGATAGATCCACCCCTGGGTGCATGTCTGTGTGTAGTTGAGGCCAAACTTGATGATGGACTCCAGGTCCCAGGTCACCGGCAGGAACATGCGGCATGTCATGAAGCTGCCATTGCTGTACCGGGGCAGGGTCAGATTCAGCTGCTCGGCCACTGTCAGGTTCGGGGCCACGGCCAGGATCCAGCTGGTGTTGCAATAGGCCTTCTGCTCTGTGGCCACGAAGAGGTCGGCGTACATGAAGACGACTGCCACGAGGTTGGGGATGAAGGCCAGGGCCACCAGCCTTCGCTGGAATGGGCCAAACCTCCCCATCGCTTCCATGATATTGGCCAACTTGTCATACTGGTCGTTCTCTATGGCCCTCAGCCTTTGTAACAACGCCTCCAGAGACCGTGTACTCATGCGCTCTACCACCGAACGCTGGTGTATGCTCCTGTAAGAAGGCTGCGATTGGAGCTCCACTGGCTTGTCTTTATCTGCCATCTATTCAGAGAAAGGATGCAGTTCAGAGTCTACCAACCAGAGGCCATGGTCTGGCCAGGAGCCACTGACTGGAAATTGGCCTCTCTGGCTTGAAACAATTTGCATTCCAACCTTGATATTCTCTGTAGCTCCCCATTTTGCTTCTGAAATTTGTTAGTTAATTTGTCCCCCACTGGCCCACCCATTCCTGTCCTATATAATAAAAGAGAAACATGCAAATTTGACCGTATCTTTGCTCCTGATTGGCTATGCTACCAGCCAATCTGGAGTGGGGGCGGTGCCACAGGGCATGAGCTCTGGGACCTGGGGGTGGAGATGCAAAGGTGGTGGTGGCAGCCAGCGCCCATCCTCTGGGCGCTGTGAGGGGAAGAGGCAGCAGCAGCAGTAGGAGTGGTGGCGGTGGCAGGGAGCGCCCAGCCCCTGGGCGCTGTGAACAAAAGTGGCAGCAAGTGCCCAATCCGAGGGCCGCGTGGTGGCAGGCAGCTGGTGCTGAGCTGAGCAGGGCAATGGCTGGGTGCCCAAAGCCTAAAACCTCACCAGAGGCTTGAGGCCTTGGGCAGGCTGGGGGTGAGCCATCAGTTGGGCATCCCCTGAGGGCTCCCAGTATGTGAGAGGGGGCAGGTTGGGTTGAGGGACCACCCACTCCTAGTGCATGAATTTCGTACACCAGGCCCCTAATTTCTTTATGTTTTAGACCAGTGGTTCTCAACCTTTCTCATGCCGTGACCCTTGAATACAGCTCCTCATGTTGTGGTGATCCCCAACTGTATAATTATTTTTGTTGCTAATTCATAACTGTAATTTAGCTACTGTTATGAATTCTAATATAAAAATATCTGTGTATTCCGATGGGCCACAGGCTGAGAACTGCTGCTGTAGAGCCTAGAGCCTCCAGAAAGGTACGCAGTTCTGCTGCCTGACATCTTGACTGGAGTCCAGTGAGGCCCATTCTGGTCTTCCGACTTCCAGAGCTATGATATAATGAATGTGTGTTTTTCTGAGACATTTGTTATAGCAGCATTAGGAAACCAATACGGTGCACATATGTGTAAGGTTGGAGCGGGTGGAGGTGGATGGAGGAGACTTCCCAAACTGGGGACTTTGCTTTGCTCACAGAGATTTGCCTTTTAGGTGCCAGCTGCCCCTGCCTTGCCCTCGGGGTTCCTTTCAGTGTCCCCCAGCATCACCTGAATGTCCTCAGGGCTCTGACAGTCAGCAAGGCTCTGGAGCACCTGACGCCTCTACTGACTCCACAGGTGCCCTGCCCGGTGGACAGGTCCCAGGTAATTGGTTCTCAACGTACAAAAGAGGGAGGTGAGCCCTGGCCGGTGTTTTCATTGGTTAGGGCCTCGACCCAAACACTGAAGGATCTCAGGTTTGATTTCTGGTCAAAGACATCTTCCTAGGTTTTAGGTTTGATCCCCAGTCCTATTCAGGGTGCATGTGGGAAGCAACCAATCTATGTGTTTCTCTCACATCAATGTTCTCTCTATCTCTCCCCCTTCTCCTTCTTCTTTTCCTTCCACTCTCTCTCTCTCAAATAAATAAATAAATAAATAAATAAATAAATGGTAAAAATATCCTTGGGTGAGTCATAACAACAGAAAAAGAGGAAACTGAGACCTGTAAAATAAACATATAGTCAAGATCCATGCTCCCTCTGAGGCAGGAAATGGCCAGATGCCACAATGAACCCACACTGCCTGTCTGGGCAGCCTGCTCCTTCCACAGATCCCACAGTCAGACGGTCCTGGCAGGCTCCTGTTCACTTCTGTGCTAAGAATACGTCCCCCACTTGCCAGGTGTCATCAAAACTGCCACCCTCACACCCTTCCTGACTCTCCCCCCTGGAGACAGAACCACAAACCAAAGCCAGGACTCACCTGAGCATACTCCAGGTCTAGCCAGGTGGTTGGCAGCAGAACCATTGGGTTCCATGGTTGGTTAGGAAGTAGTGTCACAATGGGGCAGGGAGTGCTCAGGTGGGCTAGGCATGGTGAGGGGCAGCATTCTACTCTAGGGGCGTAACTGGCCACAGACTCCAACAAGAGCCTGGGGCAAGGCACGTGGGCAAGTCTCCACAGGAGCCAACTCCAGGCCTTTCTGGAGACTGTTCCTGGCTCTTGGAGCCTCTACCGTTCCTGTAAAGGTCTCACCTCCACTGAGGGAAATTTTTCCATCTGTCCAGACACAACTCACTCGTCCTCAGTACCCAGGCCTATGGTGGGGGTGGGAGGAGAGGCTGAAGGCACCCTCTTCAGCTGCTGCTAGATCTACCGTGGGCATCGGTGATCACTGAGTCTCAGGCCCGGCCCCCTACCGGGTCTGTGCAGGGCAGGTCTTCCACTGCTGCAGGAGAAAGGGGAGAGAGGTGGAAGACTGAGTGGTGAGAAGTCTGGGAGCTGCCTCTGGATGGCTTCTCTCTCTCTGAAAGAAGGAGAGGCTGTTAGGAGGAACCAAGATGGCAGCATAGGTAAACACCTATCTTGCTGCCCCTCACAACAATTTCAAAACTACAACTTAACAACAGAACAATCATCATCCAGAATCACCAGAAAGCTGGCTGAGTGAAAATTCCACAAGTAAAAGTAAAAATAGGACACTGTGACTCAGAGGAGCGGCGGAGTCCTGAGTTGAGGACAGGCGCGGAGTCAGAGGTTTGGAACCATGCACGTGTGAGTGGATAGGGCGGGTGGCTGCAAACCCAGCGGGTTTTCTCTAACGGTGGGGAGGCGGGGAGAAAAGGTGTCCAACTGCACTGATTCTCCAGTTTCAGGCGAGGTCTGGGGAACCCACACTCATACAGGTTGAAACTGGACAGTAAGGAAGCATGCCGAAACTTGAGTGCTGCAGAGGTTTCCGAGCTTGTGGAGAGGGTGCGTAAACTTGGGAACAGCAGAAGCGCGTGGACATGCAGAGAGGACTCGTGACTTACTCTCTCATTTGGGAAACGATTGGAATGCACTGTTTTACAACCCTGGGCGAAAATTTGGATGTGCAGACTCATTTGGGGAGAGGCTGAATTGTCTGGCAGTGGGTAGAGCTCGGCGGCAGCTTTCTCTCAGAGGTGCATGCAGCCATTACAACCAGACACAGAGTCCCAGGTGCTGCATAGGGCAGAGCTGATGGGAAATCAAGGCTGCATGCTCAGTCTGGAGACTCTGCCCATCCAACCTGAGCACAGCTGATCCTCACAGCCAATTGGCCTGGAGGTCAAACCCTCCTAGTGCTAACAACAATAATCTAAGCTTAACTTTAACAAGACTGTGCAACCCATAAAGGGCTGCACCAAGATTATCCATCTCAGGTAACTGGGGATGCTGAGCCACTGTCCCTCAGAGGACATCTACCACACAAAGCTAATAAGCCAACTCAGGAAAGCAGCCACAATGCAGAGACTTGGAAAGAAATCAGATGTGAAAGAAATGGAGGGGGAAAAAAACAACAAGTGGACATAGAGTTCAAAACCACGGTTATAAGGTTTTGCAAAAAGCTCCTAGAAAAGGCCGATGAACTTAATGAGACCTTCCAGGAAATGAACAAGACCTATAAGGAAATGAACTAGACCTAAAAGGATATGAACAAGACCCTCGATGATACTAATGAGACCCTCAAGGATACGAAAAAGGACCAACTAAAAATTAAGCATACACTGACTGAAATCAAAAATATTATACAGGGACCAAAAAGCAGTCTAGAGGACTGCAAGAACCAAGTCAAAGATTTGAAATACAAAGAGCCAAAATCCACTCAGCCAGAAAAGCAAGAAGCCAAAAGAATCCAAAAAGTTGAAGATAGTGTAAGGGGCCTCTGGGACAACCTCAAGCATACCAACATCCAAAATATAGGGGTGCCAGAAAAAGAGAGAGATTAAGATAATTAAGATAAATGAAAACCTATTTGAAAACTTCCCCACCTGGTGAAAGAAATTGACTTATAAGTCCAAGAAGTGCAATTAACCCCAAACTAAAGGAATCCAAAGAGGACCACACCAAGACACAAACATCATAATTATGACCACATCATAATTAAAATGCCAAGAGCAAAAGACAAAGAGAGAATATTAAAAGCAGCAAGAGAAAAACAGTTAGTTACCTATAAGGGAGCACCCATACGACTGTCAGCAGATTTCTCAACAGAAACTATGCAGGCCAGATGGGAGTGGCAAGAAATATTCAAAGTGATGAATAGCAAGAACCTACAACCAAGATTACTCTACCCAGCAAAGCTATCATTCAGAATTGAAGGTCAGATAAAGTGCTTCGCAGATAAGAAAAAGCTAAAGGAGTTCATCACTTCCATACCAATATTATATGAAATGCTGAAAGATATTCTTTAAGAAGAGAAAGAAGAAAAAGGTAAAAATAAAAATTATGAACAAATACACATCTATCAACAAATGAATCTAAAAATCAAGTGAATTCAAAATCTGATGAACAGGATAAACTGGTGAATATAACAGAATCATGGGCATAGAGAGGGAATGGACTGACAATTCTTGGGAATAAAAGGTGTGTGGGAGGTGTAGCAAGAGACTGGACAAAAATCATACAACTATGGGAGAGGATAGTGGAGGGAAGTAAGGGCAGAGGGTGGGGTGGGTACCAAGTGCAGGGGAACTATAGGGGGGAAAGGGGGAACAATGTAATTAATAAACTGAACAATACAGATTTTTTAAAAAGGAGAGGCTGTTAGAAGGCACAATGAAGGTATGAAGATCGGAGGTTAGGTGAGCCTGGCCTGCATAGCTAGTGGTTGAGCATTGACCTATGAACCAGGAGATCACTGTTCAATTCTGGATCAGGGCACATGCCCAGGTTGCAGGCTCAATCCCCAGTAGGGGGAATGCAGGAGACAGCTGATCAATGTTTCTCATCATTGATATTTCTATCTCTCCTTTTCCTTTCCTCTCTAAAATCAATAAAAACGCACACACACACATACACACACACACATGTATGTGTATGTATATACATATTATATATATATATGTATATATATATATATATATATATATATATATATATCCTGTATAATAAAAGCCTAATATGCTAATTGACCAAACCTGTGGAATAACAGATGGAATGACCAGTTGCTATGATGCACATTGACCACCAGGGGGCAGAGGCTCAATGCAGGAGCTGCCCTCAGCCCACAGGCCTCAGGCCTGACAAGGCAGGTGCCAATGGGGCACCCAATTACCCTGCTGGTCACCCTGCAGAGGCAGACAACAGGCAGCAGTGGCAGGACGATCAGGGTACAGAGCCAGCTGGAGAGCAGGTGGCGTCAGGCTAGCCAAGGCAGGTGCCAGTGGGAGGAACCTTCTGACTTGATCAACCTGCAGGTCACTCCACAGATAGGCCCTGGCCAGGCCTAGGGACCCTGCCAAAGATGATGCTGATATATGTGAGGCCACCCAGAACCAGAGTGTCTATCTGGCTCCACCTGCGGCCACACCACTGCATCATGAAGAAGCCGGAATAGCGGGCGACTGCCTCCACGGCTCTGAAAATCCGCTGCGTCAGGTAGATGTCCAGGCCAAAGTCCCCCACTTGGAAGCTCAGGCCATAGTACCCCAGACTGTCCACAAACCTACAAAGCCCCGAAGGTCCCTGTCACTTTTGGGTGATGAGCCACCATCATACTCAGAGAGGGGGCCTGCCTTAGCCACAAGTCCCGGGGAGAGTGGCCCACACAGCCCATCCCAGCCAGAGAGCCGCTGTCCCACATCCATGTGACACACACCAGGGAGGGGCCCGGGCCCCAGTGCCCTCACCAGACACAGAAGAGGATCAGGGTCACCTTCCGGAGCTGGGGGTGTCGGAACAGATCCAGGGCATTCCCCAAAGGGCCTGTCTTCTCTGGGGCCAGCTGGGAGGAAGATGCCTAGTGAGGGCCAGCAGGATGGGCTGTGGGTCAGATTGGGGGCGGGAGGGGTTCTGCCATGAGTACCTGGCTCAGCAGCTCCGGGGAGAGTTTCCTCCGATTGACCGAGGCCGCCTTCTGGATGGCTTGTTTAGCCTCCTCAACCCTCCCCCGGGCCAGGAGCCAGCAGGCAGACTCTGGCAGAGCCCTGCAGGTCAGGATCAGGTGTGAGTGTGGGGCATAAAGTCCTAGAGCCCCCCCCCCAATTGGGCCCCAGAGCCTCCCTGGCAGGTCTAGTGCACACTAAAACCTACACTCTGGGTAGGCCCCTCCTCTCCCAGACGTATCCCTGAGTGCCCCAGAGGAGGAACGTGAGTCTACACTCTAACCCCATAGAGCACAGCTGACTTAGCGTGTCCTCACCAGACGTAGAAGAAGAGCATCAATACGGGCAAGGTGCCAGCGATCTGGAAGATTCACCTGTTATAGACGCCATAGGCGACCCCTGCCAGGACCATGTGGCCCACGGAGAAGCTGCACTGGGCCAGGACCACGGCCTGAGTCCTCCTCAAGGGCACCACCCACTCTGCAACTGTGAATGGAGATGCTGAGACTGGGCCAGGGCCTGCCCTGACACCCTCAGTTTCAGCCCAGGAAGCACAGGTGTGACCTCTGTGGGTGTGGTCCCTGGCCAGGCCCCCTGAGGCAGTCTGGGAATGAGGACAGTCCCCAGGGCCTCCTCCTGTGGCTAAGGCTCCTGGCCAGATACTCAGCAGGGTGACATTTGTCAAGGCATGGCCAGCAAAGGCAGTAGTCACAACAAAACGCATGACCACATAGAGCTCGAAGGTGAGCACAAACGCTGTGGCCAGGCTGATGATGGCAAAGAGCAGCAGCTGGATCAGGATGCTGGCTTTGTGATCAATCTTACAGGACAGAGGGGACAGGGGACAGGTCTGGGAGGTCCTTGTGCTGGTGCCTAAAGTTCGCTAGGGAAAGGGTGAGATAAGGACGGGATCAGGTAGGGAAGAGATGGTCTAGGGAAGGGGTGAGCTAGGGAAGAGATGGGCTAGGGAAGGGGTGGGCTAGGGAAGGGATGGGCTAGGGAAGGGGTGGGCTAGGGAAGGGGTGGGCTAGGGAAGGGATGGACTAGGGAAGGGGTGGGCTAGGGAAGGGGTGGGCTAGGGAAGGGATGGACTAGCGAAGGGCTAAGCTAGGGAAGGGATGGGCTAGGGAAGGGCTAAGCTAGGGAAGGGCTAAGCTAGGGAAGGGATGGGCTAGGGATGGGGTGAGCTATAGAAGGGATGGCCGAGGTAAGGGATGTTATAGTAATGGTAATAAAGATAAAATACAATATAGAATAAGTATTAAAGTATGGAATTAAACTGTGATATCTGAAAGTATGGAATGTAATGTAAACAAATTGATAAGAACCTTTGAGTGGCCTGTATGTAACAAATAGATAAAGTTATCTGTACCCCATATGTAAGACCAGATAGCAAGGCTCCTGGGACCCGCTGGTAAGACACACTGAAGATCCCCATGTGAGCGCATAGAAAGAACAAAGCCCCAGAGGAGATCAGAGAGGCTCGCCTGCTCCTCCACAGACGGTCCCTCTCCACTCCCCTGCCTGCAGCTGCCCGAGCTCTGCCGTGGACCTTGAGTTCGAACCGTGAGCCAAAAAACCGAGGCCTCAAACAAGACCCTGAGCTGCAGCTGCAACATCCAACGTTCAGTGTGTGCGCGCGCGCGCGCGCGTGTGTGTGGTGTGTGTGTGTGTGTGTGTGTGTGTGTGTGTGTCTGTCGGCACGGATCTCCAGGGGCCTGCCGAGGTCTGGAAACCACCAGGACTCTGGTAAATAAACCGTGTGTGATTCGTGCATTGCATGTCTGTCTCCTGTGTAATTTATGCTCGGTCAATATTAAGTGAGTACCTTGGGTTGTACGTGTCAGTGTCTGTTTAGAGACTGGCTGAGGCACCCTTGGTCACCTGTGCTTAGGTCCCTGAAGGAGAAATTGGGACAGGAAGGAAGGGAGGGAGGAAGGAAGGGAGGGAGGAAGGAAGGAAGGAAGGGAGGAGAGAGGGAGGAAGGGAGGGAGGAGAGAGGGAGGGAGGAAGGGAGGGAGGGAGGGAGGGAGGAAGGATGGAAGTAAGGAAGGGAAGAAGGGAGGAAGGCAGTGAAGAAGGAAGGAAGGAAGGTTGGAAGGTAGGGAGGAAGGAAGGAATGAAGAGAGAGGGAGAGAGGGAGGAAGAGAGGGAGGAAGAAAGGAAGAGAGGAAGGGCGGGAGGGAGGAAGAAGGGATGGAAGGGAAGGAAGTTCAATGTGATGGTGCAGATGGGAGATCTCATTGTTCCTTCACCTCCAGCTCCAACTTGACAGGTGCACCTAGTGGGACTGAAATGTGTCCTCTGCCTGCACTGGAGCGGGAGGCGCATTCACACTAGAAGGTGCCTGGGCTAGAGGATGTGGCCAGGGGGAGGTGCAGTCTTGCCCTTGCCCCCGCGTAGCTCTTACAGACACGGCTCACCCCACACCCCATCCAGGGAGCTCCTTGCTGTCCCTAGGGCCGTGATGGCGAACCTATGACACGTGTGTCAGCCATGACACGCGTAGCCATTTTCGATGACACACGGCCACATGTGGTCGCATACAAAGAAATATGGAGCCACATGCCGAGAAGGACATTTTATCCTCGGCTACTGCACGGCCAGACGCAGTAGCCGAGGATGAAACATTTGCTGTAGTGAAATGTAGATACTCTGTGCTGGAGGTCTGAAGGCCAAAACAACAGAACTCTGGCACAGAACGTCTAGTTCTGGGACTTCCAGTTAAGCCGTTAGGGAATCTTTGACCTCACTTCCAGCTGGCAGAGCAGGGAGCAGCGGAATGCCGAGGGGGATGCATTTCTGGGGGTCCTGTAATCACCATTACCAGCAACCACATAACCATAGCAACCATCATCCATCCAATCTACTGTTCTGGGGTATCGTGGATTTCTAATAGACCATCATTACTGAGATAAGTGAGTAGGAGGCTGGGAGAGGCGAAGGCCTATGCTATGGGTTCCTTTTCCCGCCATTAGGAATAGCAGCAGCCATCTTAATTTATATAAGGAACACCATTTAGCAGCATAGTGCAGACTCCATTTCACCACTATTACTGTTGTGCATCCCTATTAACCCCTATTTCTGCTTATTAAACCTGCCTTTCCTAAAAGACAGTTATATGTGCCATCTTGTGGTCAGTTAGGCTAGTTAACCCCTAATTGCCTGCAGGGCTAACAGGTTATAATTCTATCTTCTATCACTGCCCCCCTGATGGAGAACCCAAAAAATAAGAAAACAAGATTAAGTAAAGGAGGTGATAGTAGCAGTAGCTGACCCTTTCAAGAGACATGGACCGAGATGTATGGCATTACAGAAAAAAATGGCAGATCATTTTGAATTCTATGTACTGAAATGGAAATAAGCAGAATGTGGAATATAAATAGATGTTTTGAAACTAATCATTCCCAGCTCTTGGAAAAAAGTGAGGATGAAAGGAAGGAATACATTTCCAGGCAGCTACACCTTTAAAGAGCCAATCTAATTCCATCCTTAAATTTATAAAAGGCTCTACAAATTTAACATCTGTAAGTTTGAGCATTGCTCACTCCATAGCTCAGCATGGAAAAGCACTCAGTGAGGGACAATTTATTAAGAAAACTCTAAGATGTGCACCAGTTCTATTTCATGATATGAAGAATAAAGATGAAATTATTAAGAGAATATCTGAGTTACCACTCAGTAGAAATATCATAAAAGACCGAATAATGAGACTGAACACAAATGTACAACATCAATTAAAGAGAGACATAAGTAATTATAAATATTTTTCTCTCTCTCTTGATGAAACTACTGATGTTGCATCACATGCTCAGTTGGCCATTATTGGTCGATATTCTGATGGTCTCACAATGAGAGAAGAGTTGATAAAGTTAGTACCAGTGCCAACAAGTACATCAGGAAGCGAAATATGTAAGGTTGTTATACAAACATTCCATGACCTAAACATTGTTATCTTTAAAGTTGTATCAATGACTACAGATGGAGCACCAAACATGGTGGGGAAAAAAGTCGGATTTGTCAAATTGTTTACGGAAGCTAGTGGACATCCGACTGTGCCTTTTCATTGTATTATCCATCAGGAGGTTTTATGTGCTAAGGCAAGATACACTGACTTAAACGACTTAATGTCAGTTGTTACAAAAATAGTTAATTTAATAGCTGCTCACCACCTTCACAAGCAAGAATTTTCTGCACTTTTACTGGAGGTTGATTCCACCTACAGTGGACTGCTGATGTACAATAATGTAAGATGGCTGAGCCGAGGCAAAGTTCTTGAACTCTTTGTGGACTGCTTTGAAGAAATTAAGGTATCTCTTGAGGATAAGAATCTGGGAAACTTTTCTCAGCTCTATGATGATAAGTGGGTCAACACCCTGATATTTTTTACAGGTCTCTCTGTTCATATTAATGAACTGCACTTAAAGTTACAAGGTTTTGGCAAAAGTATTGATGTTATGTTTGGATACATAAAAGCTTTTGAAAGTAAACTTAAAATTTTCAAGCGAGATGTAGAAACTAAAACTTAGAAGTATTTTCCTCGAGTAACAATGTATTTTGAGAAGGCCAGTGCAGCTGTACAAGATGAAGTGTAACCGTTGCATATAAAGTACCAGCATGTTTTAGACTCATTACTTGACCAGTTCAGTGATAGATTTAATCAATTTAGAAGCCTAGAACAGACCATAAAAATAATTAAGTATCCTGATGTAGCAGTCTACAGTAGGTTGGAATTAATGCTTTCCAATGGATGCAAATTGATGATTTGGAGATGCAACTTGCAGAATTTCAAGACAGCATCTAGACTCAGGTGTTTGTCGACTTGAGGTCAAAGCTTGAGAATCTGGAAAGGTACTGCTTACAGAATCAAGAGGAGTGCCACTATCAACAGGAAATTTAGAGTGCCTCGAACCGATTACCAGACACTTTTAGCACCCTGAAAAATATAACAATGGCTTTACTCACAATTTTTCCCTCTAAGTACTTTTGTGAGACCTTATTCTCAACGTTAAATAATATCAAAACCAACAAAAGAAACAGATTGACAGATGAAGTTAGTAGCGCTTGCTTGGGCTTGAAGTGTACAAAATACCAACCTTCAATTGAAGGTTTAGCCAATGAAATTCAACAACAAAAAAGTCACTAATAGGCAGGTTAGTTAAAGAATTCCCCCTCACTTATCTTAGTTCATGGCACCCCACAAAGTTAAATAATATTCAGGACCAACAAAAGAAACCAACTGACAGATGAACAAAGAAGTCACTAAGCAGGTAAGTTAAATAATTAGTTTTTCGTTTATTAAATACAGTTAGATATTACAATTATGCATTTTTGTTATTTAAACTATAAATATCGCGAAATTATGGTTTGTTTTCTCGAAGTGACACACTACCGAGTTATGCTCGGTTTTTTGGCGAACTCTGACACACAAAACTCAAAAGGTTGCCCATCACTACCCTAGGGAGTAACTAAAGAAAGTAAGGACTCTGGATGAGCCTCTCCGACCCACAATCCTCTGGGCCTGGGTCTTCAGATTCTCTAAAACCAATTGGGACGAGCCATCTCAAGTCTAACATGGTACCTTTATTAGAATGAATCACGCCTGAGCTCCCACAGAGGAGCTATTTTTGAATCTCGAGGGCTAACCTCGGAGTAGGGCTGACCCTGTCCCCAAAGCTGAACTTGGCCCAGAATTTGCGGCTTGAAATTCATGGCCCCATTCTCAGCCACTCAATTCGATCCGAGATCGTCCGAGGACCTGGCCCTCAGGCATCCTCAGAGCTTGACAAATCTTGTTTGGTCTTCACAGGTGGGCTGAACAAGCCTGGCTCTGGTTTCATCATGGCATTGACAAGGGTGTTCACTGCCACCTCCACATTCACGTCGCCATGTAATTTAGACTCAGCCAACAATTCATTTTTGATCAGACTCCTGCGAAGGCCCCTGCACAAGCCATTGGAGAACAAGTCATGAGCCGCACGTCTTGGAGCTGAAAAAAGCAGCATCTCTGGGGCAGCTCCCCTCTCCCCCAATGACCGGCTCTGCCTTCCTGAGAGCTGGGCCTCCCCACACATGCAGGTCGTGACCCTGCACTGCACCCTCCCATTCACCCTCCAGCATCCGGCCACTTCCGTCTCCCCACTCTAGCCAGACCCTTCCATCTCCTGCGCCTTTGGGATCCTACCCTCCATCTTCACCACACTGCCAAGCTTTATGTGGGTGTGAGCCTCCCAAAAACCCTGTGAGAGAGGAAGGCTGGGCTACATGTTTTGACCCTGCCTGTGCCTCAGTTTCCTCATCTGTAAAAAGGGGATAGTGACAGCACTACCGTGCACAGAGTGGTGGTTAGGATAAGTGTGAAAAGGCATGTAGAGGACGGATCTGACATGTAATACATGTCCAAGGCCTGTTAGCTATTGTTATTACCATGTTGTCATTACATGTTGCAAATGAAGAAGCTCAAGGTACATGAAGGTATTAGGTGACTTCCCTGTGCACATCCAGGAAGTGGTAACAGGGACAGCAATCCAGGCCCCCGGCTCCAAAGCATGTGTTCTTAACTACCGTGCTGTCTCTCTACTGCAGTACACTCCCCTTTTTTGCAATGGGGCAAAGATCTATTCATCCTACAAAGCCCACTTAACATGTCACTTTCTTGGTGAGCCTGGCCCACCTTCCCAAATGAATGCTCCTCTCTCCTGACAACCCTCTGTCAGAGCCCGATAGTGATAATTGTGTGCATAATCGGTCTCCCCATGAACTATAGCTTGTTCTTACCACTGACAGCCCAGCCTTTGTGGTGCCAATGAGAGTCGGAGGACAATGGTGGGGAGAAAGGCAGGAGAAGGAGAGAGGCAGCAACCCCCATAGTACGAGCCGAGAGCCCTCACTGTTGCTTGGGTCCCCTCAGGTTCGGGGAGAGAGTGATGCCCTCTGTTGGCCCAAATCCCAGAAATGCTGGTTTTGCCAATCACAAGTCCTCTCCAGCGGGCACTCAGGAGACCAGTGTGCCCACGAAGGGGATGGAGGAGAGCCTAATTCTTAAACAGGGTTCCAAACTGCTGAGGGCAAGAGAGCTGATCTCGGCCAGTGCCCTTTGCCCTGGGAGCGCAGGGAGCCCACGGCATCTATAAGGCAGTGATCAAGGCCAGGCAGGCTTCCAGGAGGTAAAGAGAGGGAAGGGCCTGGCCTAAGCTGGACAGGAGAGCAGAGGATGGGCTGGGGAGAGTCGGGTGGCAGCATCAGAGGAGCCAGAATGAGGCTATGGACACAGTGGCTCTTATGTCACAGGCCCTTTGGGCAAAGGGGCAGGAATGGACAGCACTTGACGTTCTTTCAGAGCTTGCAAACCATGCCCTGTGCTAACCAGAGCCCCCACGCACCTACCTTCTCTTCAAAGGAAAGTGCTCCAGAACATCGGAATGGGGCTGATTCTTGGTCTCTGGAAGCATATAGAAGAAGGACAGGGACAAAATGGTTGAGATGCAGCCAATATAATTGGATATGGAGGGGGGACTCCTGGTGATGATTGTCAGGGACACGATGTTTCCAGATGCCCAGGCCAGAAGCAGCAGCCCCAGACCCGTTGTCCTGGAAGGAAAATTCAGTGCATGTCTAAGGGGCCTCAGAGGCCCAAAGGCTGGCAGCAGAAGCTCCCCCAAATCCACACCCTCCAGCCTCCACCCTGTCCTCACACACAGTGATACCCTGGGGAATGTAGTTCTCCACTGATCAAAGTAGGTAGTCATTTTTCTTGGCCTACTTCACAGGGTCAGGAGTGGGAGAAGTAAGACCCACCCAGCACTGAGCAGGTGTGGGAAGAGAGCATACGTAGGATGGCACTGGGCCATCTGGGAGCTCTCCCACACTGAAAGGCCTGAGCCTAAGAGTGGCCCAGATGGTCAGCACAAGACAAACACTGGGACAGACCACCTGGGGCCTTAGCTAGTTCTGCCATCTGTTCTGTGTGACCTTGAGCCAGCCAGTACCTTTAACTCTTGGATTCTGTTGTCTTAAGTAGGCTAATGACGGTATTGGGGAGCTGTTTTTGTGAGGGCTAGATGGAATAATCCATGTACGCTTCTCAGCACACTGCCTGTCACTGGTGAATTCCCAAGCTTAGCCACTGCTGTCCATCTTGTTTTTGTCCTGCCTTCTCACCCCCACGACCTGCTCCCACCAGGCTCATACCTGAGGATGGTAGGCAGGAGCTCGGCACTGTAGGCGAAGAACATGGTGATTGATGCTGAAAGGGTGATTTGTCCAACCAGGATCAAAAACAACATCGTGATTTTCAACTCTGTAGCCAGACAATGTGAACGCCTGAGTTTGGGGCCATCTGCCCATCAGGTCAGGGAGGGGAAGCCTGCCCATCAGCTCTCCCCGGATCCCTCTCAGAAAGCATCTCAACAGTCCATCCCCACCACCTGGCCAGCTGACTCAGGCATTTGGTCAGAGGAGGGACAGTGAGCCCAGGCCCAGCCAGCAGGGGGAGAGTTGTCAGTAGGGTTGGAGGTCCCACTGGGACGCCTGTGGCTCTAGGGCCACCATCTACTTTGCTGGACTCAGCCGTCTCATCTGTGCCTCCAGGCAGTCTCCTGTCTTCCACATCCTCCCCCAGACGCACCCCCATCCATAGGTGCATCTGTGGAGGCAGAGAGGAACCAGGAAACGCCAGGCCTCAGGCAGGTGAAGCCCATTGCAGCTGAGGGCTCACGGTCCCTCCTCGTTGACTTCTCCTGGATCCTGGTCCTCTGGCCCCACCCCCCCTCTGAGCCCAGCTTCTCTTGGGCCTGGGATGAGAGCAGATATATCTAGTGGGGATTCTAGTCGTAGTTTCTCTCACTTTTGAAGAGTTTGAAACATTTCTGCTTGACCCATTATAGATTCACTTAAAAAAACAAACCCATGTCCTGATGGTTTGGCTCAGTGGATAGAGCATTGACCTGTGGACACAAGGGTCCGAGGTTCAATTCTGATCAAGGGCATGTACTTTGGTTGCAGGTCCATCCCCAGTAGGAGGTGTGCAGGAGGCAGCTGATTGATGTTTCTCTCTCATCGATATTTCTAACTCTGTCTCCCTCTCCCTTCCTCTCTGTAAAAAATCAATAGAATTTATATATTTTATAAAACTAAAAAACAAACACCAAGCAATAGAAATTGAAAAATGAATTTGTCTCACCATGTTGCTTTAACCAGTCCACACTATCAACATCTCAGAAAAGAAAGGTCCCACCCAATCAAGTGGCTCACAATTCCAACCCCCAGAGAAAGAGAGGGATCCCCCTTGAGGCAGACCCTGGACACAGTGGCCCTAGTCCAGGCCCCAGCAGCTGAGGGGTCCATGTGGGCAGCAATGCTGATTGGGTGAGAACAGACAACTTCATGTCCACATCCTCAGTCCTGTTGCTCTCTAGCCCTGTGAGATGACCAGAGGGTGCGGAGAAGGGTACCCATTCGCCCTAGGGATCTTGGAAATTTTGCCAGCTCCCCAACCCCCCAGCTATCGTCCTTTTGTTCTGAGCCTGAGGGACACCAGATGCTGTGCCCATGGGTTCATCAGCAGGCTCTGCTTTCCTTTAAAGTTACAGCTAACAGGCATTTTCCAATCAGAGGCTACAGATGAGAGCAAGGCCTTGGGTAGCAGTGGAAAGATTATTTTTGCTGAATCTGTTCAATGGATCTGCAATCCATGGTTCATGCCCAGGCCTTAGGCCTTGTTCCCTTGCAGCCAGGCCATGCCCCATGCCCACCGGAGGATATTTTTCTATTGATTCTTAGAGAGAGTGGAAGAGAGGGAGAGAGACACAAAGAGAGAAATGTTGATGTGAGAGAGATACATAGATCTCAGGCCTCTGAGAGATGGGAGTGCCTGGTCTTAGGGACCCCACTATCCAGGGAGGGCAGTGCTCTAGCGATCAGTGCCTGCTCTGAGGGTATCTGGGCCCCTGCAGAGAAGGTGGGTTGTAGGTGTAGGAGGATGACTTCCAGGGTGTCTTGTTGGAGAGACAGGGCAGGAGGCAGGAGGGAGGCATTTGACAGAAGGCATGGGGAGTGGGGGAGGGGAGGCTGTACCTGAGGGGATGAAAGGGATAAGCAAGTTCATGACGCTGCCTTGGAAGAGAGCTCCAGCCATAGTCCACTTCCTCCCAAACTGCTCGAAAAGAAATATACTGCACAGCCGGGCAGGCATCCCCATCATTCCAGGAATTACCTCGCTCATATGTTCCCTCACACCAAATTGCCTCATCTTCAAGGTCAGGGTACCATAGCTGTGACCAACAGTGAACCTGGAACAAGACCAGAACTACTCAGAGAGAACAAGAGAGAGACACACAGACAGACACCCTCATGTGAACGAGCCAAAGTGAAGACAGAAGAGAAGCAGGGTGGGAATGAAGGAGAAATAAACACAGATCTGGAATCCCTGGGCCACGCACAGGCCTTAGGCCTTGCTCCCTTGCAGCCAGGCCATGCCCCATTCCTTCACCAGAGCTCTTAGCCTGCACATCTGTTTGCCATCCCTGGGGGCCAGACTTAGGGACTCACCACACACAGCCCATCGCCAAGGTCACCCTGCGCAGTTGACTGTTGCTATAGAAGTCCAGGATTGAGGCATTAGCCAGCTTGTTTCCAGGCATCTGTAGCTATAGGACAAACAGGACCAGCCAGAGGCAGGGTGGAGACCCCAGCTTGCTCCCACCCTTACAAGACCCACAAGGACCACCTGCCCCCACAGTGCCAGCCTGGTCTCTGGTCTTCCCCTGACGAGATTTGATTTTGCTGTCACTGTTCCCTTCAAGCAGTGGGCTGGAGACACCCTCTGTGCCAAGGTCCCACCTGAAAGCATGAGGCGGGAAGACACCCTTCCACAACCCACAGTCCTGCCCTGCTCTGGGCCTGAGCCCTCTTACCTTCTCCAACAGACTTAAAGGAATGGTCTGCTTGTTCATGTCAGCTGCATAGCGCAGTACGTGCTTGGCCTGATCCACCTTCCCCTTCACCAACAGCCACCGAGGGGACTCTGGGAGAATCCTGCATGGCACACGCTCCTTTAACCATCACTCCAAGATGCCCACTCAGGCAGGTGGGCCCCATCCCTGCCTCAGTAGTGACCATCCTGTTCCAGCATGACATCATTCAGATGTTGGAGGCCTTCAAGGTGACCATCAACTTCAAGATGTCCTCTGTCCCTCCTCAGAAATCATTTCTTCCCCAACCAAAGTCACCCACAGGTCCCGCAGCTGCTTGGTGTCACCCTGGCCATCACTGCCCCTGCCCAGCAATGTCTTTCCCCTAAGCCACCTTGGAGAGCTCAACTATGTTTTATCTCAAGGGTCATCCTTACCAGCCCAGGCACATGGAGGGCCCTGTCTCCCATGCCCACACCCTCTATCAGAGCCCATTCACATAGATGGAACATCAGCCCAACACTGTGAAAAGGTTGTCGCCTGCCCGAAACTTGTTTGGCTCAGTAGATAGAGTGTCGGCCTCTGGACTGAAAGTCCCAGGTTAGATTTCAGTCAAGGACACATACCTTGCTTACAGACACATTCCCAGTGGGAGGTGTGCAGGAGGCAGCTGATTGATGTTTCTCTCTCATAGATGTTTTTAACTCTCTATCCCTCTCCCTTCCTCTCTGTAAAAAAAAATCAATAAAATATATTAATAAAAAAAAGTTGTACCCTAAAGTAGCTTCATTTTTTAAAAAATATATTTTATTGACTTTTTCACAGAGAGGAAGGGAGAGGGATTAAAAGTCGGAAACATCGATGAGAGAGAAACATAGATCAGCTGCCTCTTGCACACCTCCTGCTGGGGATGTGCCCGCAGCCAACGTACATGCCCCTGACCAGAATCGAACCTGGGACCTTTCAGTCCGAAGGCCAATGCTCTATCCACTGAGCCAAACCCGTTTCAGCAGTAGCTTCATTTTTCAGGCCTTCCACATTCCTCAACTCCCTGTCTCCCAGGAAGTCAACTCAAGGTCATCAAGACCAACTTTACCAGACCTTTTGTGTGTTTGTTTGCCTTCAACCTGACCATTCCTTGTCCTTGAATCTTGTCTTTTGACCTGTTGCCTTTTAAACAAAAGGCATCTTTCTTTTGACCAGCTCTCTGAGATTTCTTTAAGGTTCTTTTCTGAGGGGCTTAATTCTGGGGTTCTAGAGCCTCTGGTCCTGGCTCTCCCTCATCTCATCCCTACATTCCTCCCAGGAAACAATCCATTCACCCGATCCCTTCAAGGATCCTTCCCAACTCTCAATCTCCAGTCCAATGGACCCAGCCCTGCACATACCCCGAGCCCCTTGGCTTACCAGATAAAGGTGACGAGGAATGCCACAGGGGCTGTGCCCAACAGAAACAGCAGCCGCCAGTGGGGAAGGCTGTAGGCAAGCCCACTCAGGAACATGAATCCCAGAGAATAAAAGCACTGGCTCAGGATTATGGCATGGGCCCGGTGCTCATCCAATAGCCACTCAACAGCTGTGCAGAGGTCAAGAGGTCAAAATCCTGGTCAGCTCAGGGTCCCTGGCGCTGCTCCTGCAGCCAGCCTTCTGAGATGCCCAGCCCTACTTGGGATGATTCAACTGGGCCCACATTCTCTGCACCTCCAGGCAGCCTGTGGTGTAGGCTGTTTCCTTCACTCCATGTGCCATTGGATGACAACTCTGTCCTGGAGGCTCTTAGCTCCTCCTCCCCACCCCCAGCCTCCCCAAACCCACCATCCCGGTGCACACTCCCCTCCATGCACCCCATCCCATGCAGCTGGCCTCACTTAAAGCCATGCTGATGATGTTGTGGCCCACCAGGGACTGGGACACCCCAAAGCGGAAGAACAGGTACTGGTGAAAGCTGTTGACGAAGGCTGTCCCAAGGCCAAAGATGATTATCCCCACGTTCGACAGCAGCATGGAGGGGTAGCGACCAAGCCTGGGGGTATCGAAGGAAGGCTGTGCCAAAAGCATGTACCTCCATGTCTAGACCCAGCCCAACACTCGACCCAGGTCCTGAGCCACCCACGGTCCTCCAGAGTGTCCCCACCCTCCTCTCCTTCAACCTGAGACTCCTCAACTCTGCATGCCCACAGGGAGGAGGCAGGGGCACCCCAGGGGCCAGAAGAAACTCTGGGAGACTCACTTGTCACTTATGAACCCGAAGAAGAGCGCCCCTGTCAGGAGACCCGTAAAGAACATGCACTGCACGGCTTCCGGGGAAAATTTCTCACCACACACCAGATCAAACTGGGGAGTACACACAGGCATTGGCCACAGGCGTCCACCCAGGGTCACCCGTCTGGTTCCCGAGAGAGAGCCTCCTCCCAGAGGGGGCGTTTAGGCAGACGGGGCCTGGGACAGGGACAGGCAGCAGACCTAAGCTCTGTCACCCCTGCCTTCCATCCTGCATATGGCAGATTCTGGGAGGTAGGCCTGAAGAGAGGGACCAGGGGCAGAGCCAAGATATAGGATAGATGGAGTGGTCCCTGTATAAAGGCCAATATCACTAAAGACCCTTCCTGAACACAGATGGTGGGCTCCAGGCCATAGATTCAGATTGGCAGGTCTATGACACGAAGGGCCTAGGGCACATCTTAGAATACTTTTTGCTTCAGTTCCAGACCTTCTGTGAGTTCAGAGGGCAGAGCCACACCTGCAGAAGCAGCTCCTTGGAGACATGGCAAATCCTGCAATCTGCCCTCTGTGTCTACCCCAGCTTTCTGGCTAAGACGGGCAAGGCTAGGGCTGGGTAGCAAGAATCCTAAGTTTCTTCCCTGGGCCTTATCTGCAGGGCGATCCTGGGGCAACTGCTGACCCTCCTAGAGCCTCAGTTTCTCCACTTGTTTGGGGAGGGGTGGGGCACATCTCTGCACTCCTGCTACAGGGAACTCAGGACAAGCCACACCTCATTGACTACTGATCGCGTCTTGCTCTCAGGATAGATCCACCCCTGGCTGCATGACTGTGTGTAGTTGAGGCCAAACTTGATGATGGATTCCAGGTCCCAGGTCACCGGCAGGAACATGCGGCATGTCATGAAGCTGCCATTGCTGTACCGGGGCAGGGTCAGATTCAGCTGCTCGGCCACTGTCAGGTTCGGGGCCACGGCCAGGATCCAGCTGGTGTTGCAATAGGCATTCTGCTCTGTGGCCACGAAGAGGTCGGCGTACATGAAGACAACCGCCATGAGGTGGGGGATGAAGGCCAGGGCCACCAGCCTTCGCTGGAATGGGCCAAACCTCCCCATCGCTTCCATGATATTGGCAAACTTGTCATATTTGTCGTTCTCTATGTTCCTCAACTTGTGTAACAACGCCTCCAGAGACCAGGTAGGTGGTTGTTCTACCGCCTCATTCTGGTGTAAGCTCCTGTAAGAAGGCTGCGATTGGAGCTCCACTGGCTTGTCTTTATCTGCCATCTATTCAGAGAAAGGATGCAGTTCAGAGTCTACCAACCAGAGGCCATGGTCTGGCCAGGAGCCACTGACTGGAAATTGGCCTCTCTGGCTTGGAACAATTTGGATTCCAACCTTGATGTTCTCTGTAGCTCCCCATTTTACTTCTGAAATTTCTTAGTTAATTTGTCCCCCATTGGCCCACCCATTCCTATTTCTTCATGTTTTAGACCAGTGGTTCTCAACCTTTCTAATTCCGTGCCCTTGAATATAGTTCCTCATGTTGTGGTGACCTCCAACCATAAAATTATTTTCGTTGCTACTTCATAACTGTAATTTTGCTACTGTTATGAATCATAATGTAAATATCTGTGTATTCCAATGGTCTTAGGCGACCCTGCTAGCAGTTCTTAACCTGTGGGCCACAGGTTGAGAACCGCTGCTGTAGAGCCTAGAGCCTCCAAAAAGATACGCAGTCCTGCTGCCTGACATCTTGACTGGAACCCAGTGTGGCCCAATCTGGGCTTTCGGCTTCCAGAGCTATGATGTAATAAATGTGTGTTGTTCTGAGTCATTTCTTACAGAAGCATTAGGAAACCAATACGGTGCACATATGTGTAAGGTTGGAGGGGGTGGAGGTGGATGGAGGAAACTTCCCAGACTGGGGACTTTGCTTTGCTCACAGAGATCTGGCTCTCAGGTGCCAGCTGCCCCTGCCTTGTCCTCAGGGTTCCCTTCAGTGTCCCCCAGCATCACCTGAATGTCCTCAGGGCTCTGACAGTCAGCAAGGCTCTGGAGCACTTGACGCCTCTACTGACTCCACAGGTGCCCTGCCCGGTGGACAGGTCCCAGGTAATTGGTTCTCAACGTACAAAAGAGGGAGGTGAGCCCTGGCCGGTGTTTTCATTGGTTAGCGCCTCAGCCCAAACACTGAAGGATCTCAGGTTTGATTTCCAGTCAAGGGCACCTACCTAGGTTTTAGGTTTGATCCCCAGCCCTATTCAGGGTGCATTTGGGAAGCAACCAATCTATGTGTTTGTCTCACATTAATGTTCTATCTCTCCCCCCTCTCCTCCTTTCTTCTCTCCCACTGTCTCTCTAAAGAACAAGAAAGTCAATGGAAAAAATATACTTAGCATAACAACAGAAAAAGAGTAAACTGAGATCTGGAAAATAAACAGATAGCCAGGAGCCATGCTCCCTCTGAGGCAGGAAATGGCCAGATGCCACAATGAACCCAAACTGCCTGTCAGGGCAGCCTGCTCCTTCCACAGATCCCACATTCAGATGGTCCTCGCAGGCCCCTGTCCACATCTGTGCTGAGAATACGGCCCTCCTCTTGCCAGGTGTCATCAAAACTGTCACCCTCCCCAACCTCCCTGTCCCTCCTCCCTGCAGACAGAACCACAAACCAAAGCCAGGACTCACCTGAGCATACTCCAGGCCTTAGCCAGGTGGTTGGCAGCAGACCTGTGTGGTTCCATTGGTGGCCAGGAAGTAGTGTCACAATGGGGCAGGGAGTGCCAGATGGGGTAGGCATGGCGAAGAGCGGCATTCTACTCCAGGGGCGTAACTGGCCATAGACCCCAGTGAGAGGCTGGGGCAAGGAAGGTTAGAAAGTCTCCACAGGAGCCAGCTCCAGGCCTTTGTGCAGACTGTTCCCGGCTCCTGGAGCCTGTACCCTCCCCTTACAGGTCCACCTCCACTGAGGGAAGTCCTTCCTTCTGTCCAGACACAACTCACCCGTCCTCAGTCCCCAGGCCTATGATGAGGGTGGGAGGAGAGGCAGAGGTGGGATAGGCACCCCCTTTAGCTGCTCCCAGATCTATTGGAGGCAGCAGTGAGCACTGAGCCTCAGGCCTGGCCCCCTAGCAGCTCTGTGAGCAGCTCTGTGCAAGGCATTTCTTCTACTGCTGCAGGAGGGAAGGGACATAGAGGTGGAAGAGTGGGTGATAAGTCTGAGAGCTGCCTTAGGATGGCTTCTCTCTGTCTGAAAGAAGGAGAGGCTTTTAGGAAGCATGGAGATGGAAGGTTAGAAAAAAGCCATGCTGAGCCAAGCCTACGTGACTCAGTGCTTGAGCGCCAACCTATGAACCAGGAGGTCACGGTTCTATTCCAGGTCAAGGCACATGCCCAGGTTGCAGGCTCGATCCCCAGTAGGAGGCATGCAGGAGACAGCTGATCAATGTTTCCCATCATTGATATTTCTATCTCTCCCTTTCATTTCCTCTCTAAAATCAATAAAAATATACAAACATATACACACGTGTGTGTGTGTGTATTTCTCCTATATAATAAAAGCCTAATATGCAAATTGACCAAACCTGCAGAACAGGTTGGATGACCAGTCTCTATGACACACACTGAGCACCAGGGAGGCAGACGTTCAATGCAAGAGCTGCTCCCAGCCCACAGGCCCAAGGCCTGCCAAGGCTGGTGCCAGTGGGGCATCCAATTGCCCTGCCAGTTGCCCTGCAGCAGGAGGCAACAGGCAGCAGTGGCAGGACGATCAAGGTACAGGGCCAGCTGGAGAGCGGGTGGCATCGGGCTAGCCAAGGCAGGTGCCAGCAGGGGGATCCCATCTGACTTGATCACCCTGCACGTCACTCTACAGATTGGCCCTGATCACTGACCAGGCCTAGGGAACCTGTCAATGCACAAATTTCGTGCATCAGGCCACTAGTGTGTGTGTTTGTATACACAGACACACAAACACACACACACACACACATCCCATATAATAAAAGAGAAACACGTAAATTTGACAGTACCTTCACTCCTGATTGGCTATGCTACCAGCCAATCAGGAGTGGGCGTGGGGCCAAGTGGAAGGCCTACTATTGCATGAATTTCATGCATCGGTCCTCTAGTGTGTGTGTGTGTGTGTGTGTGTGTGTGTGTGTGTATGATACTGGTGAGAAAAGAAAAGAAAAAGACACTGGTGAGAGTTGGAAAACAAACTGACTAGAAAAAGCTGGTTGGAAAGCTGGGCACAGTGAAAGGCCCAGTTGAGGCTGATGACCGCTCATTCACCGAAAAGACTTGGAGGGCATGTGACTCTCATCAGCAGGGCCCAGGGGGTGGAGATGAAATGGTGGTGGCAGTGACCACCCATCCCCTGGGCGCTGTGAAGGGAAGCGTGGCGGCGGCAGCAGCGGTGGTGGTGGTGTGGCAGCGAGTGCCGGGCCCTGGGCCACTGTGAGCAGAAGTGGCAGCAAGTGCCCAGCCCCTGGGGCTGGGTAGTCGCAGGCAGCCAGGGCTGTGCTTAGCAGGGCCATGGCTGGTGAGGCTATAGGCCTTAGGCAGGCTGGGGGTAAGCCATCAGTTGGACATCCACTAAGGGCTCCCAGTATGTGAGAGGGGGTAGGTTGAGTTGAATGACCATCCACCCCCAGTGCACAAATTTCGTGCACCTGGCCCCTAGTATGAATATTTTATATATATATAAAATGAAAGTGAAATTATCAACATAATTTGATGAACAAGAATAGATCCAGATACAAATGGTAGGAGAGAGGGGGTTAGAGAGCAACCAAAGGAATTATATGCATGCATATTAGCATAATCAATGGGCACAGACACTGGGGTGGTGGGGGCTTGCCCAGGGTTGGAATGGCTGGGGGGAAAGGAGACAATGTAAAACTTCAGACAATTAAAAAAGAAGTGTAATATCCTAAATAGACTGGATGTCCTTCAGGACTTTCATTCGAACAACCTTCCAGATGTAGCCAGGGCTGTGAGGGAAGCCCGGTTCCAGGTGCCAGAGGGAAACCAGTGCCACATGGGGGAAGGAAGGCCTACTCTCTTTTTAGAAATTCAATAAATCTTTATTGTTCAAATTATTACAATTGTTCCTCTTTTTTTCTCCCATAGCTCCCAGTCTCTGCCCTTACCCACCCCCCCCCACACACACACACACACTGTCCTCATCCCCTTTCTCCCGCTCTGAGAATTGTCAGTCCACTCCTTTTCCATGCCCCTGATTCTATTATATTTATCAGTTTATTCTGTTCATCAGATTTTTATTCACTTGATTTTTAGATTCACTTGTTGATAGACATGTATTTGTTGGTCATAATTTTTATCTTTACCTTTTCTTCTTCTTCCTCTTCTTAAAGAATACCTTTCAGCATTTCATATAACACTGGTTTGGTAGTGATGAACTCCTTTAGCTTTTTCTTATCTGTGAAGCTCTTATCTGACCTTCAATTCTTAATGATAGCTTTGCTGGGTAGAATAATCTTGGTTGTAGGTTCTTGCTATTCATCACTTTGAATATTTCTTGCCACTCCTGTCTGGCCTGCATAGTTCCTGTTGAGGAATCAGCTGACAATCATATGGGTGCTTGCTTGTAGGTAACTAACTGTTTTTTCTCGCTGCTTTTAATATTCTTTGTCTTTTGCTCTTGCCATTTTAATTATGTGTCTTGGTGTGGTCCTCTTTGGATTCCCTTTGTTTGGAGTTCTATACCCTTCCAGGACTTGTAAATCTATTTCTTCTACCAGGTAGGGGATGTTTTTTATCACTATTTCTTCAGTATCTTGCTCTCTCTCTTCTTCTGGCACCCCCATAATTTGGATGTTGCTATGCTTGAGGTTGTCCTAGAGGCTACTGAGACTATTTTCAAATTTTGGGATCCTTTTTTTCGTTTTGCTTTTCAGGCTGTTTTTTGCGTCTTTGTATTTCAAAACTTTGACTTGATCCTTGTGGTCCTCTAGTCTGCTTTCAGGTCTCTGTATATTATTTTTTATTTCAGTCAGTGTATGCTTAATTTCTACTTGGTCCTTTTTCATATCCTTGAGGGTCTTGTTAAACTTATTGGCCTTTTTCTAGGAAATTATTGAAAAACCTTATAACCATGGTTTTGAACTCTATATCCAGCCATTTGTTTTCCTCCATTTCTTTCATTTGTGATCTGTTTCTTTGTCTCTGTATTTTTGGTGCCTCTCTGAGTTGGTAGAGTAGCTTTGTGTAGTAGGTGTCTTCTAGGGCACAGTGGCTCAGCCTCCCCAGTTACCTGAAGTAGACACTCTTGGTGCACCCCTTTACGGCCTGTGTGCACAGTCTTGTTGTAGTTCAGCCTAGATTGTTGTTGGTATCACTGGGAGGAGTTGACCTCCAGGCCAATTGGTTGTGAGGATCAGCTGTGTCTATGCTGGGAGAGCTTCTGTGCTCAGCTTGGATGGGGTGAAGTCTCAGGGAAGACAGATAGTCTTGGTTTCCTGTAAGCCCTGCCCTAAGAGGCCCCTGGGTCTCAGTGTCCCATGGCAATGGCTGCATCGACCTCTGAGAGAAAGCTGCCCTCGAGTTTTGCCCATTGCCAGACACTCCACTTTCTCCCCGAATGAGTTTAGGAAGGCCTACTATTGCATGAATTTCATGCATCGGTCCTCTAGTGTGTGTGTGTGTGTGTGTGTGTGTGTGTGTATGACACTGGTGAGAAAAGAAAAGAAAAAGACACTGGTGAGAGTTGGAAAATAAACTGACTAGAAAAAGCTGGTCAGAAAGCTGGGCACAGTGAAAGGCCCAGTTGAGGCTGATGACCGCTCATTCACCGAAAAGACTTGGAGGGCATGTGACCCCCATCAGCAGGGCCCAGCAATCTGGGGTGCAGGGAAAGAAAAGGCAGATGTTTGGGTTCTTTCGCTGCTATGGTTTTGGAAATTGGGGCACAACTAACAGGTGAAAGGAATAAAGTACAGGACATTGGCAACAGAGAAATGATGTCCACCTCTCAATAGAAACGAAAATGATGGATTATATCTTCAGATCTGAGGACACAGGTCGGGAGGAAGAACAAGGTCTACAGACCACGGCCCTGTGGATGGTGTTATGGACAACGTCTCCTCCCCCAGTCTCCCACATTTCTGTGGTGAAGCCCTGAACCCCAGTGATAGGTAAAGATAGGCCTTAGGGAGGTAATTTGGGTTAGATGAGGTCATGAAGGGGGAGCCTTCCTGCTGAGATTAGTGGCTTTCCATGAAGGAGGGAGATCTCTCACCCTCCATCCACAAACAGAGGACAGACCATGTGAGAGCACCATGAGAAGGTGGCTGTCAGCAAGCCAAGAAGAGGGCCCTCATCAGAACCTGAATCTGCTGATGCCCTCATCTTGGACTTACAGCCTCCAGAACTATCAGAAAATAAATTATTGTTGAAAGCCACCCATCTATGGCACCGGGTGAATTTAAGTCCAGGTCAGTGGTTTGGACTCGATGGAGATGGTGTCAAAGTAGAGGAGGTGGCGGGGGAAGTGCAGGTGCCCTTAGCCTTTGACAGTGACACAGAAAAGACAAGATGCACAGCACAGGGGTCAATCTCAGGGGTCTCTCTGAGCCTGGTGGCCAGGAGGTTCCTCCCGGGTGGAAGCCAAGGAAACTGAGATGCAGACCCGTCCCTGACAGATGAGTGGGTGAGTGGGCAGTGAGTGAGGCAACGTCCAGGGTGGCTGAGTCAGTGCCACGCTTGAGGACTCAGTCCATCCCGAGGCCTGGCAGCGTCCTGAGGGTGGAGGGTGGCCCTAGTTTTCTATGTTCTTGGACCCTGCGGGCAACTATGAAGCCCTCTGCCTTTCACACCCAGCCAGGGCAGCCAAGATGAGTCCATGTCCATTAGTGTTAAGGGACCTATAAAATCATTCATTTGAAAATGGGAAGCCCGAGGCCTAGCGTACAAGGACTCCTGCACCCAAGTCTGAGATGGGACCTCTGCACAGGCTTCCACAATGCTGGCCAGAGCATAGGCCCGCTGCTAGCAGGACCCCAAATCTGGGTTGTTCTAGACTCACCAACCGAGGGAGCAAAGCCCAGCCCAGTCCAGGCTACGCACAGCTCTTTGGGGTCGAGTCCATGGCAGGCTGCATGTCTTCTCCGGGTTCTCAGCTGCTGATCTCACACGAGCTAGCGCCCACAGATGAGCATCTACCCACGGATCAGAGGAAGCCACGGGACATTCTAGAATACACCCAGAGGAAAAACCTTTCTCCACAGGGGCCCACAATCCCTAAAGAAACGAGTCTCCGAAGACCTGTCTAGAGGCAATGGGTGAGTTTTGCATCTTAATTGGACAGGGTCCATTTACGTCTCTTCTGGAAAGATCGCTGTGCCTGAGAGGGATGCAAGGGTCCGCATCCCAGAGCTGAGAACCGCCTTCTGCATTGAATGGGTCCTTTCCTGGCTCCTCTCGGGTTGTTTTTTGTTTCTCTCACTGTGGCATTTTCAGCCTGAGTGCCACACTGTGCCCAGAAAGACTGTTCAGTGTCCTCAAGGGAAGGCTGTGGCTTGGGACTGACCCCATGAGGGCACCAAGTAGGAAGCAAAACAGAACGGCCTGTGGTTTCATACCTGAGAACTATGAGTGACAACTACCCAGGTATCCGAGAGCACTGCTGGACGCTTCCATGCTGGGTTTACAAAGAGGAAAACTGGCCCAGCACCTACCACCATCTTTAGGTGCCAAAGAGATGGAGGGGGTCAGGAGAGCTTTACCCCTGCCACAAGACTATGGGAGGGCAAGTCACAACCAAGACCCTGACCCAGAAGAGAGTGTTGGGGGGTGTGGCTCAAGGGATAAGAAAGGTGATGGGAGGAGAGGGGCCCAGTCTCAGGTGCCTCTGGGAGTGGGCATGGCAGTGGTGCTGGAGTCGGGGCCTGGTATGTTGCCTCTCTCAGCAAAGCCAGTCTTGCTCGCAGGCCCTGCAGTGTCCAGGGAATGAGATCAGAACGACGTGCTGCTCACAGAGGTCTCCCCTTGTCTGGGAGTTCTTCCGGAGGCCCTCGTTCCATTTTCTGCGGGCGCTAACTTCTTAGTCCTAGAGGGAGCCAAAGGCCATCATTGGCTGACCCGGAAGTGGCTCCATAGCAATGTCCATCCCCCAACCCTCCCCTGAGTAGGGGGGATCTAACCCCAAGGCCTGTCAGATGTCTGTGGTTCTCCAAACCCCTTCATTGGTCTGAAAGTGACCATGGCCAGATGGGGGGGGAGGGGAGAGGCGTGGGCTTTTCAGATTGGGCACTGATGGGGAGCCAGGGTCCCGGCTGCTCACCGGGGCGGGGGGCCCTGGTCCAGGTCCTGGATGGTATCCTTCATGGGCTGGCCACGGGTCTCGGGCAGCAGTGCACAGAGCAAGCCCGCCGCGATGGGGAGGCTGCCGTAGATGACCATCGGGAGGGCCTCGTGGTAGTCACCCAGCAGCATCACCAGGGGCGTGAGGATGCCCGCAATCCTCGAGAAGATGGCCACCAGCCCCATGCCCGTCTGCCTGCGGGGAGGCCAGTGCCAGCTGAGGACTCGGCCTAACACCAGGCCACAGCACCAGCTCAACACACTTTCTTGGGAGAGCCCAGAGTCCCCATTTGGCCCATCAGGCCTGCAGGGCCTCCAGGCTCATCCAGCCCTTCAATCCTCCTCCTACTGAGAGCCCCAGGCTGCTGCCACCTCCAGGCCTCTCTGCCAGCCTCTGGGCTCCTGCCCATCTATCTAGTTTCAGGGCCAAGGCTGCCCCTCCTGAGTACCCCTCCCCCCACTCAAGGAGTCCTTCTTCAGAGCCATTCATCTTAGATGTAACCCACTGTGCAGTCCTGAGGTGGCCGGGGCGTGGCTCACTTCTCTAGCTGTCCTCCACCGGCCCGGGACAACTTGGGTCTGGACGACATTTGCAGATATCATGGCCCCCACCCAGCACAGCTGCCCAGAGCCACCCCAACAGCTAGCTGTGGATGGCGGCGAGGGCAGAGAAGGGCTGGCCAACATCAGGGTCCAGGGGACAGAGGAGGGGAACGGGGCCAGCAGCCCTCACCTGATGATGGTGGGGAAGAGCTCAGCAGAGTAGACGTAGGAGATGGTAAATCCGGCCGAGGTGGCGAACTTGCCCACGATGGCCAACACAGTGGCCACGATGGGCAGGTCTGGTGAAGGAGGTGGTCAGCCAGACAGAGAGCAGACAGCCCATCCCCTGCGCCCGGCTCCCCGCCCCATCTACCCAAACACTTAACCCTGGGGCAGCCCTTGTTCCAGAAATAGAAGCCCTGGGCCTCCAGCCACAGGTGAGTGAGGGTGGGTGGGGCCAGGGGAGGGACAGGCCAGATACCTGCGGGGACGAAGATGATGCTGATACAGGTGAGGCCACCCACAACCAGAGTCCCCATCTGGCTCCACCTGCGGCCACACCACTGCATCATGAAGAAGCTGGAGTAGCGGGCGGGCACCTCCACGGCTCCGAAGATCAGCTGCGTCAGGTAGATGTCCAGGCCAAAGTCCCCCACTTGGAGGCTCAGGCCATAGTACCCCAGACTGTCTACAAACCTACAATGTACCCAAGGGTCCCTGTCACTTCTGGGTGACAAGCCACCATCATTCTCAGAGAGGGGGCCTGCCTTGGCCACAAGTCCCAGGGAGAGTGGCCCAGCCATTCCCGCACAGCCCATCCCAGCCAGAGAGCCGCTGTCCCACATCCATGTGACACACACCAGGGAGGGGCCCCGGCCCCAGTGCCCTCACCAGACACAGAAGAGGATCAGGGTCACCTTCCGGAGCTGGGGGTGTCGGAACAGATCCAGGGCATTCCCCGAAGGGCCTGTCTTCTCTGGGGCCAGCTGGGAGGAAGATGCCTAGTGAGGGCCAGCAGGATGGGCTGTGGGTCAGATTGGGGGCGGGAGGGGTTCTGCCATGAGTACCTGGCTCAGCAGCTCCGGGGAGAGTTTCCTCCGATTGACTGAGGCCGCCTTCTGGATGGCTTGTTTAGCCTCCTCGACCCTCCCCCGGGCCAGGAGCCAGCGGGCAGACTCTGGCAGAGCCCTGCAGGTCAGGATCAGGTGTGAGTGTGGGGCATAAAATCATAGAGCCCCCCACCCCAGGCCGTACCCCAGAGCCTTTCGGCAGTTCCAGTGCACACTAAACCGCATACTCCTGGTATCCCCCTCAGCCCCCCCCAGAGGTGTCCCTGAGTGCCCCATAGGAGGAACGTGAGTCTACACTCTAACCCATGGGAGCACAGCTGACTTAGCGTGTCCTCACCAGATGTAGAAGAAGAGCAGAAACACGGGTGCGGCTCCAGCGATCTGGAAGAGCCGCCAGTTACGGACGCCATAGGCGACCCCTGCCAGAACCATCTGGCCCACGGAGAAGCTGCACTGGGTCAGGACCACAGCCTGAGTCCTCTTTGAGGGCCCCACCCACTCTGCAACTGTGAATGAAGATGCGGAGACTGGGCCAGGCCCTGCCCTCACACCCTCAGTCCCAGCCCAGGAAGCACAGGCGTGACCCCTGTGGGTGTGGTCCCTGGCCAGGCCCCCTCAGGCAGTCTGGGAATGAGAACAATCCCCAGGGCCTCACCCTGTGGCTAAGGCTGCTGGCCAGATACTCACGCAGGGCGACATTTGTCAAGGCATAGCCAGCGACAGCAGTAGCCATAAAAAAACGAAAGACCATGTAGAGCTCGAAGGTGGGCACAAAGGCTGTGACCAGGCCGATGATGGCGAAGAGCAGCAGCTGGATCAGGATGTTGGCTTTTCGACCAATCCTACAGGACAGAGGGGACAAGGGACAGGTCTGAGAGGAAATCTCTGAAGGGAAGGAAGAAAGGGAGACCCAGCCCTGCCTTGGGCTTTCTGTGTGTGGACACATGGTCCCACCAAGGTCCTTGTGGTGGTGCCTAAAGTTCCTATGGAAGGGCTGGGCTATGGAAGGGCTGGGATATGAAAGGGTTGGGCTATGGAAGGGCTGGGCTATGAAAAGGATGGGCTAGGGAAGGGATGGACTAGGGAAGGGATAGGCTAGGGAAGGGGTGAGCTAGGGAAGGGATGGGCTAGGGAATGGGTGGGCTAGGGAAGGGGTGGACTAGGGAAGGGTGGACTAGGGAAGGGTACTACACTAGGGAAGGGGTGAGTTAGGGAATGGATGGTCTAGGGAAGAGATGGACTAGGGAAGGAATGGGCTAGGGAAGAGATGAGCTAGGGAAGAATTGAGCTAGGGAAGGGATGGACTAGGGAAGGGGTGAGCTAGGAAAGGGATGGGTTAGGGAAGGGATGGGCTAGGGAATGAGTAGACTAGGGAAGGGATAGGCTAGGGAAGGGTTGAGCTAGGGAAGGAATGGACTAGGGAAGGGATGGACTAGGGAAGGGATGGGCTAGGGAAGGGGTGGACTAGGGAAGGGGTGAGTTAGGGAAGGGATGGGCTAGGGAAGAGATGGACTAGGGAAGGGATGGACTAGGGAAGGATGGGCTAGGAAAGGGATGGGTTAGGGAAGGGATGAACTAGGGAAGGGATAGACTAGGGAAGGATGGGCTAGGGAAGGGATGGGTTAGGGAAGGGGTGAGTTAGGGAATGGATGGGCTAGGGAAGAGATGGACTAGGGAAGGAATGGGCTAGGGAAGGGATGGGCAAGGGAAGAGATGGGCTAGGGAATGGGATGAGCTAGGGAAGAGATGGGCTAAGGAAGGGGTGAGTTGTGGAAGGGATGGGCTAGGGAAGGGGTGAGCTAGGGAAGCGATGAGCTAGGGAAGGTGTAAGTTAGGGAAGGGATGGGCTAGGGAATGGCTGGACTAGGGAAGGGGTGAACTAGGGAAGGAATGGGCTAGGGAAGGGATGGATTAGGGAAGGAATGGGCTAGGGAAGGGTTGAGCTAGGGAAGGGATGGACTAAGGAAGGGGTGAGTTAGAGAAGGGATGGGCTACGGAAGGGATGGACTAGGGAAGGATGGGCTAGGGAAGGTTGGGCTAGGGAAGGAATGAGCTAGAGAAGGGATGGGCTAGGGAAGAGATGAGCTAGGGAAGGGGTGAGCTGGGGAAGGGATGGGCTAGGGAAGGAATGGGCTAGGGAAGGGGTGAGCTAGGGAAGCGATGAGCTAGGGAAGGGGTAAGTTAGGGAAGGGATGGGCTAGGGAATGGTTGGACTAGTAGAGGTTATTACCAATCGCAGAGGGGCCCAAAGACGAGCGCACCGATGAGGAGCCCGGCCATGTACACTGACTGTGAGGTCTCCCGCAAGTGCTTCTGATCACAAACCAAGTTGAACTGAGGCAGACACAGGCAGATATGACTCCAGGAGCAGCTGGGGACAAGGCCTTTATCATCTAGGCCGCCCACTAAGGACGGCTCACTGCAGTTGCCCTCGGTTCCCAAACTGTGTCACGGTACCCCAGGGACCCCGAGTGTAGCAGGATATTTAAACTAGTGAAGGAAAATACAACAGTATTCAGCATCTGTCTGATATCACATGAACTTCTAGCTCAGAATGGTTGTTTCAACGTGAGGTCACGCCACTTTTCTTTCAGTGGCATCATATGTATGGGAAGTTGTGCTTTTGGCCATTGCTGTGAGAAAAACAAGCACCATGAGAAAATCTATGTTCAGATATATGAGGGTGGTGGTGTTCAGGGATGAGAAGTTGTGCCATTCCCAATAGGCCCAGACATCCTATTAGTAAGTAATTGTGTTCCTTTAAGAATGAAATAAAAATGTGTCTTTTTAATATGTCTTATTTTTTAAAAACAGTTATTAAGCCCTATCCGGTTTGGCTCAGTGGATAGAGCATTGGCCTGCGGACTCAAGGGTCCCAGGTTCGATTCCGGTCAAGGGCATGTACCTTGGTTGCGGGCACATCCCCAGTGGAGGGTGTGCAGGAGGCAGCTGATGGATGTTTCTCTCTCATCGATGTTTCTAACTCTCTATCCCTCTCCCTTCCTCTCTGTAAAAAAAAAAAAAAAAAAAATCAATAAAATATATTGAAAGTAAATCAGTTATTGAATTGTTAGAACATAAACGCTTAAGTTGTTTGCAGGGTTATGTATTTGTTTTGTATCTATAGGTGCCAAGAAATATTACCAACATGCTAAGGTTGCAAAGTTTGGGGGCCTGCTCCCCAACAAAGGGGCCCTCTTCCTCACAGCCAGGAAGCCCCTATGACCCACCCGGGTTTCCCAAGTCCCCACATGCAGAAGCAAAATCCCCCCATTCCCCATCCCTGGAAGCTGTCCTCATTCACAGGCAGTCAGAACACTGGGGAGGGGGGAAGGAGAGGGAGGTTAGGATGGAGGAGAGCCCGTACACGCACACATGGTGGGGAAGGAGGCGGGAGCAATGCACCCGAAAACACACAGAGACAGCCTGACAGACAGACAAACTGGAAACCCTGAGGAATAACATACATGTCCATGTAACTCTGAACACGTGTCTACTGAACATGCCCACTCAGGAAGTCCACATGATCATCCCCGACCCCACTGATCTGTGGGCCCCTCGGGAGTTCTGTGGCCCCCACATACAGCTCGACTGCACACACAAGTGTCTTCTCAACTTCAACTCTCTGGTGCCTGGGGGCCCAGCTCACACAGCAACTCCTTCAGAAGCTGCCCACTTACTTCCCCATTAGGAGGAAGCAACTTCTAGCCTCCGAGCCCAGCACCCTTTCTCTCTGAGTGAGGGGCCCTGGCTTGCCCTGAGCGTCGTGGGCAATCGCAGAAGGGAGCAGGGTGCCTCCCCGTCTGACTGTCCCCCACAGTCACACTCGGGGATCTTTGGTTGAGTCAAAACTCCAAGAACAGGTCTGCACAGGCTGTGAACAACGGTGAGTGGTGGCTGTGCCGCCTGGACATTTGCCCGCGTTAGGATGGGGCCGCCTGGCCGCCTGGCCGAGCTCAGGAGCACGCAGAGAAGCAGGCACGCCCCACGGCATCGGAGGCGGTGAAGATCAGAACCCGGGATGGGGTGACGCTGGGGGGACGGGAGGCCAGTGAGGGGTGGACTGGGCCAGCTGGACGAGAGGCTGGGGGGCGTGTACAGGCTGTCTTCCCCCTGTGGGTGGGGTGAGGGGGGCGGCCAGACCAAGACCGAAAAACACATCCTCAGGCGCCAGGGTTCTGGGGCAGGTTTAGGGCCACATATTAAAAAGTGAGAGTTTGGGTAAAACACTGTCCTCTGAGAGCTTTAAGAAAGGTATATATTTTACCCATTGGAGAAAAATAAATGGCTAATCTCTGGATTCCAGATTGCGTCCCTCCTCCATGACAGCTCAGGTGAATGCTGCACTGATCATCTCAGGCGTGCCCCCCCCCCCCACCCCCACCAACCCGCTCCTGCAGGGCACTGGAAGCAGGAGCCCTGTGGGTCCCAGGCCCATGGCCAGTCCATAATGCCACCCTGGCAAAGTCCCACCCCCACTCTGAGACCCATTATGCCATCTAGGAAGAAACAGCGTAGACCAGGATGCTTTCTGAGAATCAGAGGTGGCTGGTGTGGGGATCTTTCTGTTCTCTGTCTGGGTCCCTCCGGGAGAATGAATTGAGCAAGAACAAACGATCTGTACTCAACGGGGACAAGTCCTAGAGTCAGGGGCGCCCTCCAGCATCCTAGAGGTCAACAGGAGGAGACCGGGAGAGAGAAGCTAAAAGGTACGGAGCCAAGGCAAGTGCGCAGGAAGGCAGAGGAGCGGACAGGGAAAGAAAGTAGCGCTAGGAAAACTCAGGAAGATGGGTATTCAGGGGCACACGCAGGCGCAGACCAAGAACAAGGAGGGGAAAGGGATACAGACAGAAAAACCGGAGGAAACAGGAAGAAAGGCAGGCGATTGGGCAGACAGGCAGGACAGACAAAAGAACAGATGAAAATGGATGGACAGATGGACGGGCAGAAAGACCACACAGAGGAGATGGATGGAGAGGCAGAGGAAATGGATGGAAGGCAATGGGCAAAAAGACAAACAGGCATACCAATGGTTAAACACTCAGGCATAGAGGCGAGATAAAGGCAGCAATGCCAGGGACTGCAGGCCAAGCGTTAAGGCAGAGGAAGTGACAGACCCCAAACTAGTGGACAGACAGCCCCAAAGGCAGCCTACCTCATTCGTTAGGGACTGGGGTCTGTCTTCAGGATACTCCCAGCCCGCCTCGCACAGCTGCGTCTCATTGGAGCGGCGGCTGAGGACGTCCTCCAGGCTGGACCCGTTGGGGGGCGGCCGGAACATGCGGCAGGGCTCGGGGTTGCCCGCAGCATCCAGGGGCACGCTCAGGTTCAGCCGCTCGGCAGCACTCAGGTTGAAGGTAAGGTTCTTGGCCCAGGGCACTGAGCAGTAGTGTGGCTCCTCCAAGGCCGTGAAGACCTGGCCAAACATGTAGAAGGCGGTCAAGAGGTTCGGGACACTCAGCAGCAGCATCAGCTGCACCTGAAAGCGACCGAAGTCACCCACTTCAGCCAAGACCTCAGAAAGCTGAGCCATGTCTATTGGTTAGCACGTCCTCAGCTTGAGGCTGGCAGAGAGCAGCTATGCACCTTGGCCCTGGGGTTCCTGGGTCCTCTTGGCTGTGATAACAGCTGCATTAATGTTTAACCCAGCCATGCTCGGCTGCACTTCACACCTCAGCTCCCTATCAAGGATAGAGGATGATTAAAAAAATAGTCCACTCGGGTCTGCAGAGTCAGAGGATGTTTTATTAGACACTGGCATCACAGGAACCAAGGAAACCTCCCAGGCCCAGAACACAGGACAGAGCTTTACCCAAACATTATATAGTAGTAGAGGCCTGGTGCACGAAATTTGTGCGGGGGGTTGGGGGGAGCATGGTGTCCCTCAACCCAGCCTGCACCCTCTCCAATCTGGAACCCCTTGAGGGATGTTTGACTGCCAGGATCAGGCCGAAATGGGCAGTCGGACATCCCTCTCACAATCCAGGACTGCTGGCTCCCAAGAGCTCACTTGCCTCTGCCTGATCACCCCTAACCACTCCTTTGCCAGCTTAATGCCTAACTGTCCCCCAGCTGTCCCAATTGCCCCTAACTGCCCTCCCCTGCTGGCCTGGTCACCCCTAACTGCCCGCCCTCCAACTTCCCTTTCCTGCAGGCCTGGTCACCCCTAACTGCCTTCCCTGCTGGCCTGATTGCCAACAACTGCCCTCCTCTGCCAGCCTGGTCAACCCTAACTGCCCTCCCTGCTGGCCTGATTGATCCCCTGCAGGCTTGGTCCCCCCCGACTGCCCTACTCTGCCAGTCCGGTCACCCCTAACTGCCCTCCCTGCAGGTCTGATCACCCACAACTGCCCTCCCCTGCTGGCATGGTCTCCCCAACTGCCCTCCCTTGCTGGTCTGGTCTCCCCCAACTGCCCTTCTCTGCCAGCCTGGTCACCCCTAACTGCCCACAACTGCCCTCCCTAGCAGGCCTGGTCCCTCCCAACTGCCTTTCCCTGCAGGCCATCTAGTGGTGGCCATCTTGTGTCCACATGGGGGCAGCCATCTTGTGTCTTGGAGTGATGGCCAATTTGCATATTACTCTTTTATTAGATAGGAAACAGCACCCCCACACTCCTGCCAACAGCCACATCCTGAACAACCCAGTTCAAACCCCTCTTGTCACAACAGAATCCAAATTCTGAGAGTCGTTGTGATCCCCGAAGGGACACGGAAGTCCCTTTAGCAGCCAGCCCATGCTAGCCAAGCAGGGTAAGCCAGGAGAGCTGCAATACCCAGCCTGCAGATTTTTTACATCTGTCCATGGACCAGCCTAGCCTCTTGACTCATGATCATCTCCTTTCTCCCCTGGGTCCTGGTACTGGCGGTGTGTAACACCAGTCAATCCCAAGGCAGCACGGACGTCAGGAGACCCACCAACGGCATAAAGGCTTTTCATTTTCAGTAATGAAGACAATTCAAGAATAGAAAGCAATTATGGAGGATCCAGGAGCTACATTTTGACCTCTAATCAAGAAATCAATCACAAACACAATACCAAGATTAAAAACAAACGCAAATGCCCAGAGTACTCACAGCGATCCTAGGCAATCTCAGTGACAACAACACAGTCCCAGCTGTGGGACTAATGAAGGCAGGACTTCAAAAAGGCATCTCCCAAAGATAAAGGCCCCTATCTTTTACCCCGGGGGAGAAGACCCAGGATGAAGGAGTCCAGTTCAGTCATGGGAGCTGCGGAATGATGGATTCAAGAGGACATTAGGAAAAAAATACGTGTACATATGCACACACATTCACATCTTTCTTGTGTATGCATCACAAAGCCTTTGTATATTTTCAATTTTGAATGATTTTAAGATTTTAAAGAGATAGGTAGAGGAATGTGGGTGAAAGGAATGTGGGAGAAAGCCAGATTGTACAGGGAAGTCCTGGATACATTTGGACTGCACCCATTTGGCAACCTGTCTGGCATAGCTTCAGGATATCTGTTAAGTAGTCACCATGGAGAGCAGGTCAAGACAGGGCAGACCATGGAAAGCAGAGTAAGGGTACAAGAGGCTGTATAAGGGAAGCCCTTTCCTCTCTACCGCCCATCCCAAACTCCCCACCAGGCAGTGTCTCTCATGAACAGAGATGCTAAAAATCCTCAGCAAAATATCAGTAACTTGATTCCAACAATATATGAAAAGAATATTATCCCTTGGCCCAGTGAGATTTCTCCCAGGTATGCAACACCGGTTCAACATATGAAAATGAAATGTCATCCTTCTCATCAGCAGGCTTAGGAAGAACATGATCCCATTAACAATGCAGAAAAAAACATTTGACAAAAATCTAATACTATTCATGATAAAAACGCTTAGCAAACTAGGCCTAGAGGTAACCTCCTCAACTCGATAAGGAACATCTACAAAAAGCCCACAACTAACATCATGCTTAATGGTGAGAAACTGGAACCTTCTAAGCAACATGGCAGGGACATCTCCCCTCACCTGTGCTTTTCAACACCATACTGAACACCCTAGATAATTCAATAGTACAAGAAAAGGAAACAAAAGATATACATATTGGGAAGGGGAAAAAAATTGTCTTTATTCCTTATACATAAGGAAAGCCAAAAAGAATCAACATAATACTTCTAGAACTAATATGTGATTATAGTAAGGTTGCAGGATATAAAGTTAATATAGAAAAGCTACCCCTTTCCTATCTACCAACAATAAAAAAGCAGTTTGACATGAAAAACAGTGCCATTTACATTAGTATCCAAAAATGAAGTCTCTATATATGAAAGCCAAGAGACCAGGAAGCTGGAATGACCAAAAATGTCCAGAACAACCAGTCACTATAATGTGCATTGTAGCCGGCCAACCAGCCTGACTGGGGGGTGGGGCCTCCCCCGTAGCCCCAGCTGGATTGGGGGCGGGGCCAGCCGGCCAACCTCTCGTGGCCCCCTGCCAGCTTGGCCTGATCAGCCCTCATTGAGGCAGCGTGGCTGGACCCCACCTGTGCATGAATTTGTGCACCAGGCTTCTAGTACTGGTACAAAGCGAACAAACCATGTACAAGATCTGCATGAGGAAAACTACAAAACTCTGATGAAGAAAAACAACAAAAAACTAAATAAAGGGAGAGAGAGTCTATGTTCATGGATAGGAAGACTCAATATTGTCAAGATGTAAGTTCTTCTAGACTTGATGTAGTAATTAGACACAAATCACAATAAAAAAAATCCCAGCAAGTTATTTTGTGAGAATTGACAAACTAATTCTAAAGTTTATGGAGCGGCCAAAGAGCCACAATAGCCAACACAATATTGAAGAAGAACTAAGTCAGAGGACTCTCAATTCTTTTATTTATTTATTTATTTATTTATTTATTTATTTATTTATTTATTTATTTTGGACTCTGAATTCTTGACATCAAGACTTACTATAAAGTTATAATACTCAAGATAGTATGGTACTAGCAAAAGGATAGACAAATAGATCAATGGAACATAGTACAGAGCATAGAAATAGACTCAGAGATTTAACTGATCTTTGACAAAAAAGCAAAGGCAGTATAAAGGTAGTGGACATCCAAAGGCAAAAAAAAAAAAAAAAATCTAGACACAGGCCTACACCCCTCACAAAAACCAACTCATAATGGATCATAGTCCATAATGCAAACTGCAAAACTATACAACTCTTGGAAGATGAGACAGGCAAAAATCTACACAACATTGGGTATGGTAACAACCTCTTAGATACATCAAAAACATAATCCATGAAAGAAATAATTGATAAGCTTGACTTCGTTTAAATTAAAACCTTCAGCTCTGTAAAAAACACTGTTAGGAGAATAAGAAGACATGCCACAGAGAGGAAAACAGTATTTGCAAAAGAGATATCTGATAACGATCCCATTATCCAAAATAGACAAAGAACTCTTAAAAGTGAACAATAAGCAAATGAACAACCTGGTTAAAAATGGGCTTAAAACCTTAACAGACACCTCACCAAAGAATACATTCAGTCCTAGCTGGTTTGGCTTGGTGGATAGAGCGTCAGCCTTTGGACTGATTGATCCCAGGTTTGATTCCAGTTAGGGGCCCATGCCCGGTTATGGGCCCAATCCCCAATATGGGCCTGATTCCCAGTGGGGGTGTGTGTAGGAAACAGCTGATTGATGATTCTCTCTCATCATTGACGTTTCTATCTCTCTCCCACTCCTTGCTCTCTGAAATCAATTTAAAATAAAAAAAAAAAACAGAACATATTCAGATAGCAAATAAGCAAATGAAAAGATGCTCAAGATTGTCATTAGGGAATTGCAAATTAAAAAGTGATACCATTACACACACATATGACAAAAACTATATAAAATGGTATAGCCACTTTGGAAGACAGCTGGTGACTTCTCACAAAACTTAGACATACTCTTTCTTACCATACAGTCCACGACTGGGTTCCTTAACCTTTACTCAAAGGAGGTGAAAATTTATATCCACACGAAATGAATGTTCATTGCAGTTTTATCCATAACTGCCCAGACTAAGAAGCAACCAGTAGGTGAATGGGCTAATTACATTGCGACACATCCAGACATGGGACACTATTTAGTGCTGAAAGTAAATATTTAGTGCTAACAAGCCAGGAAAAGACATGGAGACACCTGAAAGGCATGACTAGGTGAAGGAAGTCATTCTGAAAAGGCTAAATACTGTATGATCCTAACTATATGACATTCTGGAAAAGGCAAAAGTATGGAAACAGTCAAAAGATCACCAGTTGCCAGGGCCTAGAGGGGAGAGAGGAACAAACAGGCAGAAATCCCACAGAGGATTTCAGGGCAGTGAAACTATTCTGTCCAATACGGTAACGATGGATACATGTCTATACATGTGTCCAAACCCACTGAATGCACAACAGAACGAGTGGATCTGGACTTTGAGTGACAGTAACTTACAATGTAGGTTCATCGACTGCAATAAATGTACTATTTTGGTGCAGGATGTTGCTAGCAGGGAAGTTTGTGCAGGTATGGAGTCAGGGAGTATATGGGAACTCTATACTTTCTGTTCGATTTTGCCATGAAACTAAAACTTCTCTAAAAAACAAAGGGGTAGATAAGGTGGCCAAAACAAAGGATCTGTAAATGGCTGCACTGATCATCACTACTTCTCTCTCTACAAGATCCGACCATGTTAAGAGAGATTGGGCGAGTGGAAGGGTGCTGCTCTGGCTGTGTCCGTCCCCACATACACCAATGACCACTTCGGAATAACCAACACCTCCTCTCTGCTCCCCACAGTAGTCAGAGTCCACTCTTATGACGTGCTTATCTTAAAAGCAAACTCAATCAGATCTGATACTGCCAATTCCAGGACTTGAGCTCTGGACTACCAAGACCCACAAGCAGCCCTATCATTGGTCAAAGGCTACCTTCCTGGGAAGAGATTATGCTCGGGGAGATCACTTATTCAGGAGGTAGAGGAATAGAGGGGCCTAGAATCTTCTATGGTACCCACCATTGCAATACTAAGGTATCAAAGCCAAATGGAGACAAGTTCAGCCCTGCTCTGAACTTGCCAAAAAGAGCTCCCACAAGCTTGAATCAAGCATCCTGCCCCTGCCCACATCCACAAGTAGAATCAGTCAGAAAAGATCAGTATACGGAGTTCTCTATCCCATTCTGCAACATTTCTTTGGGTGGATCCTCTCTCTCTCTCTCTCTCTCTCAGCTGGGATTTCAGTTTTCCCACGTTTACAAACATTCTGTAGATCGCACACACTGTTTAACATTTATGTGCACTTTCACTTTTCTGCATTTGGAAGAAAAATTATAGCAGAGACTCACTGACCCTCTTCCCATTCCCCCACCCACCCACCACCACTAAAGTAAAGATTCCACCACAGACAATTTACTCTTTATTGATTAAAAATGAAGGACACATGCAGCAAAATACAAAGTCAAAAAAGGGGGAGGTTGAGTCAAATATTTTACATCTTCCATAATCTAGCACACGTTGTAAGGAGGAACCTCCATTTATTGATACACTATTATTCTATCCTCCAGATTATTAAACAGTATCAGCTGGCTCTAGGATTTGGTTCAAAACTTAAGCAGAAAACCCAAACAAATCCAATAGTCATTTAGAAACACCATACATGTCACAAACAGCATTGGCATAGGTTACCTTGTGCTCAAGTCAGTCCCTGCCACAGGGACCAGGGAATCCTGGGGACCTCGGGAAAGGGGTGCTCCCTGAACCACCCACCACTCTGAGAAAGGAGCCAGGTCTCTCCCTAGGTCACGTGCTGTCCCACCTGGGAAGTTTCTGTTCACTTATTTTCTCAGCATCACTGCGCAAGGCAGCAAAGGGAGTCCACCATCCAGCACGCAGAACCACCGCTGACCTGCAGCGTGGTGACTCCCGAGTCCCCGCAGGGCGAGCCATGGACCGAAGGAGAGAGAGGGCCCGGCCCGCGTCTACTGCCCTGCTTGTCCCACTGCCGTCCAAAGGCATGGCTGGCTGGAGACACTGCGCTGGGGGACGGGCTGCGCTTACCCCGGCCCGGGCTTTAATCGCCTACAAACAGAAAGCTGCGACAGCGATGCCAACCCTTTGGACTCATAAATAAGTAGATGATGACGGGCTCACTGGACACCAGAACACAGACTCTAGGTAAGCTACTAGTCTTGCGCCAAAGAGAACACGACCTCTTCTTCAAACTTATTCCTACCTACCTCCCTATCTTTATTCCTTCTACTTGCCTCTAAAAAAAATAAATACGTTTTTTAAAAAGAAAAAAAGTTCGTATTTTCCCAGCAAGCTGATCAACCTTCTTTCCTCTCTCCGGGCTCACCCAGGCTCCCTCCCATTAACAATCCTGCTTGACCATGGACTTGGGTGTCTGATCTGCAGTCTACATTCTTCCCAACTCCCGTCTCACACCCTTCCGCTCTCCTGCTCCCCGACATCCGCCCCTTTCCCAACATGCCTTTGCCTCCAGGGCAGGCTCAGAAAGCCTGTGTCTAAAACTCCAAGCTCTGGCTGGAACAAGAACTGTGACAAGTCACCTGTGGGGAGAGCCTTGAGACCTCCGAGAGAAAACCAGGCAAAGCAATCTTGCCATCCACAGACCAACAATGCTGGACAGGCTGCAGCGCGCCCCCTCCCCCCACGAAGAGGCAGCTCTCCCCTCTTCCCGGGGCCAAAGCCCTTCTTTGTGTGTGGTGTTAAGGCCAGATTGGGGACCACTCTCATACACAAAACGCGTTAGGGCTCTCTGCAGCTAGACAAAGGCCGACTGTGAAACAGTAGGAGGAAGAAAAAAAAAAAATCAACCCCATTGATTATTCACAAATTGCATTGTGAGTGCTCTTCTTGAAAACCTAAAGAATAATTTACATTATTTCTGTAGAAAAATCAAATGAATACTGTGTCGTCAGAAATCCGAAGTCACGGCACGTGTGGTTTCGCTCTCCGCCTCGGGCCGGACGCCCGCCGAGGGGGTCAGTGCAGGCGAGGGGCGAGGCGGACCCCCCTCCCCGGTGTGGGCTCCGTTATTGCTGTAGAAAGCTCAGCCGCGTTTCCTCGGGACTGGGATGGCCAGGCAACCTGATGATCGTGGGAGGACTGAGGAGCAGTTCTGCTTCAGCTTAATTTTTTTAAATTCTGAAAATAAATAACCTCCACAATGATACGAGTTATGATTTTTTTTTCTTCCTGCCCCCAAACCGCTGCTGGGGAAATGCACGTTCACAAGCCAACACGGGACACTTTCTCTAAAAACAGTCAAAGGTCCACTTGGAAGGACCGACGGCTGCAGGCCGCCGACGGCGGGTGTTGCGCAGCAGCTGGTTAAGGCGAGCGACCCTCTCCGGGGGGGACGGCGGAGAGGGCGCCTGAGAGCAGCTTCCGCAAACGCTCCGAAACATCACGAACAAAACGAGCAGACGGTTTAGGCTGCCTCCATCCGAGGCTGTGCTTGTTCCTAACAGGTGATGCCAGAATTCACATCAGGCTAAAATAAAGTCCCTCAAGTGAATTCTCTGGGCTCCCGCTGAACGATCAACTTGTCATTGCTGCGTCGGCGGGTGAGGAGACACCCCAAGGTGCCCACGTGCTGCCGGGGGTGGGAAGAGGCGGCGCGGGGAAGCCGGGTGCGGCTCTGCTCCCGCCCAGCGCCGGCCTGGAGTAAGGCAAGATGAGCTGGAAGATCTGCTCCCGGCCCGAGGCCCGAGGCGCGGGCCACTGCGCAGATGGAGGAAGAGGGGGGCCACGCGAGTTCACTGACGGAACTCTGCGCAGGGATGCTGGCCACGAGTGATCCCACTTTCTCTCTCCCTGTGGGAAAAGGGGGGATGGTGGCGGGACGGACACAGAGAAAGCCCTCTAACGCTCCTAGCTGGGAAGTCTGTGGCTGGGTTCTTTGGCAGTGGTGGGGTTAGGCCAACAGAAGTAACAGATACGCATGTGTGGGATCCTCTGAGGCCTCCTCGTCCAGGGCTGTGGCTTAGCTGATGCTGAGCTGGGCAAATCCTATTAGTTTACCGTCATCGGGAATATCCGAGCCTTCGACACCGGATGCCTAAGAAGCAAAACAGAATGAGAAGCTGTGGCTGGTTAGAACCAGATTACAGGTAGCGAATGAAAACTGATGTGGGCATGGTGGGAATGCGGGCAGTAGGGAAGAGGTCCCTGGGGTACAAATAGAAGGCAGACGAAGGTATCTCTTCCAGAAAGGATGGGGCTGGAGTCAAATTAGCTCCCAATCTCTCCTGAGCACAGGCAAGGGCCTGGGGTGGCAGGTTTCCTGGGAGGGCAGAGAAAGAGGGGGCCACTCACGGGGAGACTTCAGCCCAGGGCCTTGGCTAAATGAGCACAACCCACGGTACTTTAACATTCTCATCACCAGCCCTGCCGGTGTGCTCAGTTGGCTGAGCACTATCCTGTGCATTGAAAGGTCGCCGGTTCAATTCCCAGGCAGGGCACATGCCCAGGCCGAGGGCACCATCCCCGGTCGGTGTGAGGGCAGGAAGCAGCTGATGGATGTTTCTCTCTCACATCCATGTCTCTGTCCCTCCTCTTTTTCCCTTTCCCTTCCTCTCTCTAAAATCAATAAAAACATATTTAAATACATAAACAAAAGTAGAATTCTCAGCACCCAGGAAATATGGAAGCTGGTCTGCAGGGGCTACTGGTGTGTAAAAAGGAAGGTGGTTTAAGGAGGGGGAGGAGACGAATACCAGTTTGAAAGTGACAGATCGATTCGACTGAGGTTCTTCCACAATTTTCTGCAAATTTGCTGCCACTGTAATCAACCAAACAGAAAAAGTAATGAGCTTAAACGATCCATTTTCAATCACATTTTAAGAACTTAAATGGTACTTTTTAATCTTCTATGTACAATTAAAATGGAAGCAGAAAGTTTCATTACTCCCCAAAGGAAAGGATCTTTTAAACTCAACTCCAAGCAGCACAAGTAAATCGCAAATCATTGTCAAATGAACTTTCTTTAAGATGATATATTAACTCGGAAAGACATTCAGGTTCAAGGAATGATCTGCCTCTCCAAACTGTGCCTGTGGCCTGTTTCTGTCCCGCCTGGGAGCTAAGAATGGTTTAAAAAAGAGACTGTACACGACCCACACAGCCTGTACTATTACTGTCTGGCCCTTTAAGGAAATCTTTACTGATCTGCCCTACACACTGGTCTTTGCCTTCAGTAATCGGTACCTATGTATGGCCTGACTGCATTTTCTTCCTGCTTTTTCTAGGGCCAGCTAAAGATTTCTGCTTACCTCTTAGTGCCACCAGGGTCACGCTCATCCTCCAAAATGGATTAGCCATGGCCAAGCTTACTGTACCTTGTCATTCCTGTCATCACTTCGACCAGCCTCCCCGCGACCTGGGCTTTCATTGTCACCACAGGTCACAAAGCAAACTCAGGAGTGAGGTTTTCTCTTTTGGAAGGACCTGTCCCCAACACTTGTCATTTCAGCCGAGCCAAGAACCACTCTAAGAACCACTGACATGGCTCAAGGGAATCAAAGCCTGGTGTTCTCAATCCCAAGGACACAGACACAGGGCGACAGGGCGGAGCGGAGTGGAGTTACCTATGACCAAATCCCTTCCATCGACCAGGCCTGCAGAGATGAGTTCCTGAGAGACGCCCTCCGCTGTATCTGCAAGGACAAAGCAGAGGTGCTCCGTTTCTCGGACTGCGTGCCAGTCAGTGCTAACTCTCCGAGCAGGCGCTGGCCCTGCCAGACGTCAGCTGCTCAATCTACAGAAGCAAGAAGGCAGGTTGGAGGTCTTCCGCCCCCGTATGTAGCTTTAACCACTGAGATGATGTCAACTGAGGAATCCTCACAGGTCTCGCTGGAGGGCAAAACCAATACAGCCAGAGAGCAGACAGGTCAGGTAAAGATAACCTCAATAGCGGGGTCCTTTCGGCGGGAGAGCACCTGACAGGGGTGCTGCTGAGCAAACTCCCGGCCCAGCGGCAGCCCTGGCGGCGCTCCTGAGCTCGGAGACACGATGGTGAACCTGCAACATCCTGGGCTAATAAGACAGTGATTTTTTTTCTCCCTCAACTAAACCTGAAAAAATAAAATGACAGACAATGTCTTGTTTTGGGGATCGCGCTCCCATGTTTTTGCTGAAATCTTTGTTGATGATGATGATGATGATGATGATGGGCTTTTCATCATAGCTAATTATTTCGGGTGCATTGATCTGAGCAATTGTAATGAGAAACTAAAAAGATGAAGAGAGAGTAGCCCCAATTACCCTCACCCCCAACTGAGCCAGTGATGCTCTCTGCCAGGGGCTGGACCCTGGGAGGGGTGTGCGCACACTTGAATTAGTTCTTGAGTATGTGACTCTGCCTGCTTTTTTAAAAAGTACAGCAACTACCCCTCTGGGCCCCTGCATCTACTCTCTTCAATAGTTAGTTGCTGATGATGTGAGGCGGCAAGGAGATTAAATGCGGCACAAAGGACAGATATCTGTTTGCTGCTGGCCACTCCCCAGATCTGAACCCTGAGTAACCAAGGCAATAAGCCATGTTCCAGGGTGAAGTTCACGGCCAGAATCTCTGCACGGCAGGCTCAGTTTCAGCCTTGGGAGAGATGAGACTGGAAACCTCGGTTCTTTCTTCTTTATGGTCAGGAGGATAACCATGTCCAGTGATAAGAGCAAGAACTTTGCCTCTGACAGATCTGGGTTTGAACTCCAGCTACGCCTATTCCCAGCCAAGTTACTTCACCTGTCTCTTGATTTCATCATCCATACAATGTGGGTAGTAATCTTGATGTAGGGAGTTGTTTTGAGAACTTAAGGAGTTAATGTACATTATCAGAGCACAAGTCTGGCCAACAGGGACAGGAGATGAGAACTATACTAATTACTGTTTGTATTATACAGGTGACCATTGAGCAACACGGGGGAGGGGAGGGGCTCTGACCACCAGTGCAGCGGGCAACTCTGGACTACCCCCACGACATAACTACCAATAGCTACTGTGGACTGGAAGCCTTAGCAATAACATAAACAGAGAAGTAATATATATTTTGTACGTAACATGTATCATATGCTGCAGTCTAACAATAAAGTAGAGAAAATAAAAAGTTGTTAAGAAAATTATAAGGGCCGAAACCTGTTTGGCTCAGTGGATATAGCATTGACCTGCGGACTGAAAGGTCCCGGGTTCGATTCCGGTCAAGGGCATGTACCTTGGTTGCGGGCACATCCCCACTGGGGGGGTGTGTGCAGGAGGCAGCTGATCGATGTTTCTCTCTCATAGATGTTTCTAACTTTCTATCCCTCTCCTCTGCGTAAAAAAAAATCAACATAAATAAATAAAAATAAAGTGGCAATTGATCATCTTTAATTCTTTCCTCTTAAAAAAAAAAAGAAAAAGAAAATTATGAGGAAGACAAATGCATTTACAGTATTCCCTGAAAAAAATCTGCACATAAGCAACCCACACAGCTCAAACCCATGCTATGCAGGGGTCAGCTGCGCTAGATTTCCTAAATGAGGTTGGGAGAAACAAAGTGCATTATTTTATTCATATGCCCCAAACCCTTTTAAATCAGGAATGTTTTTATCTTCCTTTAACATAGGAAAACATATTTCCGGGACAAAACTTCACAACACCTCTCACTAAACCAAGCAGCAGTTATTTTATTTCCCGTTTTCTGATGACTCACCTCTCCCAGGAGTAAATTCAAATCGAATATCATTTAGTTCTTTTTTGGAATTCCTATGAGAAAAACAGAATGTATAAAATCAATTTCTGAATTCACGCACACAGACTCTGCCAACCTATATTGGAAAGCTGTGCCTCAGGACCATCTCGTTCCCAAAACTCATGTGATCAGTCCTAACGAGATGAGAAAAAAATCACCAGTAAGTTGTAACGGGAAGGTGGGGTTTGGGCAGTCCAAGGAGAAGGGAAAACCACTGGGCCCATATCGGCAAAGAGTTCACATGTGACTCCACAGATTCTAATACGTGACTGGCAAGGAAAAGTTACACACACCGCATAGACTGCGCACTGAAATTAGCCAGGCTCCCTGGACGTTCTGGTTAAAGGTGGAGAAATTAGAACACTATGTCAACGGCAGACATGTCTGATCACTTAGGACCCAAAACCATTTTATCTAAACAATGCAGAGGGCTTAGGGCTATTTGATGAAGACTTGAGGAGTTTCCTGAAATTGTGCTTAAAATACAGCTACTCATCTCCAACACAACCTGCCCCACATGATTTCATCCCCTGCCCGCCTTCTCCGCACCCTGCATCCAGACGTACACACTGCACGTGTACTTCCTGACTTCTGTTTTAGCTATGTTAGCACATCATCCAAATCATCTTCCAACCCAGCCTTGATTATCAGGCATTTCATTTTCTCTCTTTTCCATATTCCTCCTCATGACTAACTGTGCTATATATATAGTCTGTTGGCTGCATAATTGTTCAATCTATTCTTTCTGAAAGCTGATTAAAAGTAGATCAAACATTTAGCATTATTAGTGATTTAACTGACAAGTCAAGCACCAACACCTTTAAAGACAACAATATGCTCTGATCTAAAGCTCTTTTGTCATTTAACCTCAAAGTCTTCACCAGAGAGAATAAGAATCTAGCCCCCTCCTCCATAAACAGGACTACAACACAGCCCACTGGAAAACCTAACTGCATCACTTACGAGTATCTTCACCTTCCCGGAGCACATGTCAAATAGAAATTTTGGTCTACTGACTGCAATAAGGCAGCATAACACATTTTCAAAAAGACACAAGTGGCATTCTCTAAGTACAATTAAAGTAGGATGAGATTACTAAGACACTATATTAATTCAGAACTATTTGAGATGAGATAGGGCAGTGGTCGGCAAACAGCGGCTCTCGAGCCACATGCAGCTCTTTGGCCCCTTGAGTTTTTAGCAAAGCAGTACCCTAATTAAGTTAATAACAATGTACCTACCTATATAGTTTAAGTTTAAGAAATTTGGCTCTCAAAAGAAATTCCAATCATTGTACCGTTGCTATTTGGCTCTGCTGACTAAGGAGTTTGCCGACCGCCGAGACAGGGTACACTCCCCAGACTTCTATAAAGAAAAGGTAACCAGGTCTGCTCTCCTCACATTTATGGCATAATTTCAGGGCTCCGAACGGCAAAATTAAACATTCTCCAAACAGCTCTCGGTACCTCTATCTCTAATTATGGTCACACCGAGAGGATGACTAGGAATTCATATGTGGAAGGAGGAATGAGTCAGTATCGTTTACTGAAAGTCTTTTAAAAGTGTTGTACTCCTGTAGTTTAAGAAGGCCTAAGCCATCTCATGTGATGCTTCTAAAATTAAATTTGTTTTCAGCCCTGACCAGGTAGCGCAGGTGGTCAGAGTGTCATCCTAATACACCAGGTTACAGGTTCAATCTACAGTCAGGGTACATACAGAATCAACTAGTGAATGCATAAATAAGTGGAACAAAAAAACCTCGCTCTCTTTCTCTCCCACCCCCATCAATAAATAAAAATAAAGACATTTTTAAAAGTGCATTTATGAGCAGAAAGAGACTTTGCAGCAATACAACCTTCACAGCTATTCTGATATCCTAATCCAACTACCTGCAAAGGGAGAGAGGATTAAAATGAACAGATTGGCCCTAACCGGTTTGGCTCAGTGGATAGAGAGTCGGCCTGTGGACTCAAGGGTCCCAGGTTCGATTCCGGTCAAGGGCATGTACCTTGGTTTTGGGCACATCCCCAGTAGGAGGTGTGTAGGAGGCAGCTGATCGATATTTCTCTCTCATTGATATTTTTAACTCTCTATCCCTCTCCTTTCCTCTCTGTAAAACAAAAATCAATAAAATATATATTTTTAAATGAACAGATCACCACCATGGCACTTCCTGGGAGCAATCTGTCCCAGCCCCACCAAGAAGCATCAATGTAGAGCACTTGCTGTAAAAGAGAGAATCAGACAAAACTGCACGCGTAGATGTTTCCCCTTCATTTGTAGGAAGAGGGCCTTTATTTGCTCTGTCACAATCAGAGCCCATGGTATTTATATGGCCACAGTTACAAGACTGATTTTCAGATAAGCCCACTTAGTGCCACTCCCCGAAACCCTGTTCCTCAATTACAGACCATATTCCTAATCTAAACGGCCTACACTGCAAATGCACAATTAGTGGGGAGACAACTAAGAGGATGCACCAGTTCACTGTCAACATCCAGGCCCTCACGCTGCTCCTGTCACTTCAGAGTGAAATAACTCACCTGCAAGCAAACGCACCCGATGTCGAGAGGACGCGCACGCCTACCGGTTACTCTTGGGCACAGACTATTGGAACAAAGAGTAACTTTCGAAGAGAAAGGAGCTTGCTCAGAGTATTCAGAGGACAAAACAACGCAAAAACGCTGACTGACCTTAATCGCAGTACGAGGCTGATGGGGATCTTGGTTTCTTGTGGACCTGCTCCTGAAGACAGAGCCTGGAAAGCATCGAAAGGTACAGTCACTGCCTGGACTACCGAGCATGGAGGTGACTGCTGCTCCTCCGCAGAGGAACTGTCCGCTTGGCAGCAGGTTTCTCCATCTCCGGGTGAGGCCATCCTGGTCCCTAGGACGTGCCCTGCTGTGGGTGGACATGCTCTCCAAGGCAGCAACGAGCTGCATGGCAGCCTGAGTCAACACAGTGAGAAAGATAATTCTCACACCCACATGGAAGGATACACATAGCCACTTCGAATTCCCCGCTTTTTCAGATCTGCTTCTCCCTACAAGGGTAAAAAGCATCAAGCTGGGTTCTTCCCTTTAAAAAACCTGCCAGTGTATCATATGGCAACACACAGGTAGGGTGTAAAGGCTGACCCTCAGAAAGCCTCCAGCAACCTGGAGGTTTCGGGTCTCTTCAGGGCTAAACATCCTTTCTGAAACCTGACAGCCATCGCTTGCTTACACATCCTATTTAAGCTGTTTATAAAGTTAATCCAATCTGCATCAGTTTTCCTAAGACACCTGTACCTTTTCCCATCCGATGGGCAGAGATGGGAAGCCTGGGTGTGAGGAGGTGACAGGAAGTTAGCACCAATGAGCTGGAAGCGCTCAGTGGTCTCCAAAGGCAGACCAGAGGAAAAAAAAATCACAGCTTCTGTTTTTACTTCTCCCCATCGAAAATGTCAGAAACAGCTGAAACCGGTTCGGCTCAGTGGATAGAGCGTCGGCCTGCGGACTGAGGGGTCCCAGGTTTGATTCCGGTCAAGGGCATGTACTTTGGCTGCGGGCACATCCCCAGTAGGGAGGAGGCAGCTGACTGATGTTTCTCTCATTGATGTTTCTAACTCTATATTCCCCCCCTTCCTCTCTGTAAAAAATCAACGAAATATATTTTTAAAAATCAATGTTTCTTTCTCTAAAATGAATAAGGAAAAATATAAAAGAAAAGAAAAGAAAATGTTAGAAACAAGAAAAAGAAACCTCTAATATATAATAAGCGAATAGACTCTGAAACCCTTTCCCTAACCATGGAGCATGAGCCAAGCGTTAGAGACAGTATTTGAGGTTTCTTGACAAAGGAGTGGGAGATACACAGCCTGGAAGGGGGCTGGGGGGGGCCCTCATTCCCCCCTCCCCCACTGCTTTCATAAGTCTGTGTGCTCTGGATGATGTGGACTTACAGATTACAGTCCCTCATTTCAATAAAATCAACCCTCATAAAACTGACAAATACCTTAAAAACAGTAATACTGGAGAATCATGGATTGTATACAGTATTAGTAAATAATACAAACGTAAGTGAACAAAAAAAGAACAGTCGCCAATTTTCCTTCGCGGTAACTGTCAGCTGCGTTCTGAGGCTAAACATAATAAAAAGCTGACAAGAACATTAACCCCCAAGTTTTGATGTTTGAAATATTTCCAGTTAATTTTTTAATCTCTTTTTTTCTTAAAAGCCTGTGTGATCTTTATAAAACTCTCCTATGTGCATACATTTAAAACTGGGGGAAAAGAATTCAAACTTGTTTCAAAATCTACCGAGACATTGATCTTATTATATTAGGTGGTGTCCCACGTTCCTCTCTGCTTTTCACACCTTCCCAGAGGCTGACCACCAGCGCGTGTCCCTGCTGTACCTGAGCTGGCTTTGCTGGCTCTGCGGGGTGTGGGAGAGAGACGTGAGTGGGCTGCGCAGGTGTGTGCCCAGCCGGCTGAGGTAGACGAGCAGAAATCTCTTCTGGAACTTGAAGTAAAGGGCCCACGGGATCCGCGGTCGGAAACAGCTGGAACGAAAGCACACTGAATGGATATCCTGAATGAGGTGTCATTCATTGCCACTGAACAAAGTTGTCTGAACCTCAAAAAATCAGGCGTTCTTTTGTGTCTGGCTTCTTTCACAGCAAACCAGTTTGTTCAGTGATGCCGCAGCATATATCAGCAGTGCACTGTCTTCTTCTTCAATACAGCAGTTCACTGTATCATACTTACTTTTAACTACATCTATTCTGCGCCCTTTGCCCAGCAAAACAGCACGTTCAAAATACAGATTTAAGTATGCAACACAAAATTATATAAGCTACATTTTTCTACGTCTAGGGACTTTCCATTACTTATAAAGAAAGACAATCAACCAATAATTCCTTAACATACATAGCTGAAATGCTTTTCAAAATGGATATGAAGCTTTATAACCAACATAGGTATTATATATATTATTTTGCATCTTTGAAATATTTCTACATTTTAATTATGTAACTCGGAGAAGAAACGTTAGTGAAGAGAAATCAAATTTAGAGTTGAAAGAGAAAAAAAAAATTAGAAGGACAAGAAGAGAGGGCTGACAGCTCATAATATATAAGCAAAATCAAGGAGACCAGGAAGTAAAATTTCATGTTCATTTAGCTTCATATAGAGGAAATCAAAAGCTACTCATTGGTTCGGAATTGTGATAGAAAAACAGAACTTCAAGATTAGTTTTTAAAATGTTAATATAATTAACACTTTTCAAAATGAAGCATGTACATATACATTTACCAAAAATAAAGACAGAGTAATGAGAGGATGTGGAGAAATTGGAACCTTATGCATTGCAGATGGAAATGTAAAACAGTGCAGTAACTAGGGAAAACAGTATGATGGTTCCTCAAAAACTCCCTTCTGGATACAGGCCCGGAAGAATTGAAAGCAGGGACTTCAACAGGTATTTGTGCGGCCATTTTCATAGGAATTTTGTTAACAATACTCAAAAGATGGAAGTAATCCAAGTGTCACCAACAGATGAATGGATAAACAAATGTCGTATATACATACAGTGAAATATTATTCAGCTTTAAAAAGGAAGGAAGAAAATTCTAATACATGTTAATATATGAACACTCACGCATTTTGCTAAGTGAAATAAGCCTATCACAAAAAGACAAATACTGCATGATTCCACTTATAGGAGGTATTGAGATTAGTCAGATTTAGAGACAGAAAGTAGAATGATGGTTGCCAGGAGCTGGGGAGAGGAGAGAATGAACAGTGTTGGGGACAGAGTTTCAGTTTTGCAAGATGAAAAAAATTCTGGAGATGGATGATGGTGATGGTTGCATAACAGTGTGAATGTACTTAATGCCACTGAGCTGTACACTTAAAAATGGTTAAGATGGTAAATTTTATGTTATGGGTATTTTACCATAATTTAAAAATCAACAACATCGCAATGAGCATGAGAATGTAAGTATGAGCATGGGAGAAGGAACAAGGAGAAGACTGAAAGGAAAAACCGGCTAATCTCTAATACCCCCTCATTCAATTTCAGAGAAACTAAAATTAGTCAAGGTAGGTTAAGTAAGAGAATACCAATCTTAAATTCTGTGTAATTACAAAAACAAAAGTTATTTCTTGCACACACTTCCTGTCTACCTCTGCCAACAAAGGCTAAGTTAGGTGTCATCTTTATTCCGGGCTGCAGGTCCTGGTGCCAGAGGCAGGGAGCTCAGGGAACATTCACTGGCCAAAGTTACTGCCACGGCCATGCCTAACTTCCAGGGGCAGGGAAATGAAATCCTATGATGTACCAAGAAGCCAGGAATCTTCATGAACTGTGGTTCTAACACAAACTGTCAGATACGGCCTGTTAACATGCTGAAGTCCAGTATTTATTTCCAGTCTTGAACAATACACCACTAGGTGCACAAATCCTGTACATATCCGGTACCCAGACTGTACAACTACATCACTAAAGGAATGGAAAAAATAGTTACTTTTAAGCATAGGCAAGAACAGACTGGGTTAAGGGCAAGACGTGTTGCCAGTAAACCAAACACTGAGCTCAGGATGCAGACTTTGCCAGATGGAAGAATGTATGACAGAAAGCACCTAAGCAATGATTATTCTCTTCAGGTAATGAGCATAAGGTAGCCAAGCTGAACAGGATTCTAGGATTCTCTACTGCAACCAGGCAGTAACCACAGACAAGTGCATCTATCTAACAAGAGAAGAGACTAGGAAAAATCCAAAAACTCAAGGTGGCATATACAAATTCCTGGCCAGGTTAATGCAAAAGGACTACTTTACATTTCACGCAGCCCAAGCCCAACAAGTAATTCATAAAGCCAAGTAAGCGAGGAAGATCAGTCTGGACCCTTCGGCCAACTTTTACCATGAGTGCAATGGCGCCAATTTACTGCAGACGTTGTCCATTCAAACTCAGAATTGTTATCTCTGATCACATTGTCTTGTTTAGGTTCTCGTTCCCAATTTGGATACATAAAATACTAGAGGCCCGGTGCACGAAATTCATGCAAGGGGCTCGGCCCTCACGGCACCAGCTGCCTCAGCCCTCACAGTCCCACCTTCGTCCGGAAGGTTGTCCAGCCGGTCTTCAGGACCGGTTGTTCTATTGTTTGGTCTAATTAGCATATTAGCTCTTTATGATAGAGGATTATATAAGATGTGCTGAACATTAAAACCAAACCCAAACAAAAGCCCATATACTTTAACAATTCAATAATCTCAACTACTTACCTCAGAACTTGATAATTCTTTCACTCGCGGAGACTAAAAGAAATACAAAAAAAGAAGGCTTGTTAACTCAACACTCGGGTTACCCAGTTCCAAACTGCACAGAAGGCTGAGTCGCAAGTGAACTCCGTTTCACTCTGATCCACACATTAACTCACCGGCACCTCTAGTGCAAGTTTTCTGGAAAGAGAAAACTGTCGTGACCATTGTATTCTGTGTCCGGGTGGCCTGTCCTTACGGCGTCTGAAGAGCTCACAACTTGAAGTTTATAAACAATCATAATGAGCCTGAGTTCTCAGACAGCAGGAAGGTCACATTTTTCAAAGCACAACTTTCTACTAATTTTGAACATATTACGTGTGTAATATACCAGACTAAATGTCAACCTTCAAGCTAATATTTAAAAATTCTCAACACACGCCGAGACCGGTTTGGCTCAGTGAATAGAGCGTCGGACTGCGGACTGAAGGGTCCGGGGTTCGATTCCGGTCAAGGGCATGTACCTTGGCTGCGGGCACATCCCCAGTAGGGGGCGTGCAAGAGGCAGCTGATCGATATCGCTCTCTCATTGATGTTTCTGACTTTCTATCCCTCTCCCTTCTGCTCTGTAAAAAATCAATAAAATATATATATATAAAAATTCTCAACACAGGGTAATTATGATTATGGGCTTTAATGAAGAAAACTCATGAGCCAAAATTGAAAAGCCAATTGTAATCTACCATCTGAAAACCTAAGCTAAAGTTACTTAATAAATCAAATCAGTTAGTAGTAATTCTGGATACTACTGGGGAATAAAAATTTTTTTTTATCTCTAAACAAATAGCAATTTATGGTAAATTCTACCAAATATGGACTTAGGCTACTTAAAAGGTCAGTTAGGATTTGTTTTAAAATTCTCATCACCATTTTATTAAGGAGAATCAAATTTTAGGTAACAACTAATGTATTACAGCAAGTATATGGCCAACCTCAAATCTTGTTAAAACCCAAACTTTATATTTGGAAAAAATGTCAAACTTAATAAAGAACAACACAAAGAACACCAGTGTACCCTTTACCCAGATTCATCTATTAATAAGTATTTATTCCTCATCTGTTTTATTGTTTCAATGCTCACTTTCTCTTTTTAAATGTACATATAAAATACACATAATATATGTTATATATTTAGTATATTATATATATTTATAAATTAATAGATAACAACAGTTATTAATAAATAGCTGTTTACCACTAAATAGTCACTGTATTTCTTAATAGGGATATTCTCTTACAGAACACTATTGAAGTTACCAACTTCAGTAAATTTTACAATTATAGTTTTATTTATTATCTATAATCCAACTCTTTTCAACAGACCTCATAATGCCCTTTACCGGCTGTTTTTCTCTCAGTGTTAGACGAACCCTAGGATCGTGTATTGCAGTGAGCAGGTAGATCTCCTTAGGTTGCTTCTATCTGGGACATAATTATTTTTGAAGAATACCCCCCACACACAATTTATTTAAATAGAATGCTCCTGATCTGTGGTTTATCTAACGATTCCTCTTGATTTAGACTAATTATATGAATTCCCAGCTAAAATTCTATAGAGTGCTGTGTCCTTCCTAGGGTTTCATATCTTAGGGAAGCCCCTCATTAGGGATGTTAATTTTAATCATCTGTCCAGGGCAATTTTTTAATTCTCCAGTATGCAGGGACTATTTTGTATCTTGCAACTAAAAGGCAGTTAATTAAAACCATGTAGATACCTTGCTCATCAAAATATTCTCCTATATTTAGCATCTGTTGACGATCCTTGCCTGATCTAATCTTTATGACTGCTTTGTGGTGGCTGTAAAATGGAAATTTCCCTCTACAACACTCCTCAACATTTACCAGTCAGCACTGGCAGTTTACTACAGTGGAAAAAACCATTCATTTCTCCCATTTATTGTTGGGGACTCAATAAATTATTTATAATTTACTACTGCACTTATGGTTTTAATGGTTAAATTCTTGCTGATTTGGCCACTGGGAGATCCATCGACCAGGCTTATGTATTATTATAATTTTTTCTTTTAATAAAAAATATTTACTTTCTGACAAAAGAAGGTATTTTAGATTCATCTTGGATATTACCTGCATAAGCCCTATAATCAGCCGTTTTCCCAAGAAACCTTCGTTCTTAAAAGCAGGCAAAAATATACCACTGGCCACTACTCATCCCACAAAAGGTTCTCACCAGTCTAGGCTATAATGACCTCAAGCATTAATATTTCCTACGCACAATGGAGACTCCAATAACATGTATATTATGTTGCTTAATGTTTGTATTAGCTCCCTGGTTCTCTTCATTTTTTATAAATTCTTTTCTCAGTTTCATTTTTTAGTTTCTATTGCTAGCCTTCAAGTTCATTAATCTTTTCTTGTACAGGGTCTAATCTGCTATTCCCATCTGATCTATATCACAATAGTCTATAAATCTAATTTTGTGTTTGTTTCCTATTCTTGGGGTTGAGCCCTAAAATCAACTTGAGGCACTAAATTTAGGCAATAGTGATAAAACAAATGAAAACGAGACCCCTATCTTCATTGCTTCTAGCAAGAACTAGCATACACACACATCATCATCATCATCAACTAGGTTATATCAACTAGATATAAGAAGAGATGAGATGCACTATTACTTTTCAGGTAGGAGGTTAGCAGACCTCAGGGTCAATGTTCCTATTATTATTAGTCTTTCACGGTCACTAATCTTTTCTTTGCAATGCGTAATTAGCCATTAATCCCACCAGTGTATGTTCATCTTAGACATTGTAGTTTTCATCTCTAGACTTGGGTCATTTCTATGTGCCCTAAATATTATCATATTCAAACAGACCTGCCAGTTCACTTCTCCATGTAAAATCAACTGGGCTCCTGATGTTGATAAGTTGTTCAAGAAAAATTCTGTCATTAACACTTGGATGTTTTACATTTTAGGTGGGTAGGGCGACCAGAATTACACAATAAGTATGATCTCAAAGGCTTCAGACAAAAGACAGAACTCTAACTGAGTTTCACCAAACTTACCCTGAGTTGTGAAATCGCTGCTTTCCCTTCCTCACTTTCTTCATCAAACTCATCATCACTCCACTCCCAGCCGCCATCTTCTGTCTTATGGAGACGGCCACTGGAACCTGGTACTCTCCGAACCTGCTCATTGGAAGAGAGACCCAAGTTATAATAATGTTGACGTTTATTATATAGAAAAGTTGGTCATAGTCTCCTCTCCTTATGCTAGTGCAACACAACAGGTATCATTCTCCTCATAAGTATCCTCCAGCCCTCGCTGGCTCTGCTCTGCTCATAATCTCTATTCTTTCGTTACTCACAACCACTACTTTCCCGACACGTCTATGCTCTGAACTTGAACATCATCCAAGTCCTTATATAAAGTCATAATTTTATTTAAAAATCACAATTATATCTGTACGGTTTTAAGAGCACTATAGCTGTGTAAGTTTTGTTAAGAAGAACAGCAATCTCATACCTTTCATCCTTTTCACCATAAGCAACCATTTTCAGCTCATTTTTAGCTTATTCTTTTGGATTGTACTTTCATCTTTCTATGTAACATGGTCTCATTATTACCCCTGGGATTTTTTGATTTTAGAAATTATGTATTGGACTTCCCACTATGGAAGTTGAGAATTTAACCCTATTGTCAACCCTCTATTCTTTTCTAAAGATCTATTACTTTGGTTAAATCAACATTCAGTGTTTACATAACCTGATACATAATTAATATGGCTGAGTCTTACTGTACATTTTAATTACTTTTCTTTCCTGCATAACATTTTTGTTTTCCCTGAAGCTAATATCTGCTTATCTCTATGAACTTGTCAAATTTATCCCCCATTCTCTCCAGCTCTGTAAATCTTCTCCCAACACATTCATATACATTAGGTCTTCTGCATCAGTGTCATCATCTTTTTTAAAAAAATTATATTTTATTGATTTTTTACAGAGAGGAAGGGAGAGGGACAGAGAGTTAGAAACATCCATGAGAGAGAAACGTCAATCAGCTGCCTCCTGCACACTCCCTACTGGGTATATGCCTGCAACCAAGGTACATGCCCTTGATAGGAATCGAACCTGGGACCCTTGAGTCCACAGGCCGTAGTGTCATCTTCTTGAGGAAGACTCCAACCAGAGCCTCCTGATCTGCTCCCCCAAGAAGGCTTCACAGCAGGTCTAGTACTTCTGATCTCACTCTACCATCATCCAGGGGACCACGCTTTCTGAATCATGTGACTTCCCTATTCTTGGTTTAGGCACTTTCTCCACTATGATTAGCCTGGCTCACTAACTAAAGCCATGCATTTCTAAACATACCTTTATTCCATCTCTGCATCTCACTGATAGTTTGCCTGTTAAGAGGAAGTCTGGGTCAGAAATTATTTTCTTTGATAATGCTGAAGATAACTGCTCCATGCTGATCTGCTTCCCAGAGATGCTACTGAGGTATCCTGACTCCTGACCCTCATTCTGACTCCTGCTCCTGTCTGTGATCCTTCCTCCTTCTCCGACAAGCTTTTTGCTGCCAGTATTCTGAGTTATCCTGGTCATGGGCCTCAGTGTTGGTCTATTTTCATTCAGTGCTGGGTAAATGGGTTCTTTCAATCTGGAAATTCACGTCCACTAGTTTTAGAAATTTTTCCAGAATTATTTCTTCAATAATTTCCTTTCTTCTGGGTTGTTTTTTTTTGTTTATTTGTTTTAGTTCTCTTTTCCTGGAATTCATTTTACTCATCTGTTGAATATTTTTAAATAATCCTCTTACTGTTCTTGTCTTTTCTCTCCTGTTATCTATTTCTTGGCCTTTTAGCTCTATTTTCTGGGAAACTCCCTAAACTTGACTCTACAGCTTTTGTACTAAATTTTTTCATTTCTCCTATGTTTTCAATTTCAAAGAGCTTTTTGTTGATGGTGATGCCATCCTCTAAATACTCTTTTTTTCGGTAACAGCTTTATTGAGGTACTAGAGGCCTGATGCACAAAATTCATGCAAGAGTAGGCCTTCCTTCCCCCACTGGTGCCACCAACTTCGCTCTGGCACCCAAGTCCCGGGCTTCCCTCACAGCCCCAGCTACATCTGGAAGGCGTCTGGAAGGCTATCTGGTCTAATTAGCATATTATGCTTTTATTATTAGAGATTATTATAGATAATTCATATACCACATAGTTAACCCATTTCAAGTATATACCAGTAATTCAATCATTTTATTCAGAATTGTAAAGCCATCTCCACAATGAAATTTAGATTATTTTCATCACTTCCTCTTCACCCTACTCCCCAAAACCCATACTCTTTATCAGCCACTTCGTATTTCTTTAAAATCCCTCCAGTCCTAGGCAACCACTAATCTACTTTGTCTCTATAAATTTGCCTACTCTGAGCATTTCACGTAAGTGGAATCTCACAATATATGGCCTTGTGTAACTGTTTTCTTTCCATTAGCATAAATTTTTAAAGGCTCATGCTTGTTTGGCATGTATTAGTACGTCATTCTTTTTTTCTTTTGCAGTAAACAGATACATGATATATATCTATTTATCAGTAGATTGACATTCAGGTTGTTTGCACTTTTTACTTATTATGAATAATGCTGCTATAAACATTTGTGAACGTGTTTTTATGTGTACATGTTTTCAATCTCTTAGATATGCCAAGAAGTGGAATTGTCAAGTCATATGGCAGCTTTGTTTAGCCTTTTGGAGAACTGCCAGACTACTTTCTAAAGTGTCTGCACCATTTTACATTTCCAATTTCTCCACATCTTTATCAATATTTGCTATTGTCTATCTTATTTATTACAGTCATTCCAGTGGATGTGAAGTGGTATCTTCAATACTTCTGTATGGTCTAGGAAAGAGCCCAACCTCACAACTCACTCTGGTAGCTGCAAATAGTGACTTAACACAGTTTAGAATTAATTCATCGATAGCAGATAGAGTAATGTGCAGGCATTCAGTAGATTAATGAATGCATCAAAGAATGCTAAAGAAGGGGCTGAAAGAAAATGAGTAATACTCAGACTGTTAACAAAGTATTACTTTTTTAAATTATTGATATTTTTAGAGAGAGATGGAGAGAAACCGATCAGTTGCCTCCTGAATGTACCCCAACCAGGAACTGAACCTGCGACCTGGGCAGGCGCCCTGACCAGGAATCGAACCAGTGATCTTTTGGTTCACGGGACCACACTCAACCAACTGAGCCACACCAGCCGGGGCCACAAAGTATTACTTTCAAAATGCAAAAGTAAATCTACTCAGAGCAATCTCCCAGGAAAACCACGTTAGATACCCACCTTTCTAGATCTTTCAGAAATGGTCGGTGCTCTCTGCAATAATTTTTCTTGAAGAAATTCTTTATTCTGGAGAGGAAAAATAAGTATTTTTTCTTATACCAAGTTTGTATTGACAAATAAGTTTTTATTAACACAGAAATGAAAATGCGACAAATTAACTGTTTTATAAAGAAGTTCACGAAACACTTCCATGTTTTTATTCTGAAGCTCTTTTAGGCTATTGCTAACATGGGTTTATAAACTGAGACAGCTTTAGTGTATTATTAGGAACCATTATCTATGAAAAGTTTGCTTTACACCACATGTCCTTTGGGATCATGGTCCCATACTTCCAAAATAGTAACATCCCACTTATGAGACATCTTTAGGAAGTAAGATGTTTAGTAGTTTAGTAGTAAACCTTGAAATGAGAGTTCAGTATTTTCCATAGAATATATTTATAATAGCAAGATATAACATTCATTGTTCCTGTTATAAGTTTAATCTATTGACATTTACATTAATTTACATGAAAAATAAATTTACTTATTAGAAATCATGTATCTGAATGACCAACGACTGCATAAGTGGCACCCTCTGCAATTATCTGACCCACCACACCATTCTTCTAAACACAATCAGATCAACACAGTCCAGCTTCTGAGCAGTGAACCTCCTTTAGGTGACTGAGGAAGATAAAATGAACACAAAAATCAGAAGCTAGAAATTCCTACCTTTGCTTTTTGGAAAAATTTGTTCCTCAACAATTCTGCTGCTGTTGGTCTAAAACCAGAAAAGAAAGTTTTTATAGTTAATTCAAATATAATGTGGGTTTTTATCTTCAAAAACGAGAAAATGATTTCTTAAGCAGTAAGATAAAAATCAGTGTGCTCCACTTTTCTTAACCTGCTTAAAAAAAAAAAAAGATAGGATCAACTTGGTATAAGACATTGAGTAGAATAAAAATTAACGTAGAAATGTCCTGATAATAATTATTGTAGGTTCTCTGACAAAGTCATTAGGTGAAATTTCTTTTTGGAAGCATGATTTCTCAGTGGCTTCCAATATATTTGCCATTTAATATTATTTCCCAAGAAGTAGGATAGAAAATATTTACTTTAACTAGACATAAAAATACATCTAGACACCGACAGCAGTGTGGTGCTAGTCAGGGGGGTGAGGAGGCAGGGTGGTGCTGGGTGGAGCTGGGCAAAGTAGGAAGAAATGGGGACATCTGTAAATAGTGTCAACAATCAAAATAAGTATTTTTAAAAGGAAAAAAATACATCTAAACTCACAAAGTCTTCTGCTTCTTGCTATGTGGCTGCCTGCTAGCCTTCAACTTAGGTAGCTACAGTATTAAAAACTAGTAGCCCTGCGCACGAATCCGTGTGCCAGTAGGTCGCTGACGCCCTCCTAGAGCCCTCCACTCACTGCCCCACCCTCCTGTAACTCCCCCCATCCCCTCCTCATAGCTGCTGCCCTGCCCCTCCTGTAGCTCTCCACTACTGCCTTGTAGTTCGCTGTCTCCTACAGATTCGTGATTCAATCCTTACACCTCAGGGTGTAACAGCTAATTAGCATATTCCTCTCTTATTATATTAAAAATAGATTTCACCATTTCCCTTAAAAAATGTTCTACATTTAATATATATTCCCCAAATTTAATCTAAACTCAATTTTACTCAACTGCGCAGAGTCTTACTTCCTTCATTTGAGTAAAGGCATCATTACCAACTTTACAAATCTTTAACTGAATATGACTGAGAATAAAGAACAAGCAATACTATACTTAAGAGCCTAGTCCTGATTACACCACACACCTACCATGTAATCCTACACAAATCACTTCTCTAAGGTTCAGGATCACTGGGTCAATTCCCTAAAAACAGTGGTTCTTAAATTATATCTGGGAGCTGCAAAAAAAATCCTGATGCCTAGGCTGCACCCCACACCAATTAGAGGGGAACCAATGGGGCAAACCCAGGGATCATTAGTTATTCAAATTCTCCAGATGATTCCCATGTGTACTCAAGCTTGAGAACCAGGGCCTCAAAGGGTTTCTATAAAGAGTAACAGACAGAAAAAATGCACACCGACCACAGTCATTATCATTCCTATTTTTTCATTCAGTCAAGTTTTCAATATGTTCGATAGTTTGTTTGCACAATATTGCTTATTATAATTCACTAGGGGCCGGATGCATGAAATTCGTGCACTGGGGGTAGGTGGTCCCTCAACCCAACCTGCTCCCTGTCACATACTGGGAGCCCTCAGGGAATGTCCAACTGATGGCTCACCCCAGCCTGCCATCGCCCTGCTCAGCTCAGCCCCGGCTGCCTGCGACCACCCGGCCCTACCACTTCCGCTCACAGCGCCTGGGGGCCGGGCGCTCCCTGCCGCCACCACCACTGCTGCTGCCGCCACAACTTCCCCTCACAGTGCCCAGGGGCTGGGCGCTCGTGCCACTACCATTTCATCTCCACCCCCGGGGGTTGGTGCTTGTACCACTTGACCCCGCCCCCGCTCCTGATTGGCTGGTAGCATAGCCAATCAGGAGCAAAAGTACAGTCACATTTGCATGTTTCTCTTTTTTATTATATAGGATTCCTTTCTCCTAGAATCGTTTCCTTCTTTCTAAATTCAATTTATAAGAGTTCTTTGAGTGCTAAAACATGACTGAAAAATGTAATCTTTGGAAAATATCTTAATTTTATGCTTAATTCTTGAATGTTAATTTGATTAGTTGGAGAATTCTGGGTTATTTTCTCTCAGCATTATGCCAGTATATTCTGGCCTCAACTGTTATTATTGGGGAAGTGGCTAAAGATCTACTGGCCATTCCCCAGTAGGTAATCTGTTCCCTCAGCGTGCATTTAAATAAGAGTTTCTATTGCCTCTGTGTCCCGTAGTTTCATGAGCATGTATCCAAGTGAAAAGGGGAATGCTTGGAATTTTGGGAGATGGTCTTTAACCTGAGGATATAAATATATCAATTCTAGGATATTCTCAGCTAGTATTTCCTTGAATATTGTATCTCCCACATTTTTTCTAATCCTTCCTGGAAAGTCCATAGGTTCATATATGTAGATGTGTATACATACTAGGTGTACCGGTTAATAATAGCTGATTTTGTAATCAAAGAAAACATGATAATTTCAAGAGAAACATCAAAAGTGCTTTATTCAAAGTAATGTCCATCACTAGCTACACATTGCCCCATCTTTCAGGTAATTTGTGAATACCATCTCAATATAACTTTTCTTGTTTTCAGGCAAACCATTTACAGATCAATTTTCTACTTCTTCGTATATTTTAAAATGCTGCTCGATGTGCCATCGATGGGAACAAGTGCTAATCTGAAGGAGCAAGGTATGGTGAATACAGCGGGTGGGTTAACACTTCCCAGGTAAGATCTTTTAACAGGTCTTTAACTGGTTTTGAAGTGTGTGATGGTTTTGCATCATCTTGAAGCAAAATTACTTTGCTGTGTCTTCTGGAACATTCTGATCATTTCACAATCAAAGCGTGGTTCAAATTGATTATTTGTTGTCAGTAGCGAGTACTATTAAAGGTTTCACCTGGTTTTAGAAGCTCATAATACGCCACATGGTCCTCATCACACCAAACGCAGAGCATTGTCTTCTTTCCAAAGTGATTTGGCCTTGCAGTCCATGTTGATGGTTGACCTGGATCAACCCATGATTTTGTGCTTTTGGGATTCTCAAAATAAATCCACTTTTCATCGCCAGTCACAATTCGATGCAAAAAAGACTTTCTTTCATGCCGTTGAAGCAACATTTTACTGATGACTTTTTGATTTTCCATTTGTCTTTCATTCAGTTGATGTGGCACCCATTTTCCTTCGTTTAAAATCTTTCCCATTGCTTGTAAACAACTGGAAATTGTTTGCTGAGCAATATTTAATCTTTCTGAAAGTTGTTTTTGAGTTTGACATGTATCTTCATCCAATAATGCTTATTATAATTGTTGGTCTTCAAACTTTATAATTGTTGGTCCAGGTTGACCTGGATGGTCTTTGTCTTTCATATCGAAATCATCACTTTTAAACCAGAGTTCACAAGTATTTTGAGATGGAGTATGTTCATCATAAGCTTATTGAAGTATTCAGCAGCACTTTTCTTCAAAGTAATGAATTATAACTGCCTGCAAATGCTCTTTTTTGGCACAAAAAATATCTATGATGCTAACACCTTCAGCAAATTTGACATATGAAGTTTGAAGCTTGTTGTCAATACAACAAAAGAATATACATATCAAATCACATATATATCAATATATGTGTAACTCCATCTATTGAAAAAAATCTGCATTATTAACCGGTACACCTAGTATATATGTGTATAAGTGTGTCTGTTACATACACATACTCTGAACCTTCTCCTTTTTTTTCCCATCTACTTTTATTTTTTTTAATTTAATAAGTCTTTATTGCTCAGATTATTACAATGTTGCTCTTTTTTCCCTTCTATAGCTCCCCCACCCCGTATCCATCCTATCCTCTCCCCTTACCTCCCTCCCGACTGTCCTCATCCATAGGTGTACACTTTTTGTCCGGTCTCTTCCCACACACCCCCACACCTCTTTCCCCCAAGAATTGTCAGTCCAGTCCCTTTCTATGCCCCTGATTCTATAATATTCACCAGTTTATTCTGTTCATCAGATTTTTAATTCACTTGATTTTAGATTCACTTGTTGATGTGTTTTTGTTATTCATAATTTTTATCTTTACCTTTTTCTTCTTCTTCCTCTTCTTAAATAATACTTTTCAGCATTTCATATAATACTGATTTGGTGTTAATGAACTCCTTTAGCTTTTTCTTATCTGCGAAGCCCTTTATCTGACCTTTAAATCTGAATGATAGATTTTCTGGATAGAGTAATTTTGGTTGTAGGTTCTTGTTATTTATCACTTTGAATATTTCTTGCCACTCCAGTCTGGCCTGCATAGTTTCTGTTGAGAAATCAGGTGACAATCCTATGGGTGCTCCCTTGTAGGCAACTAACTGTTTTTCTCTTGCTGCTTTTAATATTCTCTCTTTGTCTTTTGCTCTTGGCATTTTAATTATGATGTGTCTTGGTGTGGTCCTCTTTGGATTCCTTTTGTTTGGGGTTCTGTGCGCTTCCTGGACTTGTAAGTCTATTTCTTTCACCAGGTGGGGGAAGTTTTCGGTCACTATTTCTTCATATAGGTTTTCAGTATCTTGCTCTCTCTCTTTTTCTGGAACCCCCATAATTCAGATGTTGGTACTTGAGATTGTCCCAGAGGCTCTTTACACTATCTTCAATTTTTTGGCCTCTTTCTGCTTCTTGCTTTTCAGGTTTAGTGATTTTTGCTTCTTTGCTTTTCAAATCTTTGACTTGATTCTTGCAGTCCTCTAGATTGCTTTTAGGTCTTTGTATAATATTTTTTATGTCAGTCAGTGTATACTTAATTTCTAGTTGGTCCTTTTTCATATCCTCGAGGGTCTCGTTCATATCTTCAAAAGTTTCATTAAGTTCATCGGCCTTTTCTAGGAGCCTCTTGAAAAACCTTATAACCATGGTTTTGAACTCTATGTCCAGTCGTTTTTTTTCCTCCATTTCTTTCACACCTGATTTCTTTCCATGTCTCTGCATTATGGCTTCTTCCCTGAGTTGGTCAATTAGCTTTGTGTGGTAGATGTCTTCTAAGGGACAGTGGCTCAGCCTCCCCAGTTACCTGAGGTGGATACTCTTGGTGCAGCCCTTTATGGGCTGCACAGTCTTGTTGAAGTTAAGCCTGGATTATGGTTGTTATCACTAGGAGGGTTTGACCTCCAGGCCAATTGGCTGTGAGGATCAGCTGTGTTTATGCTGTGAGCACCTCTGTGCTTAGCCTGGATGGGGCGGAGTTCCGGGCTGATTCGGTAGCTTTGGTTTCCGGTCAGCTCTGCCCTAAACAGCTCCTAGGTCTCCGTGCCCTGTGGCAACGGCTGCATGCACCTCTGAGAGAAAGCTGCCCAGAGCTCTGCCCGATGCCAGACCAGTCTAGTTTCTCCCCAAATTGAGTTTGCACACGCAAAGACTCACTGGAACGGGAAAACAAAGCAGTCTGGCGTTTTCTTGTTTGTTTTTTTCCCTCTTGAACGTTAGAGCCAGCCACGAGCCCTCTCCGCTAGCTCGTGCGCCTTTGCAGTGCCTGAGTTTTAGTGTGCTTCCTCCTTACAGTCCAGTTTCACCCCGTATTAGTTTGGGTTTCCCCGAGACTCGCTTGGAACCAGCGCTCAGTGCAATGGAACACTTTTGGCTCCCTCCCCATTTGAGAAAACCAGTCGGTTTTGCAGCCGCCTGCCCTTTACGTTCACGCACAGCTCTGAACCTCTGACTCCACACGTATCGGCAACTCTGTCCTCCTCAGCTCCCCCAAGTCTCAGTGTTCTTTTATTTTTCCTTCTGTTTGTGGAATGTCCACTCAGCCAGCCCTCTGGTGGTTCTGAATGATGTCCGTTTTGTCCTTAGTTGTAGTTTTGAATTTGCTGTAGGGGCAGCAGTGTGGGTGTTTACCTTTGCCGCCATCTTGGTTCTCTCTCCTGAACCTTCTCATTCTATCTTCTAAATGTTCATCTCTCTTTCATATGCACAAATAATTCTCGGTGCATGTATGTATATGATTCCTTGTAACATGTTGGATGAAAAGAAAAGAAAGCCTTATCTGATATTTACCTTTTTTCTGGATCCTTTTGAAGGCACAATGAAATCATTTTTCTAAATGATTTTCCATATTTTTTCAGCATTTCTTTATCTTGAACACCAGTTTCCAAAGAAGGGGGATCATTCTGCAGTGTCAGCATCAAAACCTGTAAGAATTTTCAATATAAGAAAAACTTCTAAAGACTCAGTAAAGTAAAATTAAATGCCATGGCCAAGACATTTTAATAAGGACAACCCTCAACAATATCCTACAGGAAGCTGGCTGCCCAGACACTGTGCCTGCCGGGCACACTGTGTGTCCTTTGATTGGACTCCTTTCTCCACGTCTTCTGTCCTCAATCCCATACTGCCAAACTGCCTTTTAAAAAAGTAAAGCCATAGCAAAATTCAGAGTGTGAACTTGCTGACTTTACCTATTCAGGGCTCTCTTTGAACTTGACGCCTTGTAATCTGGTTTCTCTTCCCAGAACTCCTCAGAGAGTTCTATCTTTGAAATCACTAATGATGTCCTAGGTAACAAAACTGGAGCCTTTTTTTAGTTCTCGCTGTTTCTACCTTCCCCACAGCAACTGATTCTTGATTCTCCTGTCAGTGGTCTGTTCCTTCTTGGACTTTCATGGCAACATACTGGCTTAATGCACAGAGATGCAAGTAATGAAAGTCATTTTTATGTGATGGGACTTTGGGCGATTTTTTACTATACTGTTTGACTATTTTTATAAAAGCACAAGCCATTTTTCCACACATAAAGTCAACACTAAAAAATAACAAGGGGCTACAAGCAGAATTATTACTTGCTTTTCAGAAATGGAATTACTAAGGTTGGTGACAGTTCTCATTTTGAGCCAATAGATTAACTTGTGATGTCTGTCAATAATTCCAGGAGTCACTGACTATAATAAATGGAAAGCAAACCTCATCCTTCCCTCACCAATCTTTTTATTTTATTAATTCTTTTTACATTTTTATTATATTTATTGGCATGGCATTGGTTAATAAAATTATATAGGTTTCAGGTGTACAATTCAGTAATACATCATCTGTATAATGTACTGTGTGTTTATCACCCCAAGTCAACCTCCTTTTTAAAAATTAGCCATTTTTGCCCTCGCTGGTTTGGCTCAGTGGATAGAGTGTCACCCTGAAGACTGAAGAGTCCCAGGTTCAATTCCAGTCAAGGGCACATGCCTGGGTTTTGGGCTGGATCCCCAATAGGGGGCATATAGAAAGCAGCCGATCAATGATTCTTTCTCATCATTAATGTTTCTATCTCTCCCTTACCCTTCCTCTCTGAAATTAATAAAAACATATCTATATATATAAAAGACTAATATGCAAAGTGTCCCGTTGGAAGTTCGACCAGGAGCCTGGGTATTCGATCGCTCCCTATGACGTGCATTGACCACCAGGAGGCAGCATGGAATGAAGGAAGGCCTGATAGACCCTGATTGCTGGCCAGGCCTAGGGACCCTACCTGTGCATGATTTCATGCACCAGGCCTCTAGTTTATAAATAAGTAAATAAATAAATAAATAAATAAGCTATTTTTTTGTTTGTTTGTTTAAAATCAGGCTCCCACCTTACAGTTACATATTTTTTTAAAAAATTCTTCTTAAAATTTTGTGAATATCCACTTTCTCCTAGGAATCTTCAACCTTTAAGCAAATTATGACCTTAAATGTTACTTATCTTTCACAGAATCAAAATTGTACCCATCAAACATGTAGGTAAATATATATGTACTAGAGGCCCAGCACACGAAATGCATGCACTTGGGAGGGAGGAGGGGTTCCTCAGCCTGGCCTGCACCCTCTCACAGTCCAAGAGCCCCTGGGAGTTTCCAACTGCTGTGGAGGCAGGAGAGGCTCCCACCACTGCCCCTGCACTGGCCAGCCATGAGCCAGCTCAGCTCAGCCCCGGCTGCCTGCAACTACCGGGCCCCGGGGGCGGTGCGCTTGCCACCACTCTGCTCACAGCGCCCGGGGGCCGGGCGCTCCCTGCTGCCACCACCACCGCTGCTGCTGCTGCCACTGCTTCCCCTCACAACACCCAGGGGCTGAGGCGTTTGCTGCCACCACTGCTTCATTTCCTCCCCCGGTGCCCGGCACTTGTGCCACTTGGCCCCGCCCCCACTCCTGATTGGTTGGTAGCATAGCCAATTAGGAGCGAAGGTACGGTCAAATTTGCATGTTTCTCTTTTATTATATAGGATGTTTTGAATATGGAGAGAAAGAGGTTTTTCATAATAATCTTTTTACTGGTTTTGTACCTCTCCACATTGTTAGAGCCTTAAAGGGGACAGAATAACATCTTTTAAAGGTTCTACAGTATACCAAAGTCATACAGGTGTGAGTAATATCAATAACAATTCATAATGGTTCTCTGCCATTTTAAACAGTCATAGAGTATCTTGTAAAGTGGCAAGAAGAACTATAAACAAAAGCTGCAAACAAAACAGCATTCATGTGCATATTACAACTAAAGGGTCACACAGATAAAAATGGTTACCAATAGTACTGGTAGCCCCATCTTAAACACAAAACACTCATTCTGTTACTGATGTTGGGGACAGGATTAACAACTACATTTCAGGGAACTACTTCCACCAGGAAATAATAATAGGCCTTTTAATAAAAGCTGCTTAGTGTCCTAAGCAAACTTTTATTCAATATTTAAAATAACACATATGTATAGTACATGAACACTTTGCATGGATTTTCTTATTTAAGATATAAAAGGCACTTAAATCAGTGCCTAGCAAAGTAAGTGCTCAGCGAATGTCACTATAATTACTATTAACTCATAACTCTTCCAACAACTTTATGAAGTAGAACCGATCACCATCCCCAGGAGGCTGTTCACCCCTATTAAAGGTGACTGTAAGGAACACATACTAAAATGAAAGGCATCAGGTCCTAATATCAAACCAGTGAGCGTCAGGAGACAGACAGTCAGCATATAAAGAGGACTGCTACAATGCACAGTCATTCGATACTAAACACCAAAATATCTATTACAGATTTTAACCGCTACAGGGGTGAGAAGGAATGCAGGGCAGAATTCCATGAGTAAGAACGTCAAATGAAGAAAGGTTCTAAAGTGGAACTGGTACAGAAGCTGGGGTAGTCCCTGGGGTGTAAGCCTCACCTTCATTGGCGGATACTTATGATAAGGAGCAGCCCCTGTGGCCAGTTCAATCGCCGTGATCCCGAAACTCCAGATGTCAGCTTTGAAGTCGTACCCTCGGACCTGCAGAAAACAGAAAGGTGTGCGTGGTGATCTTTACCAGCCTCAAAGCACTTTCAAAAAGCACCTCCTAAGATGTGTCAAGAAACATGGAAGTGTTCATACGCTTTCAACCAATCACATAACCTAAAGTAGGCAAAAGCTAAATATACTTGGGAACAGTAAAAAAAAAAAAAAGCAAATTGAATGTTTACCAACAATGGGAAATCATTAAATAGGGTACATTCACTTAAAGAAATATTACATAAGTAAACAAAAGCGAGATTAATGAATCCCATCTGAAAATATGGAAAACCCCTGGGATAAAAATACAAAACTGGTCATAATGGCTGCTCAGTGCTGCTCAGTGGTTGAGGATTGGCCTATGAATCCGGAAGTCGGGGTTCCACTCTGTTTAGGGGTGTGCGGGAGGCAGCCAATCGATGATTCTCATCACTGATGTTTCTATCGCTTTCCCTCTCTGACATCAATATAATTAAAAAAAAAAAAAAAAAGATGAGGTCATTTAATTTGTATTAAGAAAAATATTACTAGACCAATCTTCATTATGCTATTATTCCTTAGGTTAGCTTTAGTATAAATCCCAGTTGCATATATCCTTTGTAAAGTTCTAGTTTATTTTTGGTGTTTTAAGGGAGGACCAAAGTCTTAACCAAGGAATAGATATGTCTATTTCCCAAGCTTAGCCTAGTATACCAACAGAAGCAAACATTACTCGGTGTTTTTCAATTTCAGAACAAAATCCTAAACCATTTTAAAACACACAGTACCGCCAAAACCGGTTTGGCTCAGTGGATAGAGCGTCGGCCTGCAGACTGAAAGGTCCCGGGGTCGATTCCAGTCAAGGGCATGTACGTTGGCTGCGGGCACATCCCCAGTGTGCAGGAGGCAGCTGATTAATGTTTCTCTCTCATCGATGTTTCTTTCTATCCCTCTCCCTTCCTCTCTGTAAAAAAATCAATAAAATATATTAAAAATAAATAAAATAAAACACACAGTACCTGTTCCATAACTTCAGGTGCCATCCAGCAAGGGGTTCCAACAAAGGTCTTTCTCACTTTATTTCGGGTAATATCACCACCAGTTGCTAAAAAAGCACTAACACCAAAGTCTGAAACAGAGAAAATAACAGCAAGGTATTAAAAGTACAGTAAGTAACATAAATGAATAGGAAAATAACATAATGTAGTTACAGTTCTATATGCAAACAGCATGATGTCTTCTGTTCTTATTGTGGTGTGAGAACAAAGCAAGTTTTATTCAAGTAGAGAAAAACAAAGGCCAAGGCATGGGCACTGCTACACAAGAAGCAAAAAGTAAGCATTCCAGCAGATATGGGCCAACTAGAGAGTAAGCTGAGCCTCTGCGGAACTTCTGAACCAAATTAAAACACAGCTTAACAGGTCCTTCTTTCCATTCCTCTCCTCCTCGACACATCATCGTCATCTTAGATTTTCCTCCTTGCTCCACTCTATTCTTTTCACTTTATCTTCCCAAACTGAAACTCCATACTCATCTATAATAATAAAAGCGTAATATGCTAATTAAACCAGCCAGCCAAAGGATGTCTGGACAAAGCCAGCACTGTAAGGGCCGAGGCAAATTGTGACAGCTGCAAGGGCTGAGCTCCTTGCACAAATTTCGTGCATCGGGCCTCTAGTCTATCCTATTCAATAAAAAAGTAACATGCAAATTGACCATTACTCCAACACACAAGATGGCTGTCCCCATGTGGACATAAGATGGCCACCACAAGATAGCCAGCAGGAGAGGGCAGTTGGGAGGGACCAGGCCTGCAGAGGAGGGGAGTTGGGGGCGACTGGGCCTGCAGCAGAAGGCAGTTGGGAGTGCCCAGGCCTGAAGGGGAAGACAGTTAGGGGGTGACCAAGCCTGCAGGGGAGGGCAGTTAGGGGCAATCAGGCTGATAGGGAAGCAGTTAGGCATCAATCAGGCTGGCAGGGTAGTGGTTAGGGGGTGATCAGGCCGGCAGGCAGAAGTAGTAGGGGCAATCAGGAAGGCAGGCAGGAGAGGAGAGCAGTTGGGAGCTAGCAGTCCTGGATTGTGAGAGGGATGTTTGACTGACCATTTAGGCCCATTTTGAGTTAATTTTTTGTATATAGTGTTAGATAAGGGTCCCACTTCATTCTTTTTCATGGGAATATTGCAGTTTTCTCATCACCATTTGTCCTTGAATAGACAGGTACCGTTGTCAAAATAATTTCACCATATACAAGGTGGGCAAAAGTAGATTTACTGTTGTGAGTATGGGAAATACAATTTATTCTTACACTATTATTTATTAACTAGAGACCCAATGCATGAAATTCATGTAAGAGTAAGGCCATCCTTCTCCTGGCTGCTGGGACCAGCTTCCCTCTGGCACCCAGGACCCAGGCTTCCCTCCAGCCACCGCCAGGCACCCAGGACCCAGGTTTTATCCAGAAGGATGTTCAGAATGATGTCCGGTCTGATTAGCATATTATGCTTTATTATTATAGATGATTGTATTTTTCCATACAACCAACCATAAACCTCTTTTGCCACACTCTGTATGTGAGGGTTTATTTCTGGACTCTCTTTCCTATTTCATCTGTCTCCAACTATCTTTATGCCCATAACATACTATTTTTTAAAAATATTATATGTCTTAAATGATTTCATAAAGGAAGGAAGAGGTAGAAAGATAGAAATATCAATGATGAGAGAGAATCTTTGGTTGCCTCCTGTACTCCCCTTATTGGAGATTTAGCCAGCAACTTGGATATGTGCCCTAACCGGGATTCAAATTGTAACCTCTCAAACACTGAGTCATACCGGCCAGAGCATACATAACACTACTTTTATTACTGTCGCTTGCAGTAAGTCTTAAAAACAGGAAATGTCATTCTTCCAGCTTTGTTCATTCTTTTTCAAGACTGTTTTGCTTATTTGAGGTTACTTGAGATTCCGTATGAATTTTAGGATGGGTTTTTCTGTTTCTACCAACAAAAGGAGAAATCGTTGGGATTTCGATAGTGATTGCACTGGACCTGTAGATCACTTTGGGTAGTACTGACATTTTAACAATACAGGTATCCCCCATTTTCTAGTTTGCATAATACGAAATGATACACTGAGTGCCTGTTTTCACTAAAAGAAACCTGCAGAGGGTTTTCACTTTACCAAAAAGCCATTACTATATCAATGTAGGTGTTTGGTGAGAGGAAGTGGCTAAAGTTAACATTCTTGAAAGCAAGGGATAGTCTTTGCTTTAAGCCATTTTTGGCTTATGAAAGATTTCATAAAAATGCTCTACAACAGGATGGTGAGAAAACTTGTATAAACAGTATATAACTGGATCAAGTTTTTATCCACTTTGCCAATCTCTGCCTTGACTGGAGAGCTAGCCCATTTACATTTAAAGCAATTACTGATCTGATGAGACTTCTGTCATTGTATTATTTATTTTCTTTATGTCTAATAGATTTTCCCCTCATTTCCTACATTACTTTTGTGTTTTGTGTTTAGTTGGTTTTTGTCTATATTCTACAGCTATTTTCTTTGTGGCTACCATAGGGGTTAGTTAGACTTGCCATTCTGAAATTATAACACTCTAATTTGAATTTATACCAACTTACCTTCAAGACGGAAAAACTCTTCTCCTTTATAGCCCTGTTCCCACTCTTTTTAATTATTGTTACAAAAGCATATCTTAATACGTGTGTGTTCAAAGCCATAAATGCATTAGTCTCTTAAATTATGTAGACAAGACAGAGTTATAAACTAATGTTACTGTAATACTAACTTTTAGACCAATAGTGTATCAGTTTCTTAAATCATGTAGAAAACACAAGAAGTAGAGCTACAAACCACTGTTGCAATAATACTTATCATAACAGCTTTTATACTTGCCCATGTATTTACCTTTATTGAGATCTTTATTTCCTCATTCTGCTTGGAGTTATTGTCTAGCATCTTTTCATTTCACTTTGCAGGTTTCTCTTGAGCATTTCTTGCAGGGCAGGCCAAGTGGAAACATATTCCTCAGTGTTTATTAATCTGGGAATGTCTTAATTTATCTTACTTTTGATGAAGTTTTATTAGATAACGGTTTCTTGGTCGACAGTTCTTTTCTTTTAGCACTTGAATATATCGGCCTACTGCTTTCTGACCTCCAAAGTTTCTCATAAGGAATCTGCTGACAACATTATTCAGTATCCCTTGTGACAAGTCATTTCTTTCTTGCTGCTCTCAAAATTCTTGTCTCTGGCTTTCATAAATTTGATTATAATGTGTCTCTTAGGGTTTTTCATACTTGGTGATCATTGAGCTTCTTAGATGTTTATATTCATGTCTTTCATCAAATTTGGGGAGTTTTCAGCCATTATTTCATTAAATACTCTCTCTACTATTTTCTCTCTTCTCTTTCTGGACTTCCCACAATGTCTATGTTGGTCCACTTACTGGTGTCTAATTACTCCCTCAGCTCTGTTCACTTTTCTTCAGCCCTTTTCCTTTCTATTCATCATATTGCTAATTTTCATTTCCCTATCTCCAAGGTCACCAATTCTTTCTTCTGCCAACTCAAATCTGCAAGTGAATCTTCCAGTGAATTTTTCATGTCACAGTACAAGTTATTGTACATTTTGCTCCATTATTTCTTTTAGGTTTTCTCTCTTTATTAATAGTTCCATTTTGTTCAGACATTGCTTTCTTTGGTTTCTGTACAGCATCCATTACTTCTCTGAGCATCTTAAAGATAGCTGTTTTAAAATCTTTGGATAGCAGATCTGCCTTCAGGTCTTTTTCACTGACAGTTTCTGTTGATGTATGTATTTCCTTTGAATAGATCACACTTTGCAGTTTCATTAAATGCCTTGTAATTTTGTTGTTGAAAACTGGAGATTTAACTCTAATAATATGGCAACTGTGGAGATCAGATTCTACCATTTCCAGGGTTTGCTGTTTTGTAAATGTTTTGTTTGTTGTAGACTGTGTCTATGTCAAACATCAGCCTGAGATGTAAACTTAAAAGGTCTTCTCAGATCTTTTCTGCACTTTTCCTTGGCATGTGCAGTCACTTTCCAATTTTCCCTGTAAATGTAGGTGTTTTTTTAATGTCCTAGTCTTTAATGTCTGGCTCCAAAAGGGGAAAGACGAGAAAAATGAAGGGAAGGAAAAAGGGTGCTGGCCTATTAAGTTGCCTGGAAATCACTGCTGTGTAACAACCATAATGGCTGTTTGCTTCTTTACCTGCACCTTTGAGATCCGAAGCAGCAATCACTGATCAGAACACAGATGCATGATATTTGCAGAACAGATCATTTTGCCCACTATGATTCCCACAAGTTGTGTGCAAAACATGCACAGCTGCATATGTGGCTGATGGATGAGAAATTTGGCTCTGAAATTGACCAAATTAAAGACAATTTGCAACCTAAGACCTTCCCTAGAATTTTCAAGCCTTTAATGGTCCACAGAATTCCAAAACAGTTACATTAAGTCCTCACTTGACATCATCAACACGTTCTGTGACTTTAAGTAAAACAATGTATAATGAAGCCAATTTTACCATAAGCTAACTGATATAAAAAAGAGTTAAGTTCCTACAGCATCTCATCTATATTATAATGAAATGTCGGACGAAATGATATTAGAGAACCCTGCTGTACATCAAATTCTGCCAGTTTAATTTCTGTCTAGGTGGGAAGATAGATTCCTGGTAATAATTCTATTCACTATTTTATCACAATCCTCTGTTTTATTATTATTTTTTCACCTCATTTTGCTTCTCTAAGCAATATAGACAATTATCCCTGATGTTCAACTTATATAATGGAATCACATTCCATATACAAACTGTAAACCTATTTTTGCAGGCCCTGTAATCTAATTTGACTGGCTTATTTCATCCTATATCTTTATAATTTATTAATGTTTTTGTATGTAGTTGTAATTCTATTCAATTTCAACTAGACAGTATTCTAATGTATAAATTAACCACAAGTTATTTATCCAGTATATTAATGAAGGGCTGGGGACTGTTTTAAACTTTCTCAATGCTCATGAGCACCAGGCACACATAAGCATGAGTTTCTTTAGGCCATGCCATCTAAAAACCAAAGTTTCAGGATATGAATATCTTTAACTTAATTTATACTCTTACAATCAGAGCATGAGATTTTTTCCTTGCTTTACATTCAAACTCCCAACTGGTATTATTAGATGTGTAAGCCAACTGAGTCAGTATGACATGGTATCCCAATGATATTCTACTTTGATTTTAATTGATTACTAGTGAGGTTGAACACCTTTTATACTTATGTTTTGATGTCTTCATTTGAGAAGCCTTATGTCTATTTTCTAATCAGATGTTTTTCTTAATGAGTCCTTTATATATTCTAAATTTGAGCGCTTTACCAGTATTCGTGCTGCAAATATCTTCTCTATACTTGTTCATGGTGATATATTGTTGGTTACTCTTTTGATGAATGAAGGTTGCTAATTTTAAGAGTCAAATTTATTAGTCTTTTCCTTTATATTAGAACCTTATGTGGCTTGGTTAAAATACTCCCTTACCTTAGGACATGAAAATGTGTACCTAAGTTATGTTTTAATGTTGAAGAAAGAATCAAGTTTTGAGTGATTATCTTCCTCCTGCCAAACACCCAACTGTTGCAACAGTGTACATGGACTAAGCTGAGGCTTTCTCAGATAATCTGCTTGTCACCAAGCCTGTGGTTCCACCATTCCGGAGTCTCGGCCTGAAGCAAGGATTACTTCACCAGGATAGCCACCTTTGGCAGACTCTGGACACCAATTCTTCGGCTCTGAATCTCCCAAAAGTGCACTTCCACCTACCAAATGACTCTTCCTAATTGGCAAATACCCCATGTCTCCCAGTATAGAAGCAACCCTATATCACCTTTCTATAGCATATTTATTCTTAAACATAATGAGGTTTCTTGACTACTTCTCCTTTAAAAACGAGTAGAGAATACTACTAGAAACCATAGGAAAAGACCCTAGTGGGGGATTAGGAGTGGATATCTAGAAGGTGATGAGTAATAGCCAGAAAAATGTCTAAGATTGAAAATGAGTATTGAGAAGTATTAAGAATATCTTGAGAGTCAGCTGGGATGTGCCAATATAGAATACCTGACTAGAAATGATCCAGGGAAGAGCAAATTGACTAAGAAAATGTAAAGATGGGTAATGTGGTTCTACTGACCATTAAATCAAAATAAAAGAAATACTAATCATTACCTGCAATCTGTACTGAACCATCTTCTCCCAGAAGAATGTTTCCAGCTTTCACATCTCTTTAAGAAAAACAAAAGTTACATATTAAAATAACACGTATTCTTTGGAGTCACATACTTTTAAGAGATTGTTCACTATATTCAGACAACATAGCTATGGAAGAGCTTTATTTTGCATTAAAGGGTATTAAGGCCAATAGTAAAATTTTTAAAATTTTAGTCACCTGTACTAGAATCCAGAAAGCTAGAACATCATACAGTTTTAAAACCCCAGGTGATTAAATATTCAATTGGATAATAATAGTGACCAAAGAATGTGATCCTCACCCAATTTTTCTTTGTGAAATACATTGATTTTTTTTCTAAAACCTAATATATGATCAAAATTTTTAAATAGGCAGTATGTGGTTGAAAACCGGGATTATTCTATGATTATAGCATAAAGATATATAAATTATTCAAGCATCTCTATATTTCATTGGTAATCATAGCAGCTCAAGCAAAACATGAATACATTCTTGTTATAGAAACCTAAACATCACTGAAAAGGCCAAAGTCTCTTTCACTACTATTCTCAGATCTAGCATTCTCTCCAAATTTTCAACTGTTATCATTCTGACTAATGGAACGTGTTCCTATAACATATCTGGGTTTTTCTTCCAACATAAGTGATATCATTCTATCCACTTCAATATACAACTTTCTGTTTCTCATGCAACAATGTTAGTAGTATCTCACAAAATTTAAATCATTAAATTCTGCAAGTAGTAAATCCACTTCTTGAAAACCTGGAGAAATTCTCACAACATACAGGTAATGAACAAGAGGGTTCACTGAAGCACTGTCTATAATAATAAAAGCATAATATGCTAATTAGACCGGACGTCCTTCCAGACAACCTTCCAGACGAAGGTGGGGCTGTGAGGGAAGCCCAGGTCCCAGGTGCCAGAGGGAAGGTGGTGCCGGCAGCCGGGGAAGGTAAGGCCTACTCTTGAATGACTTTCGGGCCTCTCGTTTGTAATAATAACCCCAAATGACAACAGCCTAAGAAAGCCAGCAACGGCGGAAAGGTTAAATTAACTCTGTTAAATCCACAAAATGAACAAGGTCAATCAACACTGTGACTTGAAATTCCCTCTAGTACATACTGCTAAGTAAACAATCCAGCAGAACAGTGCATCTTATGTGTCCGCGTGCATGTCTGCACACACGCGCGTGCACACCCACAGGCGTGCACATACACATGCACACACCCTCTCCTTTCTGCACACAGCAAACGAAGAGCGATGAGTAGGCCCCTTTTGTGGACAGGAGTGCGACTGGAGTTAAGGGGGACGATGTTTTAACAGGTTGTGGGACTAGACTCATCTATTTATTTCGCAATTAAAATTAAACATAATTAAATAAATAAAAGAGAGCCAGCCCTTGGATCTAGTCCGGAAAAAAAAAAGCAAGACTACCTTGTGGAGAAAAGGAACCAGTGAAAAGCGCAACTCTTTATCCTTTGCCTGTGCAGCTTTGGACATAACCGTGCCTTGGGGACAGTGAACAGGCTCACAACTGTGTGCGGCCGCATCACTATCCCGGAGTGCACAACTTTTGGGTTTTAGTTAGAGTTCTTGATTTAATGCTGCACTTCTCTCCAGAAGCAACCAAATGGTATTTAACTGTTCCGTGGGATTTACTTAATGTCACACTTCCTTCCATAAGAAGATCCGGGACAGCATCGCTCTACCAGAGAACACGCTATACCTTTCCTGAATGTGCACTTAACTAAAGCCTAAGAAAATTAGGTCATTATTTGTACTGCTTATAAGTCCAAACAACTTACAGGACATTTTCCCAGAGGCTGACTTACAGTGCAGGCTAACTCGCTTTGCTCTACAAACCGGAGTCTCTGAATCTAGGTACTATGAACAGGACAAAAGTGAGGACATTCCCTTCCCTTGGTGACAAAGACCATTCAACTGAGTCAGCCAGGAACCTCCAGCTCCCTCAGAATCTGAGCTCATCTGGAATGGCACCTACAATTCAACGGAAAAAACCAATGTATAGTTTAGTTACTTCCTCCTCTGTTTTTAACAGCAGGTTGTAATACAATATGACACAGATCATAGAAACGTGACTGTATTTCTGGGTCTTTCTTATTTCATCATGAGCCATAAATGGGACTATGTCATAATACATTTCTGTATCGCCTGCACTTACTTTTTAATATTATGATTAGAACATAGTAACCCAGATATTTATCAAATAGATTGAAGTAAACAAACAGAAAACAGCCTGTCTCAAATCCTCTTATGGGAGCTGACTGGCTTGGCTCAGTGGGTAGAGCATTGGTCTGGGGACTGAAAGGTCCCCGGTTCGATTCCAGTCAGGGGCATGTACCTTAGTTGCGGGGAAATCATATCCCCCATAGGGGCGTGCAGGAGGCAGCTGATCTGTGTTTCTCTCAAATCCTCTTATGGAGATAAGTGTGATATTTTAAATAAATGAATAAATTCAACAAAACAGTTACAAATAAAATCTGATTGCTTCTGGAGAAAAGTGCAGTATTAAATCAAGCAATCTAACTAAATACCAAAATAAAACTTGATTGCTCCCTCCCCATTATTCCAACTCCCAATTCCTAACTTTATTCCAAATGTTAGCATTATAAACCAACAGAATGAAGTATAATAGGATAATCCTAACTACACATCAATAGGAGACCAGTGAGACTGTGGTAAAGCTATATAATGAAATACTATGAATACTAATGAATATATGTGTTAACATGAAACAATCACCAAATAATTCTTTTTAAAAAATAAATTTTTACTAGAGGCCTGGTGCATGAAATTCTTGCATGGGTAGGGTTCCTAGACCTGGCAGCGATCACAGCCTATCTGTGGGGCAACCAGCAAGGCAATTGGGGGGCCCCCACTAGCACTTGCCTTGCCTGGCCTGGGGCCTGTGGGTTGAGGGCAGCTCCTGCATTGAGCATCTGCCCCCTGGTGGTCAGTGCATGTCATAGCAACTGGTCGTTCTGCTGGTCATTCTGCCGTTCGGTCAATTTGCATATTAGGTTTTTATTATATAGGATTGATTTCAGACAGAGATGGAAACATCAATGATTAGAGATAATCATTGGCTGCCTCCTGCATGCCCCCAGGAACGGAGCCTGCCACCCAGGCCTGTGCCCTGACCAGGAGTCAAACCGTAACCTCCTGGCTCACAGGTCGACTCAACCACTGAGCCACACAAGCCAGGCTCCAAATATATCCGTAAGTGAAGAATATTATATGTCACATGTTGCCTTTTGCCTGGGTTTGTTTTTGTTTTTGTTTAAATATATTTTATTGATTTTTTTACAGAGAGGAAGGGAGAGGGATAGAGAGTTAGAAATATCGATGAGAGAGAAACATCGATCATCTGCCTCCTGCACACCCCCTACTGGGGATGTGCCCGCAACCAAGGGACATGCCCTGGACCGGAATCGAACCTGGGACTCTTGAGTCCACAGGCTGACGACGCTCTATCCACTGAGCCAAACCAGCTAGAGCTGTTTTTGGTTTTTTTTAAGCAAAAGAAGAAGGATATATAAATTATGTTGATAGTGGCCTAAAATCTCTCTGAAAGGAGTCACAAGAAAATGATTAAGACTAAGCATGTCATACTCGTGGCCTGCAGGCCGCATGCAGCCCACAACGAATATTTTTGTGGCCCAGCCAATATAATGAACGGTATGTAAGAAACGTTGTAATAAAAATTTAATAACTTAATTTTTACAATACCCTGTTATACATAATTATTTAATAACGAACTACAACTTTCGCCAATGACTGATTACTCTAACTGTGTTGCATTCATTTCCCTTCTGCACCTTATGAGCAGGTGCACATTTCTCTCCACTGACACCAGCAGTGAATATTTTCACAGCTGATGGCCACGTCATCAGTCTTGTACTGACTTGTTTGGTGTGGGCAACAGGGAATATGGCTTTCATAGGACAAGAAAAATAAATGTATTTGCATTACAGTTATGAATCTGTGCAGTTATTCAGTGTCTGGTAAGTTAATATCCAAGAAAAAATATTAGTTATTGAAATACTGTATAATTTTATGTTAACGATGACTCATTTATTTATGCCCTTTGTATTCAGCATGTCTCCATCAAAATGAACCTACGAAAACTGAAGCTTTGGGGTTTTTTTGCAGCCCACTTAAACTTAAATCTCGTTTGTTTGGCCCGTGTTAGCCCGAGTTTGACATGCTTGGTCTAGAGGGTCAGGGAAGGAAAAAGACTATTTCATTTTTTCAGAACAGTTTTAAATTTACATGGAAATTGAGAAGCTAGTACAGAGGAGTTCTCATACACCTTACACTCAATTTCCTTTATAATTAACATCTTACATTGGTATGACACTTTTGCCACAATTCATGAACCAGTATCGATGTGTTACTATTAACTCAAGTCTACCATTTATTCAGATTTTTTTAGTTTTTACCTAATGCCCTTTTTCTGTCCCAGGACCCCATCCAGTACATTATATAACATTTCGTTGTCATTTCTCCTTAGGCTCCTCTTGTCTGCGACAGTTTGCCTTTCCTTGTTGTTGTTGTTGTTGTTTTGAATGTATTTTTATTATTGATTTTAGAGAGGAAGGGAGAGGAAGGGAGAGGAAGAAACATCAGTTACGAGAGAGAATCATTGATCGCCGCCTCTTGCAGGCCGCACACGGGGGCCTGAGCCCGCCACCCGGCGTGTGTCCTCACCGGGAGGTGGAACCGGGACCTCAGGGGTCATAGGTCAGTGCTCCACCGCTGCGCCAGGCCAACCCGGCCAGACTCTCCTTGTTTTTGTTTGTTTGCTTGTTTCTTAATATTTTATTGATTTTTTTTTTACAGAGAGGAAGGGAGAGGGATAGAAAGCCAGAAACATCGATGAGAAACATCGATCAGCTGCCTCCTGCACGCCCCCTATTGGGGATGTGCCCGCAGCCAAGGGACATGCCCTTGACCGGAATCGAACCCGGGACCCTTCAGTCCGTGGTCCGACGCTCTATCCACTGGGCCAAACCGGCCTCGGCCAGACTTTCCTTGTTTTCGATGACCTCCGCAGTTGAGGAATGAGGGGCTAGTGGTCCACAGAGTGAGCATCTGGCGGGTTTGTAGGTGCCTCGTAATCAGGCTGACGTTGTGAGTTCTTGGAAGAAAACCCCCGAAGCGCTGCCACTGCCACCACATCGTGTCAAGAGTACGTGGTGCCGACAGAGCGTAGTCACAGGTGGCACTGAGGACACCCGTTAGTTTGTCTTGATCGTGTCTATCTTGTGCCGTTTGAACTTTTGCCTATCTAAGCGATGCTTCCTAAGTGTCTGCCTTTCGCAGATGAAGAGACAGTCATGCACGTTCAGCAGAACGTTCAGCTTTCCTGAGCGAACCACCGGAAAATCAATCCGTGTTCCCTCTGAAGCCACAGGAGCACTCTGCACACAGCTGGCGGGACGGACAGCAGAGGGACGCCGTGCAGCGAGCGGGCCCCCTGGACAACTGACACACAGGACAACTGGCCTCTCGAGAAGAAGATCTGTAACTAAATATCTGGCGTCAACGTGGTCCTTGATGAAAGAACCGTTGTTACCCGCCACAAAGAGTATCAAGCAACCCAATCCTCCATCCACCTTTAAATAGCAAGAAGGTGAGTTCTGTTTTTCTCAGCCTAATGCCACTTCTCACATGTCGCTGATGCACCAAAGTTACAAATATCACAGACATGCTTGACTTTCTCATGAATACAGAACACAAGTTTCTCCCCAGGACATTTCTATGATTCATCAATCAGCATCCTTTTTACTGATTGACAAAGAGCAAGAAAAGAAGCAAATCAAAACAAAAGCTGGCAAAATGCACTACATTTAGGCATCTTAAACTAAATATTTAACATTTCTTTTTTGGGAGACGGTGAGTTCCCTCTGACATATTTATTTAATTATTAGAACTGTTCTATAAATATCTATTAAGCCCATTTGCTCTAATGTGACACTTAAGGTCATTATTTCCTTATTCATTTTCTATGGTCGTCTGGATGATCTATCCACTAAGTTAAGTGGCATATTAAAATCCCCTACTATTATTGTATAACTGTGTTGCATAGCTTTTTAAGTGTTATTTTTTAAAGTTTTAATTAAAAATATTATTTTACAAAGAGCTTTTAATAATTTGAGAAAATATTCAAGATGTAAAAGAAAACAAAAAACAGAGACAAAATTATATATACAGTTTATTTTAAATATTTTTTAGCACGTGAAAGAGAGTAAGAAGGAATTGTCAAAAATGTTATCAGTGATTGCAGTGACTGCCTCCTGATAAGAAATTGGGAATTTTTCCTGTTTTTGTATTTTAAAATGCTGGCTGTGTAATAAAATCCCTGACCACAATGTATTAAAACTAGTAATGCAAAGAATCATGTCAACACTCGGATTATGATCAACTCCGCAAGAGAACAGGAAATGGCCTGCATGAACTGATACAGCACGACTACTACCGCACTCACCCCAAAAAATAAAGGAATTGCCTTTTCCGTACCTGTGGATCTGCCCGTTTTTATGCAGGTATTCCAGACCTTCCAAGACTTCCTTGAGTATGGTAGCAATGGCAGGTTCGTCCAGCACTCCACTTTTGTGTTCCCCCTTCGCCACAATGTGCTTAATGATATCCAGAACAGAACCTGAGGACAGAAGACAGGTTTCCATACAACTTCAACCAGTTCAACGACTCAGACACATTCTGAAATCAAACTATATGTAAACCTTTTGATGAATTGTTTGGGAAATAAAGGAAAAAATCCGCAAATATAAAGAAATACAGAAGTTTAAGATTAATCATTTCTTCTCAATTCTAATCTAAAACAGAAAGTAGCCTGCTAATATCCAAACAGTAGTGTTAACACAAGCATCACCTTCAGATTTATGAGAATTAATAGAGAATTCTTAACCACCTCTGAAGAATACTTAGGTTAACCACGCCCATCAACTAACACTTTAACATAAGGCATCACAAACCAATTTAAGTTCCAATACCAGATTACAGTCTACAATATTATGTGAATAGAGAAAAAAAAATTGAAATGCAAGCCAATTACAGAATACTTGGAAAGAAAAAACTCGTATGTGTATTCAAACTGACTTAAGAGTTAAAATTATGTTTCAGGTTAATAGATAATAGAAATAGTAATTTTTAAAAAGAAATACAATAGGAAAGGCAAAGAAAAATATGAAAAAACAAAAACGGTAGTTCTCTTTAAATAATAGCCCAGACGTATTATCAATCCCATTCTTCCCAGGGTGGGAAATAATGCTCCTACTCAAAATCGGGGGGAGGGGAGACATGTCAATATGGCAATTAAATCATAGAATGCTGACTACCATGCCTACTGTAATTTGTAACGGTTTGCTAGAGTTGTAAGACTTCTGGCAGCACCTGGCCCAGGAAGATCACAGAACCAAAATAAAGCCATCTCGGGTATCAGAAATCGTACCAAGAACTCTGCAACAGAACACGCACTGCTCTGGAAAGACTGGGTGCTCATTTCCGGGCACAAGACCTTCCTGATCCAGACTAAAATTCAAGCCCAAACCGGTTTGGCTCAGAGGCACATCCCCACGGGGCGGGGGGGGGGGGGGGGGGGGGGGGGGGGGGGGGGGGGAGATGTGCAGGAGGCAACTGATCGATGTTTCTCTCTCATCGATGTTCCTAACTCTCTCTGTCCTTCCTCTCTGTAAAAAGTCAATAAAATATATATTTTTTTAAAGACTAAAATTAAAACAAACACTGCTTTTGTTGAAAACTTGCCCTGGTAGGTGCTTTATATTTCCCACTTAAAAAGAAAAAATGTACTTCCAAATAGGTGAAAAGCAGCAGTTTGGATGAAAACATGGGAGGGTGAAATCCAGTAACTTGATAAAGTTGATTTAAAAAAAGGATTTTACTGATTTGAGAGAGAGAGAGAAAGAGAGAGGGATGGAGAGATAGAAACATCAATTGGTTGTCTCCTGTACGCCGCAATCCAGGGACAGAGCCCGCCACTCAGGCTGTGCCGACCAGGAACTGAACCAGTGACCTCTCGGTTCGTGGGCTGCCACTCAACTCCCGAGCCACACACGGCAGGGCTAAAGCTGATTTTTTTTAAATGGCATAAAGCACCCTAACCAGTTTGGCTCAGTGGATAGAGCGTCGGCCTGCAGACTGAAGGGTTCCAGGTTCGATTCCGGTCAAGGGCATGTACCTTGGCTGCGGGCACATCCCCAGTAGGAGGTGTGCAGAAGGCACCTAATCAATGTTTCTCTCTCATCGATGTTTCTAACTCTCTATCCCTCCCCCTTCCTCTCTGTAAAAACTCAATAAAATACATTTAAAAAGGGGAGGGGGAGGCATAAAGCCCTGGCTGGTGTGGCTCAGTGGATAGAGCATCAGCCTGCGGACTAAAGAGCACTGGGTTGGATTCCAGTCAAGGGCACATGCCTGGGTTGCGGGCTCCATCCCCAGCTGGGGGCTGCAGGAGGCAGCCGATCAAGATTCTCTCCCATCACTGATGTTTCTATCTCTCTCTCTCTTCCTCTCTAACATCAAACATATTTTTTTAAAAAGAAACAGTATTCATGTTAAAAAAAAATTTTTTTTAATAAAAAGGGAATAAACCCAGAACAAAGAAGAGAACAAGAATGATAACAGAAGAGAGACGAATGTTTTTTGGAAGAAGGAAAACAGAAAAAGAAACAATAACTGACTACATAGAGTGGAGAGATCTGAAACCTCAATGCCCACCAAAGGTATGCCAATTAGGAAAAAGTGATATCTACCTAGCGTTTCAGAAAGCTCAGAATGCAAGGGCACAAAGGGGAGGTGAGGGGCAACTGAAGGAAAGGGCTGAAAATGGGAAAACTAGCTGAAAGTTCATCTAAGGGAGAATAAGATTCCCAAACCCGCCCTTCCCCCTCTGGAAGCAAGCCACTGTCTACATCACCAGCAGGAGACAAGCAGCTTACTAGTAGTGACAAGCAGCTTACTAGTAGTGACAAGCAGCTTACTAGTAGTGACAAGCAGTTTACTAGTAGTGACAAGCAGTTTACTAGTAGTGACAAGCAGCTTACTAGTACCGACAAGCAGCTTACTAGTACCGACAAGCAGTTTACTAGTACCGACAAGCAGCTTACTAGTACCGACAAGCAGCTTACTAGTACTGACAAGCAGTTTCTAGTACTGACAAGCAGCTTACTAGTAGTGACAAGCAGCTTACTAGTACTGACAAGCAGCTTACTAGTAGTGACAAGCAGCTTACTAGTAGTGACAAGCAGCTTACTAGTACTGACAAGCAGCTTACTAGTACTGACAAGCAGTTTCTAGTACTGACAAGCAGCTTACTAGTAGTGACAAGCAGTTTACTAGTAGTGACAAGCAGCTTACTAGTAGTGACAAGCAGCTTACTAGTAGTGACAAGCAGGTTACTAGTACTGACAAGCAGCTTACTAGTAGTGACAAGCAGCTTACTAGTAGTGACAAGCAGCTTACTAGTACTGACAAGCAGTTTCTAGTACTGATAAGCAGTTTACTAGTACTGACAAGCAGCTTACTAGTAGTGACAAGCAGCTTACTAGTACTGACAAGCAGTTTCTAGTACTGACAAGCAGCTTACTAGTAGTGACAAGCAGTTTACTAGTAGTGACAAGCAGCTTACTAGTAGTGACAAGCAGCTTACTAGTAGTGACAAGCAGGTTACTAGTACTGACAAGCAGTTTACTAGTACTGACAAGCAGCTTACTAGTAGTGACAAGCAGCTTACTAGTAGTGACAAGCAGCTTACTAGTACTGACAAGCAGTTTCTAGTACTGATAAACAGTTTACTAGTACTGACAAGCAGCTTACTAGTACTGACAAGCAGTTTACTAGTACTGACAAGCAGTTTAGTAGTAGTGACAAGCAGCTTACTAGTAGTGACAAGCAGCTTACTAGTAGTGACAAGCAGCTTACTAGTACTGACAAGCAGCTTACTAGTAGTGACAAGCAGCTTACTAGTAGTGACAAGCAGCTTACTAGTACCGACAAGCAGCTTACTAGTACCGACAAGCAGCTTACTAGTACTGACAAGCAGCTTACTAGTACTGACAAGTAGTTTCTAGTACTGACAAGCAGCTTACTAGTAGTGACAAGCAGCTTACTAGTACTGACAAGCAGCTTACTAGTACTGACAAGCAGCTTACTAGTAGTGACAAGCAGTTTACTAGTACTGACAAGCAGCTTACTAGTAGTGACAAGCAGCTTACTAGTACTGACAAGCAGTTTCTAGTACTGACAAGCAGCTTACTAGTAGTGACAAGCAGTTTACTAGTAGTGACAAGCAGCTTACTAGTACTGACAATCAGCTTACTAGTAGTGACAAGCAGTTTACTAGTACTGACAAGCAGTTTAGTAGTAGTGACAAGCAGCTTACTAGTACTGACAAGCAGCTTACTAGTAGTGACAAGCAGCTTACTAGTACTGACAAGCAGTTTCTAGTACTGACAAGCAGTTTACTAGTACTGACAAGCAGCTTACTAGTACTGACAAGCAGTTTACTAGTACTGACAAGCAGTTTAGTAGTAGTGACAAGCAGCTTACTAGTACTGACAAGCAGCTTACTAGTAGTGACAAGCAGCTTACTAGTAGTGACAAGCAGCTTACTAGTACTGACAAGCAGTTTACTAGTACTGACAAGCAGTTTACTAGTACTGACAAGCAGTTTACTAGTACTGACAAGCAGTTTACTAGTAGTCTCCTAGGAAAAGAACCAGGGAGGCTCCAGATACTCGCTAACTTCTCCATACATTATCTCACTTCCCCTCTTTAACCCTGGGTTTCACCAGACATCCACAAAGGGGGAGGACTAAGGGATAACTTTACTTCTGCTTAATTTAACCCAGCATACATCAATCCCCAAAACAAAGTGACTACATTAAGAAGCCACATAGCTCATTATTCTGAAAAATCCAGACCATATAAGAAACGCTTAGTAAGAATACCGCTATATAAATGCCAATTGAGTTACATGTTTGTAATGTAACGAATATCTAAAATAAGAAACACAAAGGAAGAAATTTCTACTAGGAATTGAAAGATAACACAATTTATTCACTCAACAATTAAAACATATTCCATGCAATATCTAGCATTGGGTGCCATAGAATATGTCGAGATATACATGGCACAACTGCGGACTTTCTGGAATTTCAGGCTGGTGGGTCAGGGAAACGGATCAACAGAGGCCCTAGGGCACATAAAAAAATTTAAGAAGTTTGAAATAGAAACTCCTTTTCAGAATCTTAGAAGATTTTTATTAATTTCGCATCATCTAATGATCAGTGGGGAAGTTAAAGCAATGCACATCCCCAGTCTAGAGCCAGAACAGAAATTCTGAAGAAGGCTTTATATGAAGCCCTTGGGATAACAATGTCTTTTCCATTGCAGTCTCCAACAATATAATTTTGTAAGTGGAGGGATGATCAGTCCACTAAGATCATTATCCTTTTTTCAAAATTAAAGTTGATTGGGGTGACACTGGCCAACATGTGAACCTACAGGTTTCATGTGTGGGTTTCTATGTTACAAGATCTGTTTAATGCACCATGTGCCCACCACCCAAAGTCCTATCTTCTCCTGACACCTTATATTAGGGCCCTCTTCCCTCTGGCAGCCATCATTCTGCTATTCATAAGTTTCAGTTTTATATCCCTCGTATGAGTAAAATCATATAATTCTTAGCTTTTCCTGACTTATTTCACCTGGCATAATGTTCTCAAGGTCCATCCATGTTGTTGCAATGGCGCTACTTCATCCTTTCTTATGGCGGAGTAGTATTCCATTGTGTGTATGGACCACATCTTCTTTATCCAGGCCTCTTTTGGGGCACACTTTGGTTGTTTCCATATCCTGGCCACCGAGAATAATGCAATGAACATAGGGGTGTACATATCTTTGCAAATACGTGATTTCAGGTTTTTCGAGTATGTACCCAGGAGAGGGGTGGCTGGGTCATATGGCAGCTCTGAGTTTTCTGAAGGATCACCAGACTGCTTTCCATAGTGGCGGTGCCAGTCTGCACTCCCACCAGCTGTGAATGAGGGTCCCCGCTTTTCCACAACCTCTCCAACACTTGTTCATGTTTGTCTTGTTGCCAATGGCGCTCTAAACAAGTATTAGGTGGCATCTCATTGTAGTTTTTATTTGCATTGCCCTAATTGCCAGTGAGGTTGAGCATCTGTTCCTATATCAATGGGCTGTTCCTATGCCTTCTTGGGAGAGTTGTATTTCCAGGTCCTCTGCACATTTTTTGATTGGATTGTTTGTTTGGTGTTGAGTTTCCTTTTGAGCGCATCTCATCTTTATCTTTCTTTGCCAGTTCAGACCTTCCCCCTTTTCCTTGTAGGTTTTTGTTGTCACAAATTATCCCTGTTTATGCTGTAAGTTTTTTGAGGATCTTACTTGTAGTGTTGTGACCTTAATGTTCTTTGTTTCAGGTAGAATAACTCCCTTGAGTATTTCATCTGATGAAAGTTTTCTGGTGATAAAATCCCTCAGTTTCTGTATGTCTGGGAATGTTTTTATTTCTCCTACATATTTGAAGGATAATTTTGCAGATATATCATTTATGGCTGATAATTTCTCTCTTTCAAACATTTGAATATTCAGTTCCACTTTCTTCTAGCTTGCAGTTTCTGCTGAGAAGTCAGATGAAATTCTGATGGGTTTGCCTTTGTAGGTCACTTCCTTCTTTTTCCTGGCTACTTTGAGAATTTTTTCTTTGTCATTAATTTTTGACAGGTTCATTACCAAGTGCCTTGGAGAGGGCCTCTTTGGATAGATGTTCTGTTTGCTCTTGGATTCAAGGATCTAGTTCTTGCCATAGATTTGGGAAGTTCTCAGCCACTATTTGTTTTAATGGACTCTCCATTTCATTCTCCCTCTCTTCCTCCCTGACAATGCCTGATTCTGATATTACTTTTTCTGATGAAGTCAGAGTCTTGTAGAGCACTTTCACTTTTCTTTATTCTCAGGTATCTCCCTTCTTCCCTCTGCATCATTTCTTGATTCCTATCTTCAATATCACTCGTTCTTTCCTCTAACTGGTTTGTTCTGTTTTCTATGTTCAACAGTTCACTCTTAATCTACTTAATTGAATGCATCATTTCCAGGATTTCTGATTCTTTCTCAAAGTTTCAATATCCTTGGAGAAACATTTATTTTGTTCACTGATCTGTTTTCTGAGTGCACTGAATTGCATCTCGTTGAGTATTTTCAGAATTGCAATCTTGAAATCTATCATTTATATCACATAATTCCTTGTGTTCCAGCCTGGCTTTCTGGGGAGTTTTTCATTCTCTCTGGTCACAGTTGTCACTGTGGTTCTTCATGGTATTTGCTGCCCTCCTCTGTTTTTGCATTGATCTCTGAAGAGGTCTTTCTACTATGTTCCTGCAGATGGTGCTGAATCGCAAGATTTTTACCTCTGTCGTTTCTCAGATTTGAGCCTCCTTGGCTTCCTTAGGACAGTACTGCAGTGCAGGTTGGGGATGGGTTTTGTTTTCCCCTCACCTTAATGGTAAACCCTGACCTCTGTGAGGTCCCAACTCAAGAACCCCTTCTGGGGATCAGAAACAGTGATTCCATTGCAACAGCTCTTGGTTTACTGATAATGTGCTCCTGGAGCCAACTCCAAGGGCAACGGGAGGCAAGTGTAAGCAGCGGCAGGGCTCTCCGGTTTCCTTTCTTTGTCTGAAACACCGCTGCCCGGCCCAGCAGGGGGAGCTGCACAGAGAAGCCCATGCTCTGTCAGACACCTGCAAACTTAGTCACTGTTTGCCCTCCCGCTCTGCTCACAGCAGCTCGCCCTGCTGGGCTGACCACCACCCCCTGCATCAGGGCCTCCTCCCAGACCCCCCCCCCACACACACACACACACACACACGCTCTGTTCCTCCTGGCCAAAGGAAGCGCCTGCTGCCATAGGCTTTCTCCCCTCTCCTGGCTGGGCTGTGAGCTCCCAGCTGCATGGCTGAGTCTGTGCTTCCCTCCTTTCTCATCTCCTCGTTCAGTCCCGGGTGCCCTTTAGGTGTTCCAGTGTGCGGGTCTCTCGGGTGTGCGCCTGTGGTGAGCAGGACTTCTTTGTTGAATTATAGATGGTTAACTTGTTGAAATGTCAGGGGGAGAGGAAGAGATGTGGCCTTATACCGCCATTTCTCTGATGTCACTCTAAGATCATCACTCTTGACTGAAAAATTTTGGTTCTGAAAGGCCTCCCCTTCTTTTCCTCAGCATGTTGCAGCATCTAAGCCTATGGGTACTTTTTCTCTTTCCTTTGAAAAGTTTTCTTAATTGCTCTGATTTCTAAAAATCGTATATTGCAGTTTGGTGCTAATAAATTATAGAAATAGCTATGTGAATCAAAAGTGCTTCTGATTTCTTAACATAACTTCTTATACTGATAAATCTCATTATTCAATATTAGAGTTTTAATTAGCAAAAGATAAGGATATTACAGTTACAAGGAAGCATCCTATCTAATAAAAGAGTAATATGTAAATTGACCGTACCTCTGATCAATCCACGCCCACAAGCCAAACAGGAGCAAATAAACTCCAACGAAGATGCCTGTGGCCACTGAGAGCAGGAGGGAGGTTTGGGTTTCCCCGGCAACGAAGGAAGCCAAGCTTTCCATCTGCAGTTACCGGCCTAGGCCTCCACTTAATACTACGAAGTTTCAATTATAGAAGATACTAGAGGCCCAGTGCACGGAATTCATGGTGGCAGCCATCTTGGTTGGGGTTTATTTGCATAATCTGTTCCTGATTGGCTGGTGGGCGTGGCTTGTTGGTGTGGTGAAGGTGCGGTCAAATTTGCATATTACTCCTTTATTAGATAGGATATCCCAACAAATGGCGGCAGCCACAGAGCTGGAGAGAACAGAGGCTAAGGTTGTCCCAGCAATGGAGGAAGCCAAGCTTCTGCAGCTCTGACCGGCCTAGGCCTCCACTCCAGACTACAATGTTTCAATTATAGAAGGCAAATGTCCCAACAGAAATGACTGCCACCATGAAGCGAGCAGAAGGCTTGGCTCCGCTCCAGGCTACAAAGTTTCAATTATAAAACATAAAATAAATCCCAGATACCAGGACCTCTCTCCTTGGGTGGCTAGGGGGCATGGCCGGCCTAAAACCACCACAGGTCTCTCGCCCAGGCCACCCCACACTCCAAGGGAACCCCAACCCTGATCTGGGACACCCTTCAGAGCAAATCAGCTGACCCCCAACCATGCACCAGGCCTCCATCCTATGTAATAAAAGAGTAATATGCAGATTAACCATCACTCCAACACTCAAAAGGGCTGTCCCCATGTGGACACAAGATGGCCACCACAAGATGGCCAGCAGGAGAGGGCAGTTGGGAGGGACCAGGCCTGCAAGGAAGGGGAGTTGGGGGTGATCAAGCCTGCAGGGGAGGGCAGTTAGGGGTGACCAGGCCGGCAGAGGAGGGAAGTTGGGGGCAAACAGGCTGGCAGGGGAGCAGTTAGACATCAATCAGGCTGGCAGGGGAGTGGTTAGGGGGTGATCAGACTGGCAGGCAGAAGCAGTTAGGGGCAATCAGGAAGGCAGGCAGGCAAGCAGTTGGGAGCTAGCAGTCCTGGATTGTGAGAAGGATGTCCCAGATTGGAGAAGGTACAGGCTGGGCTGAGGGACAACCCCCTGCCCAACCCCATGGATGAATTTTGTGCACTGGGCCTCTAGTTATGTAATAATAATATTGACACACTGAAACTTATTTTAACTATGATGTCTGGTGGTTGACAGGTTTGAGAGTGACAGCTGCAATTCATTTTACAATCTAATTAGCTTACTAGTATTAAATTCTACAATAGTACAATATTACCAAACTAAAAATATGCATTTGTTTTTAATATTTTGGCTGAAAGGTTGATGTGAAAGAAGGTAGCCTATTCATTTTTCTGTCAATTTTGGTTATATATATATATATTTTTTTTTTAATTATTAAAAGGTTTCCTGTTACTCTCCCTGCTGCAGTTGTGTTCTCAAGACACATCACACCCCTCCATCCTGCCTCTTGACAATTCTCTGTACAGTGTTCCCTCTATCCAGATCCCTTCTCCATCCTTCCTCTGATGCCATCTCCCCTGGGTTCAGCTGAATAGCACCTCCTGAAGGAAGCCTTTGTTAACCCACCACATCCATTCTCCCTCAACAAGGTGAAGTTCTCCTGACTTATTCCCATGGCACCTAATACTTCTTCATGGCACTCTACACACTTACAATTATTTAAGTGTAACTTTTCCTTACTAGCTATGACATCGTAACAGCTAGGACCAACGGTTTGATTCCCCAGTGTATTGGTGATCAATAAGTATTTGGTGAATGGAATTTTAACTGAGCTATCTTGACACAGGTTCTTCCTATTAAAAAAAAAATTAAAGTTGTGCTTAGTTCTACCTATTATATTCAAATATTGCCCAATGTATCTCTAAAGGTTAAATGTGATTCACTGTGTAACTACAAAAGCAAGATTTCATTTCCTTTAAAAAGATGCAAAATTTTTACTATTTTAAAATGTCTAGATGTAAGATTACACTGACTCATAAAATTTTAAGTAGTTATAAAAAGAATCAATGCCTGAAGAAAAAAAAAGAATTAATGTTTGAAAATTATCCTTCAGGAAATCTGCTAAGTGTTAGGCTAAAAAAAAGGGGGCACTGTCCTAGGACCAGAAGGGGCAGAGTCATACATCTGAAAGACACCACCCAACACGGTCAGTGGGGCTCAGGTTGAGTGTGAACCTATTCACCAGGAGGCCAGGAGTCAATTCCCGGTCAGTGCACATGTCTGGGTCACAGGTTTGACCCCCATTAGGGGGCATGCAGGAGCCAGCTGGTGGATGATTCTCTCTCATCATTGATGTTTCTATCTGTTTCCCTCTCCCTCTCTGAACAGACAATCAGTCACTAAGAGAACATGGGTTCTTTAAAATATATGTAAAATTCTGCTTAGGAGTGCACCAGAAAGAATAGGAAGAATAGGCTGGCATACAAGTGTGGGATGAGAAAATTAAGCAGACAATTTATTCCTATTCATCAGAGGACTTTTTAGCAAACATTAAAAACTCTGTATGGTACAATTTTGTAAAAATTAATCATGCTATAAGTGAGCAATAACAAAAGATACAGCATTACCTAATATTCCCATATCTGTCCATACTGAAAGAACCATGCTTGACCACCATCTTGAAAGGTGGTTGGTGTTAGCAAGGCTTCCAGCCATCATATGAACAAGGCCTGTAACAAAGCAATCCAGTTCCTCCAGTGTGTCACTAATGGGATCAAAACAAAAAGGTGATGCTGGCTACACTGAAAAGCAGCAAGTAACAGGGATTATCATTCCGAATGACTAATTCTTGTGCACCTTACTACATGTCAGCATGGTGACGGAGGCTTTACCGTCTCGTTTACTCCTCCCCCAGTACCCTGAAATGCAGACAGTGATCCCCATTTAACAAGTAAATAGGTTCAAAGAGTTGAAATAGTTTGCCCAATGACATATAACTGCCAGGTAGGAAAGTTAAAATTTAATTCTAAAGCTTATGCTCTTTCCTTTATAACCTCTCTGGGGAAGTAGAGAGATTTATGAGGTACGATATTAAGATTGCAAACAAATATAGACTCTCTCTGTTGGAACTGTCCATTCTAAAATGAAAAATCAGGCTCCCATACAAAATACATATGCAAACAAAACCAAGGAGGATAGTGATGGGAAGGCCAGGTGGCTCCATCCCTCACTGCTCCTCTCACGCCTGCCACAGGATTTGAATCCATGCCCTTAGCAAATGTCTAGCTGATCACATGGCAAGGGCCTTCAGGTAACCGTAACCCCAATCTATACATGCCAAGGTTCCGCTGTTTACAATCACAATACTTACATTTTATTTTAAGAACGAAAGCAGAAATGACTGCATATTTACTGCAGGATAAAGCACATAATTAATCATATTAATGCTGGGGACCAAGATTTTCTGTATAATAGAAATGAGATTCAAGTGTAATTTGAAAGTTTTGAAGGTCTATAATATTAAAATTGAATTGGAAGCATTAATGTCAAATCATGACTTATTTTTAATATACATTCCCAAGGTATTTAAACTTAAAAAAAAAAAAATGACAAAGTAGCAGCAAAGAGCATCCCAAGCATTCCAAGTTGCTTTCTAAATACCATCCCCTATAAAAAAGATAAGAGATCCTTAGAATGTTGGCTGGTTCTGGGAAAAGCAATAGAAACCTGAGCCTGGGAAATCTTGAACCAAAAACAAGGAAATTATCAAAGATTGATGGACTCATGTCGTAAGGACACAAGGGTAAGACTGAGGAGACTTCCTCTGACAAAATTTTGGCCAACCTGAGCATCAAAAGAATAGACTATAATTTATTGAAAGACACTGAATATATAAATATCCTTGAGCTTATGTACCTCATTAATAAATTTTTAAAATATATTTTATTGATTTTTTTACAGAGAGGATGGGAGAGGGATAGAAAGTTAGAAACATCAATGAGAGAGAAACATCAATCTGCTGCCTCCTGCACACTCCCTACTGGGGATGTGCCTGCAACCAAGGTCCATGCCACCCTTGACCGGAATCGAACCTGGGACCTTTCAGTCCACAGACCAATGCTCTATCCACCAAGCCAAACTGGTTTTGGCCCTCATTAATATTTTTTTAAATGACAGCCTTAACCAATGGAGGGTGGGAGGATCCTCTCATTTGGCACCACTGGAGTTGATTATTAAATTAACTCTTTAATATAGAGATTACAATACAGATTAGTCAAAGAACCCCAGTGAGTAAGGTAAGATTCTTTTACACAGAAGAATGCCAGTTTATAAGTGTAAAAGAAAGGATGCAATAAAGGAAAAACCACCATTCTGCTGTCCCTGATAAATGAACTGACTCAAACAGGATTGTTACTGGATGCTAAAATCATCAGACACAAGACTTACGAGGAACTAAATACTCATAGTGTCAAAGTATTATCTCACAAATCACCTACTCGCTACAAAGGGGGAAAAGCTAACCTTTCCATGGAGCAGCCTGGTTACCATAATCTTAAGCAATCCAAATTACCACCACCATTATAGATACACCAGATGCCCGGCCAGCTGGCTCAGTAGTTTGAGTGTCGACCTATGAACCAGGAGGTCATGGTTTGATTCTCAGTCAGGGAACATGCCCAGGTTGTGGGCTCCATCCCCAGTGGGGGATGTGCAGGAGGCAGCCCATCAAATGATTCTCTCTCATCACTGATGTTTCTCTCTCTCTCTCCTGCTCCCTCTTCCTTTCTCTCTGAAATCAATTAAAATATTTTTTTAAAAAGATACACTAGACAACAAATCCTTCCTGATATGATGCACTACGAAGTACACATCACCTACAAAACATGTGTGAAAAATATTTAACTGAAATCTAATCAAGGCTTTAGATCTAACTGTCGATTTGCAAGGAACAGAGGAAATGTAAATCAAGTTAAACATCACCATATAGAAACAGCTTAATAAATCCAGAATGTGGGACGTTCTACAAATAGTTACCATGAGACCTTTCAGACCAGATCCTTCAACAAATTTATGTCATGGCAGAAAGGAACTAGGAGGGAACCATCCTAGATAGATTAAGACAAACTTCAGGTGTGAGTCCTGTCTCAGCTAAAACACTAACACTGTTAACAGACACTGTATTCTCAGTATCTGCTCAAGGCAGATATCCATGAAAACCGAGCCAGAGTAGAAAAGAAGAGCATTTTCATTAACTTTTCCAACCTATCGGAGTTAACACCTCATGGCCATGTACTCACCTCCACTTAGCAGCTTCATGACCAGCCACAGCTCATCTTTTACCACAAAAGACGTGTAGTAAGACACAATGTTAGGATGATGGCACTGACTCATGGCTTGAATTTCTTTCTACAAAGAAGAGAGAACATGGTAACTCATTATACGCAGGCCTAAAACAACACGACAGATTAGTGAGTGCACACTGGGAACCCCGAGACTATGCCACAGCCTTTCCGGGGTCTCCATGGCCCTGCACTCTTGGCGATCAGTTGAAACCAAAACCACTTAGTTACCCTCAGTCCCTTCTGCCTCTTCTCCTTCCGCTCCCTCCCTCAGAAATCTGTGAAGCTGGAAACACGGACTCTGTACCACACCCTGGCCTGGCACAGGACCACACAGGCCTCCCCAGGGGCACATATTTTTACGGCAAGGTGCCCTTGGGAGACCATCTTGGGAAATCTGGCTTTACAGCCAGGAAGAATAATTACTGATCAGCAGAGGGTGGTCTTTGTGTTTGATGCGAGTTGTTGTGTTCTTTCAAAATATTGTTTCATCCCATTTTTGTGAAATGATTAACAATTCTCACTCTGAGGAGAAATACATTGAAACAGAGCAAGGTCATAAACTAAACCCAAAGTCTAAGGTTACACAATTTCCATTAATGAATTTAAATTAGATCTAGTATGATAAAATGCCCTCTAAAGCACTGTGTGATCAGGGCCCTGCTTACCTCTCTAGTCTCATTCCCATTCCCTCAACCTTACACCCCAACACACCCCCGTCCTAAGACCCAGCCAAGTATCTTCAAGTGAGCCGAGCTGCTTCTGACCATGGACATGTAACCCTCTTGTGCCCTCTGCCTCAGATACACTCCCCTCATTATTTCTGCCAATTCTTCCTTCTAAACTCAGAGGAAATACCATTTCCTGCCAGCTCCCCAGGTTGAATTAGGTATCCCTTCTCTTGGCTTCTAAGCAGCCTGTATATATATATCCTTGCATCATGGCACACATATACTGACCAGTACCCTGGGCCCTTTGTCCCTCTCTTTGAGACAGACAGCTCCTACGAGGCAAGTGCTTAAAAGTGGATTCCTAAACAACATGGAACTTGGCATCCACTTGCCTATTTATCTTTCTGGAACCCTCATAAAACTGTAAACTCAATGAGAGCTGAGACTCTATTTCTGGCACTTATCACTGTGCCTGGCACACAGCACACCTTCAATAAATATTTGTTGAATGAATGAATCCTACAGCACTTTATACAGTTACTGATTCATGTACTTGCCCTATGACCTTGGTATTTGCTTAGTAAAAGAAATTGTGTAAAAGTTACCCATAATCCCTGATTGATAAGAAGCGCTCAGTAACTGCCAGGTCTGCTTCCTCATCTTCTCTACTCGAGTGTAAATTGCTTTGTGGCAAAGCCCTGTCGCATGTACTTTCGCAACCCCCAAAGTCACCAGCACAATCTTCTGTACGAAAGGTAGGTAAACACGACGAGAGGAAGGAACTACAGTAAGCACCTGCCCGCTAACACAGTTACACAGGATTCGAAGCCATAAGTGCATGTGAGAGGGAATACGGAGGCTAGCACATATACGCCAAATGAGTAGTAAAATAGTAAACGTCACAAAAACCCACAGGAATAGTTAAGGCAGGCAAGAAATCTTCACAGAGGAGGTTTCGTTCTGCTGGAAGTAGAGATTTTAGAGCAGTACAGGTGAAATGCTCACATAATTATTTTCAGAAAGATGAAATAAGCAAGGAAGATTATAGGATACAATGAGTAAACTTGTCTGGGATAAATTCTTCGATCTTTCAACAGGTATTTACCAAGTGCCTACTGTATGTCAGGCACAACATTAGGTGCCTGATCACTATTGGTGAGCCCTCAGGAAACTTACAGTCTGATAAAGAGGTAAGACAAATATTAATTTATAACACAGACTGATAATCGGTTTGATAGGGGAAGTACAAGATACCATGTGACTTCATCCAAGAGGCAAATTATTGAAAAATAGGAGTGATTAATCAGAGGGAAGGCTTCCTGTAAGAAGTCTGACTTCACTGATACTGAAATAAGGAAGATAAGTAGGTTTTTACCAGTTTTGATTGTTTAATTACCTGGGACCGTATAAAAGAAAAATCTTATAACTATACTAGAGGCCTGGTGCACAAAATTCATGCACAGGGGGAGGGGGGTGTCTCTCTCAGCCCAGCCTGCACCCTCTCCAATCTGGGACCCCTTAAGGGTGTCCAACTGTCCGTTTAGGCCCAGTCCTACTGGGATTGGGCCTAAACGAACAGTTGGACATCCCTCTCACAATCCAGGACTGCTGGCTCCCAACTGCTTGCCTATCTGCCTTCCTGACTGCCCCTAACTGCTTCTGCCTGCCAGCCTCATCACCCAACCACTCCCCTGACACCTGGTTGATGCCTAACTGCTCTCCTGCCTGCCTGTTTGCCCCTAACTGCCCTCCTCTGCAGGCCTGGTTCCCCCCAACTGCCCTTCCCTGCAGGCCTGGTCGCCTCTAACTTCTCTCCTCTGCCGAACTGGTCACCCCTAACTCACCTCTCCTGCAGGGTTGATCGCCCCCAACTGCCTGCCCTTGCAGGCCTGCTCCCTTCAAACTGCCCTCCCCTGTTGGCCATCATGTGGTGGCCATCTTGTGTCCACATGGGGGCAGCCATCTTTGACCACATAGGGGCAGCCATCTTGTGTGTTGGAGTGATGGTCAATTTGCATATTACTCTTTTATTAGATAGTATAGAGGCCTGGTGAATGGGTGGGGGTTCCCTTGGGGCATGGGGCAGCCTGGGCAAGGAGCCTGTGATGGTTTGCAGGCTGGCCACGCCCCCCGGCAACCCAAGTGGAGGCCCTGGTATCTGGAATTTATTTATCTTCTATAATTGAAACTTTGTAGCCTTGAGCGGAGCCAAGCCTCCTGCTTGCTCCATGGCCGCAGCCATGTTTGTTGAGATTTATTTATCTTCTATAATTGAAACTTTGCAGCCTTGAGTGAAGGCCAAGGCAGGCCAGGGCTGCAGAAGCTTGGCTTCCTCCATCGCTGGGGGCAACTCAAACCTCCTGCTCTCTCCAGCTCCATGGCTGCCGCCATTTTTGTTGGGATTTATTTATTTTCTACAATTGAAACTTTGTAGCCTTGAGTGGAGTCCAGGGTTGGCCAGGGCAGGTGGAAAACTTGGCTTCCTCCATTGCCAGGAAAATCCAAGCCTCCTGCTCTCTCTGTGGCTGCAGCCATCTTGGCTGTGTTAATTTGCATGTTTGATCCTGATTGGCTGGTGGGCGTGGCTTTGGGTGTGGCATAGGTACAGTCAATTTACATATTACTCCTTTATTATATAATATTCAAGATTTTAAGTTTCATCCTTAGATCAATGGAAAGGAATCAAAGGTTTAACTCTAGTTGTTTTTCCATAACACTCACTCTGGCGACAATGTAAAAAACAAAATAGAAGAAGCAGTACCAGAGGCAAAGCTAATTCCTGCCAAAACCGATTTGGCTCAGTGGACAGAGCGTCGGCCTGAGGACTGAAAGGTCCCAGGTTCAGTTTCCGGCCAAGGGCATGTACCTTAGCTGCGGGCACATCCCCAGTTGAGGGGGTGTGCAGGAGGCAGCTGATCAATGTTTCTCTCTCATCGATGTTTCTGACTTTCTATCCCTCTCCCTTTCTCTCTGTAAAAAATCAATAAAATATATTAAAAAAAAACAAAACTAAATCCTCAGTTTTCATAACTGTATTGTGGTTATTCTACTATTAGAGGAGTTGTTGAGTGAATAACATGGAAACTTCTATACCACTTTTGCAACTCTCCTGTAAATTTAAAACTATCTCAAAATAGAAAGTTAGAGAAAAGCCTGTGATAAAAATCTCTGGAGAAAATAAACGTAAGATCTGGCAGCTGACTTTCCCGTCACACTTAGCAAAGGTTGTCAGACAAGAAAACATTTTGACAAGAGACAGGAGCAATATCCTGCCCCTCAGTGGTAACTGTCACAGACGGCTCCCCTGCACTCAGCACTCGCTGGAGAGCCCAGAGCGCCTTCTGCATCACGATGAAGTTTACTGTGAAGTCACCAATCTCAAGTTTACTGTGTTGATCGAGCTACTCGGTTTTGTTAAGGTGACCTGAACGGCTTCAGATCTCTCAGAAACGGAGGCTCTGCCACCATGAAGGCCACAAATAAATCCGGCATTATTTATACTTCTCTGGCGTCTTCAGGGTTTAGTGGGAGCTTACCTGTGCGCCCCTCCCCCACAAAATCCAATTATCTTAAAAGTGCTTTACTGAAAGCCACTTCCTCCAACCTTTACTTATTTGCCACATATACAAATACTCCATTTGTAACATAAACCTTACTGGAATATGGGGCCAAAACTATGGAGATCTAATTGATGGTTTTTTCCTTTAATTACGCTATATCAAATTTCCTTTCCCCTAAAAGTAAGGCCTTACTGTAATAATACAAATATTACTTTTAAGAATGTCAAATTGTATTTGCAAAGATTATACTTTTGAACTAAGATTATAATTATTTTGTATTATATGAAGTAGGAAATAGACTGTACTCAGAAAGACCTGATTTTTAATCCAGACTCTGTCAGTCTCATGATTTATTGCCATGCAATAAAATGGAGCAACTACCCACCTCACAGAGGTGTTTATGAGGCTAAAGTACACGTCAGTGCCTCCACTGGAGAGACGTTTGCTATTACTTCCATACGAACTTAGTCCACTGATTTAAACTTGGAGCCTCGGTTTCTATAGCCATGAAGTAATGAATAGAACTTATATTTATCTTTATCTTTACGTATTATATAAATTAACTAGCAAATGGTAGAAATTCATTTGGGGCTTCTCAAATTCCAGGCTTAATATATAAATTAAGAATACTGTTTTTCTTTTAACAGAATTAGTTGACAATTTAGACTTCTTTTATGATCACTGTTGTTCCAATGTCCAAGTGATGCCCTAAGGTACTGCTGGCATCTGGAAACCCAAGTTCATCAAATAGGGTTTCAATTAGCAACTCCTTCCACGTGTGCGTTCCTCTGCCGAAGACAGCTCAAGACCATGCCAGCGGCCGAGCCCTCGGCTTCTGCCGTGCGGTACCGACACCTGCAGAGACGCCTGTGTCTCACCTTCTGAAAGTTCAACATAACATTCTATTCCCTCCCTTCCTGTTATTTCAATCATTCCCTAATCCTCGGCACCGACTACACCAGAGGTTAAATCTAATCCGGGACACCGGAAAAAACTTCCGGACTGTCAGGTCATTCTAATCCTAATCCTGCTCTACCACTCGCGGTATGTGACCTCAGAGAAATTACTTAATAAAATAACAATATCAGCTCAGAACTGTATGGCAGTTTATAAAGTTTTCAAGTACTATGTCACTTGACCTTCAGGAGAAACCTCAGGAAGTCCATTTTAAGGCGAAGAAATCAAAAATTTAAACAGGCATGATTTGAAAAGCCGTCTTATTTCCCTTGCTGAAATATTTAAAATTACTACATTTACTACACACTTAAAACTACTCTGGGTGTCATGGTGCATAAAAGCACAAAACAATCCCTGTGTGACTAGCTTTCGATGCCAGAGAACATCTCTGAAGGGAGATCCTTGAGACTCCCTTTCTTCTCCCTTCCCCTAACCTATGTGGACGCCAACGTTGCCTGGGTCATTCTATCGCTCATCTCCCATCCGTGGATATTCCATTTGACCCAGGAATCACAACTGCATGATACTATTTTTAGGAAAGAGAGAAATAAGCAAGCATCCTTTATAACAATAAAAAAGAGGAAGCAAGTTAATGGTCCAATACCAGATAATAGGGTAAAGTGTGGTCTACTTACTCAATGGGATTCTACACACATATTGAAAATTATATTAATTCATATTTATAGATACAAAAAAGTTCTGTGATCATTTTTTCAATAAAAAAGAACAAGTATATGATTCACATTATCATAAGAATACAAAGATGTTTAAATGTACAGTCTGAAAGATTATAAAGCAGTGTTAATTTCAGAATGAGAAGAGTATCCTATATAATAAAAGCCTAATATGCTAAGTGTCCTGTCATCCGTTCAACCAATCAAAGCACAATGTGCTAATGATATGCTAAAACCACTCAAACATTCACTCTGATGTGCACTGACCACCAGGGGGCAGATAGTCGACCAGTTGCTATGATGTGCACTGACCACCAGAGGGCAGGCTCTCCAACTGATAGGTTAGCTTGTACTCCGGTCCTGCCGATTGGGACTGAGCAAGATGGCCGGAATGCCCTGGAGCCCTCCCACGGTCCCTCCCCAGCTGGCCAACCTCCCACATCCCTCTCCAGGCCCAATCATGCATGGGTGGGGTCCTGCATTCTGGCCTGCACCCTCTCACAATTTGGGACCCTTCGGGGGATTTCGAAGATCTGGTTTTGGCCCCACCCCACAGGCCAGGCGGAGTGACCCCACTGGTGCATGAATTCGTGCACCAAGCCTCTAATAACTACATATTCTCTCTCTACTTACCTGAATTTTTATATATTTTACAATAAACATTACTATTAATGAAAAAAAAACCACATACTTTTAAAAAAGGAGTAAAAAAACTTCAAGTTATTTCCCACTCCAACATGAATGTACACGAGCACACCCCTCCACGAAAGAAATGTGAGACATGCATACCAGGAGCTCATCCATGCTAGTTTGACATTTCTCCAGGTTTATCCGCTTGATTGCCACTTTCTCCTTTTTAGGGGCACAGTATGCTGCTTGGACCACGGCCGTTGCTCCACTCCCTAAAGATAAATACATAAAAGAGTAAATGAATAGATGGGTAGATAAAAACATGACATTTCTAATTCCCACAAAATTTAAATGAGAAGTTAACCCTTATCTTGTTCCTACACTCAATAGATGCAAAAAAAAAAACAAAAACCAAACACTCTATAAAGCTGGGTGTCTATAAAAGCAAAAGCCTCAACTATTTCATAGAATTACCAATAAATATCGGTACCAAAAATAAAAATAAAAAATTGCTAGGGTTCCACTTCTAGAATCTGATGGGATAGGCCCACATTTCTCTGATCCTTGCCTCTAAATATAATTAAATGCCCTGGAAATAATTCAACACTCATAACGTGACTATGAAACGCAGAAAGAAGGTGAATGACGAAGGAACTCAGAGTGTGCGGAAAAGCAGCGCTGTGGGTTCACTGGGTTTTCCTTTTATCGCCCAAATAGCCATGAAGGGGCTCCAGGACAGCCTGCAACCCGAAACCACCCACAGGGACAGACAGACAGACAGACAGACAAACCAGAAGATCCTGCTTTCTGGTCAAACGACTGTGAAAAGGAAAGCTAGGCAGAGACCCAGAGGGAGAGAGATCCCCGATCCCTCCCCAGGACAGTGAGGGACCAACCCACCGCAGCACCAGTCACCCAGCCCCAGACAGCAGTAAGCCAGATCCACCACACGGGTGCTGGGTCCTAGTCCCCATCCAATCTGCCCTTAGCAGCAGCAGAACTGGGGACCCACCCCCCACCAGTCAGCCCAAGCAACACGTGTAGGGATCAAACTGGAGTTCCTGAGGCACCGGAAGAAGGAAGCAGAAGAGACGAACACTACAAGAGCTCTGCAAACTACCATGAGACCTACCATGGGACCTACCATGGGACCTACCATGGGACCTGAACAGAGTGGCTGCCTACTAGAACAGAGGATTAAAGGGAACCAAGAGTTCCCCTAGCGTTAGCACCCTAAACGTACAGAACACAATTAAAAAATAAAAATAACGTGTCACACCAAAAAAAAAAAACACCACACACGCGCACACACACACGGGAAAAGATACACTCACGTGTTGGAGAATTTTAAAGCACCTATTATAAAAATGCTTTAACATGGCGCAAGGGGCAGGTGCCGCCTAGGAGGGGTCAATGGGGAGAAAGGGAGACATCGGTAATACTTTCAACAATAAAGATAAATTAAAACAAACAAGAAAGATAAAATACTCTGATATTAAACGTCTTGACAGAAGAAAAAAATGCAAATAGGACCTCAGGGAGCAGTGTGGATTAGATAATAATAAAAGATCTAGCTGAAACCAGTTTGGCTCAGCGGACAGAGCATCAGCCTGCGGACTGAAAGGTCCCAGGTTCGATTCCGGTCAAGGGCATGGATCTTGGGTGCAGGCACATCTCCGGTGGGGGGTGTGCAGGAGGCAGCTGATCCACGTTTCTCTCTCATTGATGTTTCTGACTTTCTATCCCTCTCCCTTCCTCTCCATAAAAAATCAATAACATATATGTTTAAATAAACAAACGGCAGATCTAAAGTCCATGTGGGAGGTAGAATAATGGCCCTCCCTACACGATGTCCATGTCCTAGTCTTTGAAACCTGTGAGTGTGAGCTCGCGTGGAAATTAGGATGAGAAGATGAAGGGGTCTTCGGGAAAGGGAAGCAGCAGGGTTAGGAAAGGCCATAACACCCTAAAAGCAGAGAAGAGCTATGAGCCCAGGAGCAAGTACTGACTCAGGAAACTACACGGACAACCTTAACAACATGCTGTGGAAAATAAAAAACTACAAAGCCCCACATTGTCTGACTCCATTTATATGACATGTCCAGAACAGGCAAATGTATAGACAGAATAGAAACCAATGGTTGCCAGTGGCGGGGGGAGAACAGAGTGGGCAGTTAGTGCTTGGCGGTACAGGGCTTCTTTCTGATGTCGTGAGAGTACTTCGGCCTGGCTGCCGTGGCTCAGCGGCTGAGGGTTCGATTCCCGGTCAGGACACTTCCGGGCTCACTCCCCAATGGGGGGCAGGCGGGAGGTGGCCGGGCAATGGTTCTCTCTCACATTGATATTTCTCTCTCTCCCTCGCCCTTTGTCTCTAAAATCAATAAAAATACGCAAACAAATAAAAATAAAGCTTAACAAAAAGGAAAGAAAAGACTCTGAATTAGTGGTGATGGTTATAAAACACTATGAATATACTAAAATCCACTGAGTTATACCCTTTAAAATGGTTAATGTTATGTAACTTTTATTTCAATTTTAAAATGATAAAAGAACACTACAAGCTACTTTAACTCATAATTCTGCAATTTAGAAAAAAAGTGGACCAAGTCTTTGAAAACAACTAACCAAACCCAGCCAAGATGAAGTAGGTAACTAGACTAATCCTGAAACTATTTTTAAAAATCAAATTTATACTTTAAAAGTTCTAAAAACACACACCCAAAAAGAAACACACCCCACACCTGGCTGGGCGGGCTCAGCTGGCTGGGCGACACCCAAACACCAGGATGTTTCGGGTTCAGTCCCGGTCAGGGCACATGCCCAGGCTGCTAGTGCCATCTCCACTGGGGCACACCTGCAGCAACTGATCAGCGTCTCTCTCTGTCTCTCTGTCTCTCTGTCTCTCTCCCTCTCCGCCCCTCCCTCTCCTCCCCTCCGTCCCTCTCGCCCCACCATTTCTCTCTCTGGAAAAACCACAATCAGCGAACATATCCTCAGGTGAGGATGACAAAAATCGCCACAGATGGCTTCAATGGAGAATGTTACCAAAGACTGAAAGGAGAATAGCCATTTTACACAATGTTTCCCAGAAATGGCACAAAGATACTTCCCGGTTTCTTTTATAAAGCCAGAATGACCACGACCAAGAGCCAGACAGAGACATCACAAGAATACACAAACCAGTGTCTCTCGTGTACTTAGCTGCAAAATTCTTAAAACCTATTAGCAAAGCGAATTCAGCGACAGATAACACGCCACAACCAAGTGGTACATACTTCAGGTGCGCAAGGCTGGTACAATACTTTTTAAATCAAGACCAACGTAATACGTTATACCAACAGGTTCAAGAAGAAAAATCACATGATCCTACTAATTGACACAGAAGAACATTTTTTTAATATATTTTTATTGATTTCCGAGGGGAAGAGGGAGAGAGAGAGAGAAAAATGGACTGGCTGCCTCCTGCAACTCGCCTACTGAGGATCGAGCCCACAATCCGGGCATGTGCCCTTGACCGGAATCGAACCTGGAACCTTTTGGTCCCCAGGCTGCCACTCTATCCACTGAGCCAAACAGGAAGGGGTAGAAAAACATTTCGTTTTAAAAAATCCAACATTAGCCATGATAAAAAATAAATAAATAAAAATCTCAGCAAACTAAGAATAGAGGAAAACTTCATCAACTTCAATAACGAACATCTACCAAACAACAACAAAACAAAAACTTTACAGCTAACAACATCCTTAATGATGAAAAATTAAATGCTTTCCCTAAAAGACTAGGGGAAAGGCAAGGATGACCATTCTCATCACCATTATTTATCATAGTAATGGAAGTCCTCGCCACCACAATCAATCAAGAAATAAAAATAAAAGACAGCTATAAAAGAAGAAATAAAACTATCCCTATTTGTACATGACATGATTATCTATAAAGAAAATGCCAAGGAATCTAAAGAAAAGCCCCTAGAACTAAAAAGAGCGTTTAGTAAGGTTGCAGGACATAAGATCAACACACAAAAACCAATTCCACTTCTATAAACTAACAACAAACAAGTGGAAACTAAAATTTTAAAACATAATAACATTAACAATTAATCCCCCAAAAATGAATATTTAGGTACAAATCCAAAAAAAATCTGAACAGAAAGTTATGCCTGCTATTACAAAATTCCAACAGAGTAAAGGACTAAATAATTGAGGAGACATACAGTGTTCATGAATTTAAAAATCTCAACACAATAAGTATGTCAATACTCCCAAATTAACTGCATATAGGTTTAATGCTATTCTATCAAAATCCTGGCGATGTATTTTGTACACACAGAAAAGCTTATTCTAATCCCATATAATAAAAGAGAAACATGCAAAGTTGACCGTACCTTCGCTACGCTACCAGCCAATCAGGAGCAGGGGGTGGAGCCATGGCACATGCAAGGCAGAGCCATGGCGCGCACAAGGCAGAGCCTCGGCATGCATGAGGCCAGCAGGGTGCGTGGCTGCGATGAAGGACTGAAGTCACCCCTACAGAGGCTACCCAAGGTCTTATTTCAGCCCTGATGTTGGGCTGCTTCCCCTGACCATAAGTTCCCAACACACTTCCAGCCAGAGTTAAAGGGGCTTCTTCTGTTTTTAAGGCATCGCCATATCCACTGCCTGCCAGGCCCCTGTGAAAGCACTACTACTTAGGTCTGGGTTGCTGGGAGCTGAAGCAGAGAGGCTGTGAGGCCCAGCTCACCCAGGATGCTGGCCCCCCATCACCCCCTCCCAATTATCCTGGCCCAGCCTTCCCTATGCATACCTGCTCACGGAGAGCGTGAGGTGGTCGTGGCAGCGGGACGGGAGGCCTACACCCTCCCCCAATCCAGAGGGGCTTAACAGGGGATATCAGCCTGGACCCCCACCCTGGCACCAGGCCAGGGGAGCTGAGGCCATGTCCTCCAACCTGTGGGGCTGGACGGGGGACCTCAAAGTGTACTTCCCGTCCTGGTGCTGTGCTAGGGGACCTCCGGCTGCTCCCCGTGCTGGGCAGAGCTTGACAAAGGACCATAGGCCACACCCCCCACCCAGCAGGGCTTGACAGGGAACCTCAAGGTGTGCTTCCTGCCCTGGTGCTGGGCTAGGGTACCTCAGACTGCTCCCCCCACCCCAGCTCCAGGCTGGGGGACCTCAGGCCATGCCTCCCACCTGGTGCAGCTTGACAGGGGACTGCAGGCCACACTCCCAACCCGGCAGGGCTTGACAGAGGACCTCCAGATGCACTTCCCATCATGGTTCTGGGTTAGGGGACCTCAGACTGTTCACTCCACCCAGCACGGCTTGACAGGGGACCTTAGGCTGCACCTCCACCCAGCAGGGCTTAACAGGGGACCTCAAGCCGCACTCCCCGGCACCAAGCTGGGGGACCTCAGACCATACCCTCTGCCCCAGCACCAGGCCAGGAGACCTGAGGCTATGCCCCCCACCCAGCGGGGCTTCACAGGGGACCTGAGCCTGGGCCCCCGGGCCAGTAGGAATTGATAGGGGTCCGCAGTGAGTGGGGACTTGATTCTGGGTCCCATGGTGGGCCCCAGACTCTGATAGGAGGATGGTTTTCATATACATTTTACTAATTTTCTTTAGTCTCTGATACTTCTATTATAGAGAAAGAGCAAATAGCCATGTTAAATTATTTCTTCTAATTAATACCCTTTAATGTGCACGAATTTCGTGCACCGGGCCACTAGTATGTATATAAAAAGGGAAGACTCTAAAATAGCCAACACAATAGTGAAAAATATGAACAAAGTTAAGGGATTTATACTACCCAATTTCAAGACTTATATTTAACAGTAATCAAGACCGTGCAGTATTGGCAGAGTACTACACACACACACACAATACACACACACAGAATATACACACACACCAAACAAACACACACACAATAGACACACACACACACCAAACAAACACAAACACACACACACACAATAGACACACACAACACACACACACACACACACACACATACATACACACACAGCAGGATAGAAAACCCGGAACAGATTCACATCAATATGCCCCACTGATTTTGCCAAAGGTGCAAAAGCAATTCAATGGAGATGAGATAACCTATCAGAATGGCTGGGGGGGGGGGGGGGGTGAATTAATGAGAACACCAAATGCTGGTGAGGATATGGTGAAACTGGATCACTCATACATTGATGAAATAGAAAAACTGATACAGACACTCTGATAAACTGTTTTACCATTTCTTTTAAAACTAACAGTGGCCTTGTATAACTCAGCATTTGTATGTTGGGTCTTTATCCCAGAGAAATAAAAATATATGTTTACACAGAAACTTATTTATGAAGTTTCATTTATAACCAAACGCTGTAAACTACCCAAACACCTTCAGCAGATGAATGGCCAAACAAATGCAGGGGGTCCATGTGGAGGAACACCACTCAGCAACGAGAACCAACCACTGAAACGCACACTTACTGGAAGGAATGTCAAGGGCATTATGTTGTGAAAAAAAATGCCATTTATGTAACACTCCTGAAATAGTAAACCTAACAGACATGGAGAACAGGTCACTGACTGCCAGGGTCGGGGGAAAAGGGGAATGAGGAGCGCTGCGGATGGGCATGGAGCTTCTTTCTGGAATTAGAGGGATGTTTGCACTACCACGGGAATTTACTGGTGCCCATCTTATGTAAATGGACCACAGCCTTTTTACCCACTCATCTGCTGATGGGCACCTGGGCTGCTCCCAGATCTGGGCTATTGTAAATAACGCTGCAATGAACACAGGGATGCATGTATTCTTTCGAATTAATAGTTTAGGCTTCTTCGGATATATTCCCAGAAGTGGAATCGCTGGGTCGTAGGCAGTTTCATTTTTAACTTTTTTACTAATTCCACACTGTTTTCCACAGTCCCGGCACCAGACAGGATTTAGAGATAGAAACTGTGAAAATATTTCAACTCTTCTTTAAAGCCAGTCCCTTCGTGTGGAATTTTTCAAACTGCAAATCAACTGACTGGTTTCCCGCATCATTTTTCTCAGAGTGAACAGAACCAAACAGAACACATCACTATGCACTGCACACGGTGTAAGAAAATCTCTCTTGAAAATGGTTTAGTCCAAGTGTGAAAGCTACTGCACCGATGCCTTCTAATAAGCATCAGCCTGGTGTGAAAATTATATGAAGGCAAGTATAAAACAATTTCTAGTAAAACATCCTAATTCAAGCTTTCACTGTTTTTTAAAAAGTACAGTTTATTGATTTTTTTACGGAGAGGAAGGGAGAAGGATAGAGAGTTAGAAACATCGATGTAAGAGAAACATCCATCAGCTGCCTCCTACACCCCCCCACCCCCTGCCCGGGGATATGCCCGCAACCAAGGTACATGCCCTTGACTGGATTCGAACCTGGGACCTTTCAGGTCCCAAAATTGTTCAAATTGGGTAACTTCATCTCTTGAGACAGAAAAGGAGATGTCCAAAAGCATGATGGGACCAAAAACCTTTCAGAGTCTCGCCCACTTTAGTACACCCCTGTGGACTCAAGGGTACTGGGTTCGATCCCGGTCAAAGGCACATGCCCGGGGTGGGGACTTGATCCCCAGAAGTGGGTGTGTGGCAGGCAGCCGTTCAATGATTCTCTCTCATCACTGATGTTTCTTTCTCTCCCCTCCTCTCTGGAATCAATAAAATATATATTTAAAAACGAGAAAGGAAAAAAAAGATTATTATTCCTATCAAAGAAACCAAATCATTTGAAGATATTCTCTCCCAAAATTTTAACCAACCATCACTACAGCAGATACACATTCTAAAGACTCTGTTTTTAAGTATTTTTTAGAATATATTTCTATTGACTTCAGAGAGGAAGGGGAAGGGAGAGAGACAGGAACATCCACAATGAGAGAGAATCACTGATGGGCTGCCTCCTGCACGCCCCGCACTGCGAATCGAGCCCACAACCCAGGACCCTTCAGTCCCCAGGCTGACGCTCTATCCACTGAGTCAAACCGGCGAGGCCAGTGGTCGGCAAACTGCGGCTCGCGAGCCACATGCAGCTCTTTGGCCCCTTGAGCGTGGCTCTTCCCCAAAAATACCACGGGCGGGCGGGCGCGCACGTACAGTGCGATAGAAACTTCGTGGCCCGTGTGCGGAAGTCGGTTTTCGGCTCCCAGAAGAAATGTCAATCGTGTGCTGTTGACATTTGGCCCTGCTGACTAAGGAGTTTGCCGACCACTGGGGCTGGGGCTTAGGGATTTTTATTCTTTAAAGTAAGGCTTTACATTTCCTGAAGAGCTAGCTCAGACTGTTCCCTATGGAAGATGACCACGGGACATGCAGGAATGTGCGGTTTTGTACACCCTTCTCGAAATGAGGCCTCTCAAGCTCCCGGAACTGGGGGAACAGCTGTAAGAACAGCATCATAGGAGGCCCACCGCTCTGTCCAGAGCGGGGAATGAAGACGCACTGCCATATGCTTCGAGTGAGTATTCAATCAGCCGGATGGTGTTGCAATGAATCATCCCTTTCTCTCCTGTTCACTCCGGGATCTCCGATCTCAATAGACGGCAACCCATCCTTCCAGATGCTCCAGCCAAAAACCTCCACATCTCCTCACGTCTCATCCAACCACACATCCCTCGTTTTGAAACATGCCATATCCAGCATCTGACTGCTTCCTGCCCCCCTGCCCCCCACAACTGCTTCTCTCCCCTGGCTAACCTCTCCTTCCACCTTTAAACCCTTACAACGCCATTCTCCCCCGAGCAGCACAGGTTATCCTCATCTACTTAAAACTCACCTCTGGCCCTGGCAGCCCCCCACCCCTTCCCTGCTTTATCTCTGTCCTTCACCGCTAGAGAATCAACTCCAAAAAACACCAGGGATTTCTCTCTGTTTGCCTGCTTCTCGCCAGCATCCAGAACAGTGCCTGACACGGAAGGAGTGCAATATTTGTTGACCAAGTTAATCAGTCAAGTGGTGGCATATGCTTTCAAGAAAAAAAATAACTACCTGCTTGGGACAGAACAAACACAAAAGCAATCCGATGTCACAGGCACTCCCTCACGATGGCCGTGGGCGCTGACATGCACTGGACACGTGCTCAGTGGGCCAAGTTCTATGCTGAGCGCACTCCTGACTTGTGCTGCTTTTTCCCATCTAATCCTCCCCATAATCTCCTGAGTTAGGAATTATTGATCTTCCGAAGCAATGTAAGAAGAGCAGCAATGTAAGCAAGGGTGAGACTTAGGCCATCGATTAGCAAGAGGCAGGGCACGGCCCAGCAACCAGAACTACACCATGCTCTTAACTGGTAGGCAGCTGCCCCTTTAGGGTAAAGCTAACATTTATTAACTGAATACTATGCGTCAGGTTAAATTATTTACTTGAAATGTCCTGTTTAACTATTTTCGTTTTTTCAAAAAACCCGAGGCCCGCGTTTTTAGTTGCCTAGCCACCAAACAACTTCCCCTTATTTTTAAACCACAAAACTTTCACCTAAATTTGTTTGAAGTAATAATGTGCCCAGCTAAAAAGCTTCATTTCACAGCCCCCCTCCCCCCCACCCCACCCCCGGCCCAATTACACAGTTTTGGCCAATGAAAGAAATGGAAGCCACTAAGTGAAGCTTCCAGGAAAGAAAGTCCTATGAAAGGGTGCCAACTAAGTGGTCACGTGACTTTGTCCTTTTGCCATATTCTTCCAGCCAACACAGGCATGAGGCAGTTAGGTGGGGCAATTATCAGGAGAATGAGTCATTTGCTAAGCGTAGTGGAATGAAACTAGGAGCTTGTGTGTTGGAACCTCGGCTGCCCCTCCAGTTTTCTTGTATTTTATTAAGCTACTATTATGTGTCTTCCATTACATGCAACCAGTGCAATCCCTGTTTGATACAAGCCTACAAGGTTGTTGGCCCAAAGCTGGCCTTATTTAAAAATGGGGCCGTAATTCAGTCTCCCAGTCACGGGAAGAACATACACTAACCACTGCTGAAGCATCACTGTTGACAGAGCAAATGCCTTTCACACTTATGCAGGGGGCTAGAGGGGAATCCTGAAATCTGCATTTGGAAATCACTGTTGGACATCAAAACGTGTGGCTACTGAACGAACATCTGGTCAGAATTCTAACACAATCACAGGAGTCAGAAAGGAGCTCAAAAACTGAAAAGATGAATGATTTATAGTGAGGACAATACTAATATTTGTTATAAGTGAGTATACTTAAAGAAATTCAAATCTTACCAAAAAATGTTTAAGGTAATGAAATTCTTTAAAAGGAAGTCCTTTGAATTCTGAATCTGTATGGTTTTATTTTGTGTGAATTAAGAAATTTTCTTTTCTTTATAGAATTTTGGCAGAAAAAGAACAAGACAGAAATATTAAGAAATATTAACCCCACAAATATTATAGTACTAAGCAGCACACATGAAAAAATAATTACAGTTCAAATAAATATAATGTGCTTTGGTAAGAAAGACATCATTATATCATCTATATATATTCTATATATATATATATAAGGCTAATATGCAAAATGTCCCACGGGAGTTCAACCAGAAGCTCTATCGCTTGCTATGATGTGCGCTGACCACCAGGGGGTGGTACGGAATGAAGGGAGGCCCCGGCCAGCAGCCAGAAGGCCCCTAATCAGTCCTGATCACCAGCCAGGCGTAGGGACCCTACCCATGCTCTAATTTCCTTATAATACAATCCCTTGAAAACAAAAAATTCAAATTAACCTCCCCCTCCCCAAGATTTATCTTTTCTGGACTCCAAACATTTGTTTCCCAAAAATAACTTACGTGCAATCTGAAGAAATCAAAGAATTTATTTTGAAGACCACAGCTTGTTACAAAATCCTGAATCCCAAACATTTCAGTACAGAAGAAACGTTAGAATAAGAATACACTGCTTTATTGAGCCTTGCTGCTTGTACCAGTACTAGGCTGCAGTTGGAGGAAAATCTTTTTTCCCCTCTCTGTTGGGAAGATGGGTGCAAGTGGAATGGAGTGGCAGGAACTTACTAATGAGAGGGAGAACGTTATAAAAATAGTACATACAAAAGAGAACAAATCCTACTACATCCGAAAGGGTTATCAACAAAATATCTGCTCCTCCCAGATGTTTTCATTGTAAGGATATTCCTTTAATCTGTCAACCTCGGACCATCACCTTCCAGTTTATGTCCAAAAACTAATCAAATACAGATGCAGGAACAAGGACCCTGAAATAGGAAAAGTAGAGTTGGACACCAGTACTGCCCTAGCCATTGATTAGCTCTGTGACTCCACACAAGTCATTTTGCCTTTCTATGTATCTGTGTTTGCATCTGTAAGACAAAATGATTCACCTTACCTCACACCATACAGAAAAATTAACCTAAATGTATCAGAGGCCTAAATCATACCATAGGTGATTCTTTGTGTTTGGTTTATTGGGCATAATGTTTTTCTGAGGTTCATTCATGTTGTAGCCAGTTGCATATATTATATCCCCTCTTTTTTTCTCAGACACCACTTGATGAACATCAGATTTCTGCTTTTTTTTTTTTTTTGGTTGTTTTTTTTGTTTGTTTGTTTTGATGTTGGATTAGTGAAGATTTCTTAGCTACAACACCAAAAAAAGAAATGTGGCCGAAACCGGTTTGGCTCAATGGATAGAGCGTTGGCCTGTGGACTGAAGGGTCCCAGGTTCGATTCTGGTCAAGGGCATGTACCTTGGCTGCGGGCACATCCCCAGTAGGGGGTGTGCAAGAGGCAGCTGATCGATGTTTCTCTCTCATCGATGTTTCTGACTTTCTATTTCTCTCTCTTCCTCTCTGTAAAAAAAAAATCAATGAAATATGTTTTTTTTAAAAAAGAAAAGAAATGTGATAAATTAAACTTGTATCAAAATTCAAAACTTTTGTATTTTTTTAATGTTTTTACTGATTGGAGAGAGAGAGAGAGAAACATCGATTGGTTGCTTCCCACACACACCGGACTGGGTACCTGGGTACCTGGGTACGGGACCTGAAACCCAGGCCTGTGACCTAACCAGGAACGGAACCGGGACCTGCTGATTCACAGGTGCTCTCATCCACTGAGCAACACTGGCTGGGCAACTTCTGTATTTTCAAAGACACGATTAGAACTGAAAAGTCAAGCTACAGCCTGGGAGAAAGTATTCTAAATCATGTATCAGGTTACAACCCAGGAAAATCTCAAAAGTCGGGGTGTCATCTTATACGCCGGGTGTAAAAATACCAATACCGTAGCTTGCAGTTATGATGGGCGTTGCTAACTCGCCAGGGACTCGCCCGGCTCTTGCTCTCTCTCTATTGTTTGTTATCTTCCTCCTCTCATCATCAGTTCCAGTCGTCTTATACGCCGGAGAACACGGTGCTCAAATACAGAATGAACACACAGACAAACCCCTGTAGCGCAATAAGAACATAACCCAAAGCACAACCCGAAAAGACAAAAGATTTGAGTAGATATTTCAGCAAAGAAGATATATGGAAAGCTAATAAACAAGCACGTGAAAAGATGCTCAACACCATTAGTCATCCGGGAAACGCAAACACACACACACACACACACACACACACACACACACACAATGAGGTCCCACTTCACACCCATTAGAGAATGGCTACAATCAAAATGACAGACAACAAATGCTGGCAAGGGTATAGAGAAATCGGAACCTTCTACATCACTAATGAGAATGTGACATGGCACAGTCTCTTTACCTTCTGATCCAGCAACTCATGTGCACAAGAATGAAATATGTGCACAGGAAGATCTGATGTGAATGCTCACAGCCAAAAAACAGAAGCCCCATGTCCAGCAAGTGGTAAGGGGGTGAGGGGTAGGGGGCGGGGGACATCATAGGTACTACAGGCTACAACATGAATGAACCTCAAAAAAAAACATGTCCAATTTAAAAAGCCAAACACAAAGAATCCCATAGTAGATGATTATTTTCATATGGAAAACCAGAAAAGGCAAATATGGAGAGACAGAAAGTAGATTTGTGGTTGCCTGAAGTGGGGGGTAGGGACGGGGAGTGACTACAAATGGACGTGAGGCATCTTTTTGGAATGATGAAAATGTGCTAAAATTGGACTGTAGTGATGCCTGAACGACTCTGTACATTTACTAAAAACCTACAGCACAATACAGTTACAGCTGGTGGATTTCAGGGTGTATAACTCATACCTCCATAAAATTGTTCTTAAAAATGAAAAACACTATGCTCAATGAAAGAAGCCAAACACAAAAGACCACGTTACATGGTCCCATTTGTAGGAAATGTCCCAAAAAGGCAAACCTATAGAGACCGAGAGTAGATGTGCGGTTGCCTGGGGCTGGGAGTGGGGACAGGGTTAGCTGTAAAAGGCACAAGGGACCCCAATGAGGTGATGGAAACATTCTACAACTGGATTATGCCGATTGGTACATGACACAGGACATCTACTACAAATCACTGAATTTTACACTTACAAATGGCTGAACTTTATGGTACTAGATTATACCTCAGTGAAGTTATTTAAAAAAATAAGGTGGTCAAATCTTAATATTGGCATTCTTAACCTTTGATCCATGGACCACTCTGAGAATGAGATCAAGAGTAACTGTACCAAAACCGGTTTGGCTCAGTAGATAGAGCGTCGGCCTGTGGACTGAAGGGTCCCAGGTTCGATTCCGGTCAAGGGCACGTACCTTGGCTGCGGGCACATCCCCAGTTGGGGGTGTGCAGGAGGCAGCTGATTAATGTTTCTCTCTCATCAATGTTTCTAACTATCTCTCTTCCTTCCTCTCTGTAAAAAATCGATAAAATACATTAAAAAAAAAAAAAAAAGCCCTATCACAGAGGACTGAGACTCCCCTTTCTTCACTCACTGACACCCTATTGGTCTCCCAGTTTCTACTCTGATGCCACCTTAATAGCAAAGGCATTAAGAATGACCACAGCATCCTCTTCACCCTAAAAAGATGTACACCCAAAAGGAAAGCAAAAACTCTTCTTCTAAAACGATCGCAGGGACACCTCTCTTAGTTTTCAGACACTACTTTGGAATCTCCCCGTAAGTCTCTGTCTTCCCTCCGAAACCCTGAGGGGCCTGCAGCGATCTGTCAAGACTGAGACGGAGCGAGCGAGCTGGCTGTCCTCAGAACCACCCTGCACATGTCGAGACACAGCACGAAACGAGAGCACAGGCCCATGAGGTGGCTTCGGGGGAAAATGTGATGTCTTGCAGACAAAACTTAGCCCAGATTTGTTTTGAAACAAGAAGCAAGTGAAAAAAAAAAAAAAGAAATATGACAAAGTTTCTCTAAAATGCAGAGACAGTACAATAAACATTCACACCCCCATGACAGCTAGTGAACATTCAGCCAGTCTCTGTTAGAAAACTAACTTTAGGGCAGGGTGCTGATCGAGCAAAGGAGACAACCTCCTTCCTTTAGTAGTAACTGGGGTCTGCTTGGGCCGGTTGGACCAAGTTTCCGTTTACGGACACCCACCCCTTCTGGATTTCTAAAGTCACTGGGTTATTGTTTTCCAGCCAATACTTCCCCGGTCCTCTCCTCCCCCATCACACGTGCCTCTCTGAGAATTACTCTCCCGGCAAGCTCCGTGCTCTGCCAACTGGTATTCCTGGACCCCTTTCAAATCCACTCCACACGCCACAGCCAGACCCACTAGCTGTCATGACCCTGCTTGAGGCTCTCCAATGACACTTAAAATTCCAAAATCCCTACCAAGGTTCAGAAGGGCCCTAAGATCCGGCCTCTCCCTCACCTTTCTTTCTGCCCTTCAGCCCCGCAGACACATCCAGCTGGTCCCCTCCTGGGAGGGAACCTTTGCACTTCCTCCTCCCTCATCAGGGAAAATCTTCCCTAAGCTCTTTCAGCTTCCTTCTCATCCTTCAGTGCTCGGCTTCAGTGCCTCAGAAAAGATTTTTTTTTCTCCTTGCAATCACCCGCAGGAGGTCTCCAGGTTACCCCTTATCAGAACATCTTATTTCCTAGCACTGGCCAAAACCTGCCATTGTTTTCATTTGTCTCCTTTTTCACGTCTGCCTCTCGGAATTGACAGTCAGTGCCAAGCAGTGGGAAGTTGTGTCCACGTTGCTGAGAACGGTACCTGCAGCTTCGGCCAGAGGGGACCCCCACCCAGCTCCACCCCGGCAATGCCTGGCATTTCGTGGGCATGAACTAAAGCACTCCATCCCACAATCCCCCAAAGAGGTGGCTGTGTCTCCACTCCAACGTCCCATTTCTTTGTACAGCCTTGAAAAGCCGGCCCTTTTCTTTCTCTCCAAGAGACATCTGTCGCTCAGGTTCAAACATCTAAGTCTTTGCTGAGCTCCTCCAACCCACCCAACCCCGCCCCGCAGGCGCGTCACTCAATATCCCCGCCCGCGCTGCACAAACCCGGAGCCTCACCCACGCGCCCCACACACCCGGGGGCCCCACGCGTGCCCATTCATATCTGCGAGTCCTGCGCTCCCAAGCTCCCGCCACGTGCCCAGCACCCCGCGGGTCTCCGCGATCCCGCGTGGCACCCGCCGCCCGGAGCGGTGCCTCCCCGCTCAGCGGCGCCAACTCTCACCGATCACCTCCTGTAGCTCGTAATCGTCCCTGTTGATGGACCAGGGCAGGGCGCTCGAGTCCTCGGACATGACGGCAGCTCAGCTCTCGATCCTCCCTCAAACTCGCTGACCTCTCTCCTTGCCTCGCCTCGCCTCTCCCCACCCCCAACCGCTGCCGCCGCGACCCCAACCAATCTCCTCGAGAGAAGAACCAGGTCCGAAGGGCGCCTGGGTGCCGGGTCACCCCGCGGGCGGAGCGGCGGGGGGGCTCGAAGCGCCGGCGGATCTCGCCTCCTGCTCCCCTGCGTCCGGCACGCCCCGGTCCGGTCCGAGTACCGGCCTGGGCCTCGGCTGCAGCAGCAACTGGAGCTTCGCCTGGGCCCGGCCCCTCCGTCCCGCCCTCCACCCCGGCCCCACGCACGGGCCAAACTTTCCCTTCACCTGCCGACACGCAGCGCGATGACGTCACCGCGCCGGTCACGCCCCGCGCCGGTCACGCCCCCATCCGCCATATCGAGTGTGGCTGAGTTAGCAGCGAGCGAGCAGGAAGCCTGAGAAGATGCGAGTTGACAGTGAAAAGGAAGGGATGCTTCGGGAGGAGTCCAGCCGAGGTCATCGGAGAGCCACAGAAGACCCTAAAGTAGAACAGACGACGTAGCCACATTCAGCATGGCGACCAAAGGTGTCCAAGCGGAGGGGCGGGGCCACGTCCGGCGGCGGGGGGCACGTTGCCGTCTCCGTTGTCGCATTCATTGGATGGTTTGAGAAGGAATCAGAAAGATGATTGGCGGGCATGGACATCAGTCATAGATTAGTCCCGTCCCCATGCTCTGGGCGCGACTCCTGGCACAGGGGCTCCAGTCCCTCGAGATCGCTGGCACGTACTCTGTTCGCGGCCTGTCTCCGGGCGACGTCACGGCGTAACCGTCACACCCTCGAGACGCGCCAACGGCTGCGCTGGGTGTGGAGAAGCCCGAGGGAGCGGCGGGGTGGGGTAGCCTCGGGCTCTGGAGATCCGCCAACTAGGATAAAGGCCCGGGCCACGTACGAGAGGGGAACTGGAAGCTTGTCCCATGACGACACTTTTTTCCAGGAGGAAGCTCTCTCCGCCTTAACCCGGCGCGGTGCTCTCGGCCACCTCCTTGGGCGGGAGCGAGTTCTCTCCATTCTCAACTTTGGGTTTGGTGTTCAAAGGAGCATCTGACTTGAGGGCTTCTGGAAAATTGGGGTTCTCCCCCACCACCACCCTTAAGCATCCTGGGCCATGAAACCAGTGAGATTTGGCCCGTTTTCCAAGGGCTTTGCTTTTGGTGTGACCTCACTGGCCTTGTTTTCCCAGGTTGACCGCTTAGGCCCATTGGGGAAGTTAACAAGGTGGAACATTAAAGGAGGCTTCAACCACCAGGCTGGCCTGGCCCGGGGCTTGTGCGTGGACCTAGAACCAGGAGGTCCGGGTTGCGGGATCCCATGTTGGGCATGCTGGACACAGGCGATCGATGGTTTACCGTCATGGTGGTTTCTCTCCTCCTCCCTCCCTCTCTGAAGTCAATTTTAAAAAATCTATTTTAAAAGGTATCAACAGGCCGAAACCGGTTTGGCTCTGTGGATAGAGCCTGCAGACTGAAGGGTCCCAGATTCCATTCCGGTCAAGGGAATGTACCTTGGTTGTGGGCACATCCTCAGTAGGGGGTTGGGGGGGGGGGTGTGCAGGAGGCAGCTCATCAATGTTTCTAAGCCTCTCTCTCCCTCTCTGTAAAAAAATCAAAATACATTTTTTAAAAAAGGTATCAACATGGATTGGGTAGGTGCGAAACTTCTTAGCAGAACATCTTTCAAATCAACGGGCTCTGCGCTCTGCTGTGGCGGGCAGGTCGCTGACCCGGAAACGGAAGCCATCGCTAGGAACTGTGGGAACGGAGCTGGTGGCAGCCTTCTGATTGGTGACCGTTTTAGGGAGGTGCTGGCATCTGTACCAGACCCTGCAGCGATAACAAGTTTTCAGCAGGTGGACATTGAAAGGATAGGAGATTCCAGTCACAGCGAAGGTGCCCGAGTTGCCAGGTCTGAAAGCATAGCAGAGACCTTGCTGTAGACACAGGTGTCCGCCATTACTCCTGACTCCTTTTCTACCGTCAGGTGTTAGGGAGTTTGGAGAAAAACTGGAAAAGGAGCCAGCCACACAAAGAGGATTTTAAACAGGGTGGAAAGGGGTTTTAGACACTTCAAAATTATTAGCCACCTCATTCTTGTTAGGCTGCTGACCCTTTTGTATATGGCTCCCTCAGTTATCTTTTGGGAGAGAAAGAGAAGTTAGGGTGATTCTGGAACCCTGGCCCTAATATTAAAATACCCCCAAAACTTGCCCTGGCCAGTCGCTCAGTGGTTGGAGCATCAGCCCATGCACCAAAGGGTCGCAGGTTTGATTCCGGGTCAAAGGGCACATACCTTGGTTGTGGGCACAGTAGGGGCAACCAATCTATGGGTCTCATATTAACAATCTCTCTCTCTCTCTCTCTCTCTCTCTCTCTCTCTCTCTCTCTCTCTCTCTCTCTCTCTCTCTCTCTCTCTTTCTCTCTCCTCTCCACCCTCCAAACCCTCCCCTCCCACTCTTATCTAAAAGCCATGAAAAAATATCCTCAGGTGAAAATTTAAAAAAACAAACACCACCAAATCTTATCTAGGTTGTTTTTTTGTGTGTTTTTTTTTTTAAAGTAGGTTTATTTTCATTGGGAGAGGGACCTTGTTTTTCAGAACATTTTCAAAGGAGTCCTTGTCTTAGTTCGGGTTCCTCCCAAAATCAGGCTCTGAACCAGTATTGAGATACCAATGGCTGATTTAAAAGGTGACTCCAGGAGGTACTCTGAAGGAGTGAGACAGGAGAGGAAGGGGTGTCCTTAAAGGGCACATTAACGAGGGTTTCCTCTGTGGGCTCAGTGCTGCTGTGAACTGTCTGAGAAATTGATCACACGTCAGAATTGCCCACCAACAGGCAGGGAAGCTGAGGCACCTGCCCAACTCTTCTCCCTCTTTAGCGAGTTAGTGCTCCTGCACCTCTGCCCAGCTCCCAGCTGGGGAAAGCACACTCCCAAAGTCAGACAAGGCACTTAGGCCAGAGCAGTGGTGGGCAAACTCATTAGTCAACAGAGCCAAATATCAACAGTACAACGATTGAAATTTCTTTGAGAGCCAAATTTTTTAAACTTAAACTATATAGGTAGGAATATTGTTATTAACTTAATTAGGCTACTCCTAAGCTGGCCTTTGCTTTTAAAAACTCAAGGGGCCAAGGAGCTGCATGTGGCTAGCGAGCCGCAGCTTCCCGACCACTGGGCCAGCGCCATAGGCAGTCCTCCTTATGTACCAGAACTCTCTGAAAGCAAAATTCTGAATAGGAGGCCCAAAAGATATGACCTGCTAGCGTATCTCCCTCTCCCTCCCTCTCTTCCTCTCCCTCTCTTTCCCTTAAAAAACCAAAATTAATAATTAAAAAAAAGATGTGAGCAGCACAGACAGCGTCTACTACGATGTGTAAACCAGGAGAGACTACAGTCATGCTTCTCTTTCATTGTTGCCTTTAAGCAACTTATCCATGTTGTGCTTTATTTTTGGCACCTGGCAGGGTAGGGGGGTGGAAAGGACTGATTTCAAGACTAGTGATGCCTTGACGTGGTAATTACAGCTGTAATTGTTCAAGTCTCATAGGCTCCATCAATGGAAATCTGAAGCCTAGAAATAATGTGCACCCTATGAGAAACCTGAATAGGAAGAAAAGCAAAATTGTATGTCTCTGTCATAGCTGATTTTCTCAGCAGTTCCGTGTCAGTGCCAGAACCACTACAGACTGCTAGAAGCTATTCCCCTTATCTATCCCTTATCACATGAGTGGAATGTCATCTCTTGTTATGAGAGGGACAACACCTATGCCTCACGTAGGTGTGCTTCCTGCCTTGTGCCAGGCACATATGATCAAATACATGGAGTGGGAAAGTAGAGGAGATGTAAACAAGTTAGGAGTCTGGGAGTCTGGTGAAAAGCTGATACTCTGAGGCCCAGGAAATGAATGTCCAAAGTGACAGGTGCTCAGAGCCTCTGAGAAACAGGTGGGTGCACAAATTATTGTAGGAAAGTACAGAAAATAGGGTCTCAGCCTCAAGCTTCAGGTTCACCCAGACTGGCACCAGGTCAACTTGATGAGCTCAAGCTAAGTGAGCAAGCAATTAAGGTAGACAAGCCAATTGTAGATAAATTAAAATTTCTGCATTATTTGGCTATCGTAACAAATTACCATAGACCGGGTGGCTTAAACCACAAGCATTTTTTTCCCTCACAGTTTTGGAGTCTGGGAAGTCAATATCTAGCTCCTGGCAGATCTGGTTTGTAGACAATTGTTTTGTCATTACATTCTCATATGGCAGAGGGCTAGAATAGGCTCCGTGTTTCTGCAGAAAAGAGCACTACTCCCATTCATGAGGGCTCCACCCTTATGACCTAATTACCTCCCAAAGCTCCATCTACCAAAGCACATTGGGGGATGAGAGTTAGAATTTCAATACGTGAATTTCTGGAGACACAAATATCTATATATATAAAAGGCTAATATGCTAAGTGTCCTCTCAGGAGTTCAACCAGGAGTTTGATCACTCACTATGATGTGTGCTGACCACCAGGGGGCGGCACAGTTCCAAAGAAGGCCCTGACCAGCAGCCGTTAGGCCCTGATCGGCCCAGATCGCAGGCCAGGCCTACGGACCCTACTTCATGCATGACTTTCGTGCATCGGGCCTCTAGTTAGTCTATAACATACATATATGTAAATTTGTAAAACAGGTCTGGGAGACCCATGGAATTATACTATAGATTTGCTTTATATTGTTTGAAATATAAGGAGAAAGTATTCCAATTCTATATAACACTAACCATGTGAATTCCTTAAAGCAATTCAATAAGATCAATTTCATAAAAATATTTTGTGGACCCTTGGGTGTCCTAACCGGTTTGGCTCAGTGGATAGAGCATCAGCCTGTGGACTGAAAGGTCCCAGGTTTGATTCCGGTCAAGGGCATGTACTTTGGTTGTGGGCACATCCCCAGAAGGAGGTGTGGAGGAGGCAGCTGATCAATGTTTCTCTCCCATCGATGTTTCTAACTATCCCTCTCCCTCTCCCTTCCTCTTTGTAAAAAAATAAAATATATTTTGGGGGAGAGGAACCAAGATGGCAGCATAGGTAAACACCTATCCTGCTGCCCCACGCAACAATTTCAAAATGACAACTAAAAGACAAATCAGACATCATCCAGAATCACTGGAAAGCTGGCTGAGTGGAAATTCCACAAATAGAAGGAAAGATAGAAGGACACTGTGACTCAGAGGAGCTGAGGAGAGCAGAGTTTCAGAGACTTGCGGAGAAAGGTGTGGAGCCCTTCGCACGAGCAGAGAGGGAGGGAGGCTGGCTGAATACCCGGCTGGTTTTCTCGAACGGGGAAGGAGACAAAGGCATCCCACCACACTGATTGCCCAGTTCCAGGCGAATCTCAGGGAACCCAGACTCATACGGGGTGAAACTGGACCATAAGGAGGAAGCACACTGTAACAAGGGAGCCGCAGAGGTCCGCGAGCTCACGGCGTAAACGTGGGAACTGCAGAGGGGCGCAAGCGCGCAAAGAGCATGTGTGACTTGCTCTCTCATTTGGGAGTGGGAGGGGGTTAGGGGGGGAACCACCAGACTGCATTGTTTTCCAACCCTGAGTGAGACTAGGTGTGCAGACTCATTTGGGGAGAGGCTGAACTGTCTGGCAGTGGGCAGAGCTCCGGGACAGCTTTCTCTCAGAGGTGCATGCAGCAGTTGCCACAGGGCACAGAGACCCAGGGGCCCATTTAGGGCAGGGCTGACGGGAAACCAAGGCTGCCTACTCAGCCCGAAGACTTTGCCCATCCAAGCTGAGCAGAGGCTCTCACAGTGTAAACACAGCTGATCCTCACAGCTAATTGGCCTGGAGGTCAAACCCTCCCAGCCTCACCAACAACAATCTAAGCTTAACTACAACAGAACTGATCAGCTCAAAAAGGGCTGCACCAGAGCATCTCCACCTCAGATAACTAGGGAGGCTGAGCCACTGTCCCCTAGAGGACATCTACCACACAAAGCTACTAAACCAACTCAGAAAAGCAGCCAAAATGCAGAGACATGGGTGAAAAATCACATTTGAAAGAAATGGAGGGGGGAAAAAACGACTGGACATAGAGTTCAAAACCACAGTTATAAGGTTCTTCAAGAGGCTCCTAGAAAAGGCTGATAAACTTAACAAGACCCTTGAGGAAATGAAAAAGGACCAACTAGAAATTAAGCATACACTGACTGAAATAAAAAATATTATACAGAGACCTAAAAGCAGTCTTGAGGACCGCAAGAATCAAGTCAAAGATCTGAAATACAAAGAAGCAAAATCCACTCAGCCAGAAAAGCAAGAAGCAAAAAGAATCCAAAAAATTGAAGATAGTGTAAGGAGCCTCAGGGACAACCTCAAACCTACCAACATCCAAAATATAGGGGTGCCAGAAAAAGAGAGAGAGCAAGATACTGAAAACCTATTTGAAGAAATAGTGACTGAAAACTTCCCCCACCTGGTGAAAGAAATAGACTTACAAGTCCAGGAAGAACACAGAACCCCAAACTACAGGAATCCAAAGAGGACCACACCAAGACACATCATAATTAAAATGCCAAGAGCAAAAGACAAAGAGAGAATATTAAAAGCAAGAGAAAAATACTTCGTTACCTACAAGGGAGCACCCATATGCTTGTCACCTGATTTCTCAACAGAAACTATGCAGGCCAGACAGGAGTGGCAAGAAATATTCAAAGTGATGAATAGCAAGAATCTACAACCAAGATTACTCTACCCAGCAAAGCTATCATTCAGAATTGGAGGGCAGATAAAGTGCTTCACAGATAAGCAAAAGCTAAAGGAGTTCATCACCGCCAAACCAGTACTATATGAAATGCTAAAAGGTATTCTTTAAGAAGAGGAAGAAGAAAAAGGTAAAAATAAAAATTATGAACAACAAATACACATCTATCAACAAGTGAATCTAAAAATCAAGTGAATTAGCAATCTGATTAACAGGATAAACTGGTGAATATAATAGAATCAGGGCCATAGAGAGGGAATGTACTGACAATTCTTGGGGGAAAAGGGGTGTGGGAGGTGCAGGAAGAGAATGGATAAAAATCATACACCTATGGATGAGGACAGTTTGGGGGGGGTAAGGGCAGAGGATGGGATGGGTAACAGGTGGAGGGGAGCTCTGGGGAGGAAAAAAGAGGAATATTGTAATTAATAATCTGAAAAATAAACATTTGTAAAAAAAATAGATTTTAAAAAAAACAGGGAAAAAATATATTTGGGGGGGCCCGTAAACATAAACTCCAGCTGCATTATTAATCAAGAAAATGCAAATTCAAACTAAAATGCAATACCATTTTACTTTCACCAGACAGAGCAAAGTGCAAAAGCCAGAGGATGCCAAGTGTTGGCCAAGATGAAGAAGAACAAAAACTGTGGTCCTCTGCTAGTTGGAATGTCAACTGATGCAACCTCTTTGAAAACATGTTGGTATTACCTGGAGAACGGGACCTGGGCCTCCCTTAGAGTCTGGCACTCCCACTCCTTCCCATATACTCTAAACACACTCTTGTTCATATATTCCTAGTAACAGGTACAAGACTGCCTCTATCAGCATGTTCAGTGATAGCTAATCAAAGGGAATCACCCAAACACAATATAAAAATATTCATACAATGGGAACTAAACAACAGGGGAAATGTATTTACTACAATTAGATAAAATAATTCAGTTCAGCCTCAAAACAGTGCTAATAGAACCAAAGTAACAGAATGCATGCAGTATGATTGCATTCACAAAAAGGTCAAAAGTAGTCACAATTGAACTTTTCTGTTTTAAAAAACTTAAGAAGAGCAAGGACACAAATTTAGGTTGGCAGTTAGCTCTAAGGCAGTGGTCAGCAAATCACGGCTCGCGAGCCACATACAGCTCTGGGGCCCCTTGAGTGCGGTTCTTCCACAAAATACCACGGCCTGGGCGAGTCTGTTTTGAAGAAGTGGCATTAGAAGAAGTTTTAAGTTTAAAAAATTTGGCTCTCAAATTTCAATCGTTGTATGTTGATATTTGGTTCTGTTGACTAATAAGTTTGCCGACCACTGCCCTAAGGGACAGGAGAGGGATGCAACTAGGGTAGGACACAACGAAGACTTACAAGAGTCAGGTAATATTCCCATTGTATGAATATTTTAACCTGACGATGGGTACATAAGTCCTCAACTACTCATATATGTTTATGTGCTCTGTTAAAGTGTATTTCATCGTTTAAATTTTGGTTTCTCATATCTCAGGCAATAAATGAGGTTTTTACTTGCCTTCTTTCAAACTGAGGGGACTTCAACCCTCTCTCGCACCTGGTTTCCTTGTGCCCGCCTGTGCCCCGCTGTTCAGGCCCTTCCTCCTTCCAGGAATGCCTCTTCCCCTCTGCTCCACCTGTCCAGGTCTTACTGGCTCTGCTGGGTACACTGATGGGTCACCCGCCCCTCCCCCTCCTTTGAATGCTTTCTCTGAGATTGTTCCAGCCCTGAGGGAAGTCATGTACACTTAATGCCTCATTTCTGGGCATGTAGCCTGTGCTGCCATGTACCCACAGTCTTCTCTTTTTGAGAATATTCTGCATTTCAAATTAGGCTGTGGGTCAGCATGAGGCCAGGTTATACCCTATCACTAGAAAGGAAGGGAGTAAAGGACTTTTTAAAAAATATATTTTATTGATTTTTCACAGAGAGGAAGGAAGAGGGACAGAAAGTCAGAAACATTGATGATAGAGAAACATTGACCAGCTGCCTCTTGCACACCCCCTACTGGGGATGTACCTGCAACAAAGGTACATGCCCTTGACCAGAATCGAACTTGGGACCTTTCTGTCCACAGGCCAATGCTCTATCCACTGAGCCAAACCAGTTTTGGCAGGGAGTAAGGGAGTTTTGTGGACTTTGGGGTTTGGTATTTTTCTGCCCACCATAAACCTTGCCAGCATGATGACGGTCAAAAATTTATGAGGAGCTGCATTTCTCTACTTTTTAGGAAAATTTGCAAAAATGTATGCACCATTTAATTCTCAACCTTAGGCAGGAATATCAGAGTCTCTGGGGGATGGGTGTAATTTATAAAAACACTCAAAGACAACAGCTATCTCACTAGTACACTCAGGAACTAAATATTCATATTTATCTTCTAATAACTTGGTATACCTCACTCTCTTAACTCACTCTGAACTAAATCAATTTGGGCAGCATGGAATTTAATAGCTAGTTTCACAATGTAAATTCAGATTAAAAGCCCAATAAAATCTTTCACAGCAGATATAAGTACCTATAGTGGACTAGGCAATGTGCTAATATAAATACCTCATGTAGCACTTGGCTGGTGATACTCAGAGTGTCAGACCACTTACTCAAAGGGTCTCGGGGTTTGATTCCTGGTCAAGGGCATATAACTGGGTTTCAGACTCATTCCCCAGCCCCAGTTGGGGTGCATGTAGGAGGCAGCCAATCCTTGTGTCTCTCTCTCATCAATATATCTCTCTCTTCCCTCTCTCTCTCTCTTCCCCCACCCCAATCCTTTCCACTCTCTCCAAAAATTCCATTGAGAAACTATCTTCTGGTGAGGATTAACACAAACAAAACAAAACAAAATTCTCATGTAGTCAGTAAAATGGCCTTGAAAGGTTTTTACGCCAGTTTTACAGATGAGGAAACAACTCAAAAAGGTTAAGAAACTTGCCAAAAGGTAGCAGGTTTGATTCCCAGTCAGGGCATATACCCAGGTCACGGGTTTGATCCCTGCTCGGGTTCATGTGGGAGGCAAGCAATCAATGTTTCTCTCTCATTATTTATCTCTCTTCGTTTCTCTCAAATCAATTTGAGAGAGAGAGAGAGAGAGAGAGAGAGAGAGAGAGAGAGAGAGAGAGAGAGAGAGAGAGAGAAACTTGCCTGTAGAAGTTCCTAGAAATGCTTAGCACAGTACCTGGCTTATGGTAAGTGTTCAGTAAGTGACAGCTGTTATTGATTAGTTGGGGGAACAGAGCATTCCTAAAGCATTATGGGAATGGAGGTTAAGCAGCAGTGCTTGCCATGTGTCTGACTCAGGTCTGTTTATTCAGGAAAAGCAGGTTTCAGCCACCATCTGCATGATGCAGTTCACATCAGACCACTGCTGACTCACCGCCGCTCTTAGCACTGCCGAGTCTCTTATTGCAAAAGCTGATTAAGGAAATGAAGGCGTTCTCTCTGATTCTCAAGAGGATTGTGAAGCCTGGTTTGCCATTAGCACCCAACGTGATCAAGTGAATTTGGGTTTCAGGTCTACCAAGATTACAGAGGCCCTTGACTGCCTGGGCATTGAGTTGGAAATTTCAGAACACCAAGAAATGAGGACATCTTAACTAAAAAATTAAAATATATATATATATATATATATATATATATATATATATATATATATTCTTTTGCTGTGAAAAAAAAAGAAAAGAAATGAGGACAATCAAATCCTATGAAACGCAGTGCACAGACATTTGTGAACAATTCTCCACGTGCACAGCTGTGAGCAGTCTGTCTAAGGGGAAACTATTTCCCACAGGGACCGGGCTCCAGAATTGGTGTTACTGCCCTGGTATATAGCAGAGGGAGGGCTCTCTGTGGCCTGACAGCACAGTCTGCGCTGTGGCCACCCTACCCAGCAGACAGAGAAGGTATTATTCTACTATTACTACATTCTTCTGGCTCAGTCTTTTGGAAGTAACTTTGTCTTTGGGTAAATGCTAACCCAAAACATACTTCCTCTTCCCATGCCATCCTCCCTCAGAGCATCTAGTTGGACATGAGGATAATAAAGTCCACATTAACTCCTTTCATAGAATCACATAAAAGAATCCTACAGAATGGCCTGCCCAAGAGTTTAACCCACTCAAATCCCAGAGAGGAAAATTATCTGAAAGACGCAACATCGCCAAAACTGGTTTGGCTCAGTGGATAGAGCGTCGGCCTGTGGACTGAAAGGTCCCAGGTTCGATTTCGGTCAAGGGCATGTACCTTGGTTGCAGGCACATCCCCAGTAGGGGATGTGTGCAAGAGGCAGCTGATCGATGTTTCTCTCTCATCGATGTTTCTAACTCTCTATCCCTCTTCCTTCCTCTCTGTAAAACATCAATAAAATATTTTTTTAAAAAAAGAAAGATGTGGCATCTTTGTGGTAGCTACTAAAGAAGAGTACTATAATGGGTCTTCTCCTGCACCCACTAGACCTGTGACACAGCCTGAAAGCAGGAAACGATGAGGAACTAACTGCCTGGTGCACAAGCACCAAGTAGGTCTTCAGAAAGTAAAGCTGTATAGGTTATGTTGCCACTGGGGGAAAAAACCTTTGTTTTCTGAGTGTGCAAGGAGGTAATTTCAACTGTGAACATACATGCATATGGTGTGTACAATGTGTTAACCAGGCCCAAAGGATAGCACCTGTGGAAGGAGGCAGATAGGAAGGAAACAAATTTGGAGTGCCAAGGACCTTTCCTATCCATCTTCCCAAGCCATCCAAATCTTGATGGGGGATAAAATCCAAGACAGATATGGAAGCTATGAAGAACCAAAGGACATCAGAGCTTGTTGACTGCTTCTCCCAGGGATGACGGGGGAGGCTGAAAGTCGCTGGGAGAAGCCCTTGCACTTGGCTTTACCTCATGTCCAACATACTGTAGGAACCATAATGAAGAAATGACGGAGGGCAGAGTCTAGGCCCATGAACACCAGAATTACATGTCCAGTCCCTAATGGCCTATACTTGGTCTGCAGGAGAAGGAAAGCTTCCACGTGCCCCATGAAAGCATGAGGCGGTATTGACAAGGCTTGTACAGAGAGCTGGAATGAAAAGGCGGCAGAAGTAGGACTCGGTGGCAAATGGTTAGGACGACAGACTTCAGTTCCAGGTGCTGGCATTACACTCCAAAGGCTAAATGAGGGCCTTGCATCTCAACGGGTAATGATAAGAACTCAGAAATCAGGCCAGGCATTTCAAGGACCTGCTCTCCTGGGTCCTTCCCTTCTACCACAGTCATGTGAGCCTTTCCTCTCCTGGGTGCCTCTGACACCATCTTGAAAAGATGAAAGGGGATATAGACCAATGGAATAGAATAGAGAACCCAGAAATCAACCCAAACTGCTATGCTCAATTAATATTTGACAAAGGAGGCAAGAGCATACAATGGAGTCAAGACAGTCTCTTCACCCTAACTGGTTTGGCTCAGTGAATAGAGCGTTGGCCTGCAGACTCAAGGGTCCCAGGTTCGATTCCTGTCAAGGGCATGTACCTTGGTGGTGGGCACATCCCCAGCAGGGGGTGTGCAGGAGGCAGCTGATTGATGTTTCTCTCTCATTGATGTTTCTAACTCTCTATCCCTCTCCCCTCCTCTCTTCAATAAATGGTGGTGGGAAAATTGGGCAGATATATGCAAAAAAATGAAACTATACCACCAATTTACACCATACACAAAAATAAATTCAAAATGGATAAAGGGCTTAAACATCAGACAGGAAACCATAAAATTATTAAAGGAATCCATAGGCAGCAAAATCTTAGACATATGCCGAAGCAATATCTTCACTGATACAGCTCCTAGGGCAATGGAAACTAAAGAGAAAATAAACAAATGGGACTACATCAAAATAAAGAGCTTCTGCACAGCAAAAGAAACCATCAACAAAACAACAAGAAAGCACACTGCATAGGAGAACATATTTGCCAATGATATCAACGATAAGGGTTTAATCTCCAACGTTTACAGGGAACTCATACAACTTAACAAAAGAAAGATCATTAACCCAATCAAAAAGTGGGCAAGGGACCTAAATAGATATTTTTCGAAAGAGGACATAAGGAAGGCCAAGAGACATGAAAACCTGCTCAAAGTCAATAATCCTCTGAGAGATTCAAATCAAAACGACAGTGAGGTACCATCTCACACCTGTAAAGGTGGCTATTATCAACAAATCAACAAATGACAAGTGCTGGCAAGGATGAGGAGAAAAAGGAGCCCTCGTGCACTGCGAATGCAGACTGGTGCAGCCACTGTGGAGAACAATATGGAATTTCCTCAAAAGACTAAAAATGGAAGTCCCATTTGACCCAGTGATCCCACTTCTAGGAATATATCTCAAGAAACTAGAAATACCAATCAGAAAGGATATATGCACCCCTATGTTCATAGCAGCAGAATTTACAATAGCTAAGATTTGGAAACAGCCTAAGTGCCCATCAGCAGATGAGTGGATTAAAAAACTGTGGTACATCTACACAATGGGAACTCCTGCTATTTGCAATAGCTTGGATGGCGTTGGAGAGCATTATGCTAAGCGAAATAAGTCAGAGAAAGATAATTATCACATGATCTCACTCATTGTGGATTATAATGAACAACATAAACTGATGAACAAAAATAGATTCAGAGACAGAGAAGCACTGAGCAGAAGCTCAAACCTCAGAGGAAGGGGAGGGTGCGGGTAAGGGGGAGAGATCAACAAATGATTTGTATGCATGCATATAAGCATAACCAATGGACTCTGATACCAGGTGGGGGGAGAGGGCATGAACAGGAGTGGGATGGGGGCACTGGGGGGATAAGGACACATATGTAATCCCTTAACAATAAAGAAAAAATTTTTAAAAAGAAAAGATGAAAGGGGAAGAGATCTGAGAAGTAGCATTTATTTAAGAGAGACCAAGTTACCCCAAAGATGCTGTTTAAACCAAAAGAATCTGATATATTGTTTACTGGCAAACCTAATCTCCCTGTCCCACTCAACAGGGTGGGGGGCTCATGGGAAAGAAAACAAGCTACGTTGTATTTGCACCTCTGAGTGTTGGGTGAGTGAAGTGCATCCCTGCCCCAGTATTTCTTGTGATTTAAACTATAGGGAGGGCATATAATGCGTCCAGTTACAGCCAGCCCTTTAGAACAGCCAAGTCAATAACCTCAGCTTCCATCTTAAGAAATAGAAAAAAAGGCCCAGCCAGCATAACCCAGTGGTTGAACATTGACCTATGAACCAGGAGGTCACGGTTCCATTCCTGTTCAGGGCACATGCTCAGGTTTCAGGCTCAATCCCCAGTGTGGAGCGTGCAGGAGGCAGCCAATCAATTATTCTTTTTCATTATTAATGTTTCCCTCTCTCTTTCCCTCTCCCTTCCTCTCTGAAATCAATAAAAATATAAATAAAAAAAGAAACAGAAAAAAAAACGTAATTTGAACTCTACAGAAGAAATAATAATTATCAGAGTGAAAATCAATAAAATAGTAAACAAAAAACAATAGAGAAACTCAATGAAACCAAGAACTGATCCTTTCAGAAAAATCTCTACAGTTTGACCCATCATGAAAAAAGGAGAGAAGACGTAAATTGCCAATATCAGGAGTGAGAGAGGTGATGTTACAGTATTGAAAGGATAACATGAGAATATTATAAACAACTTAATGCCAATAAATTTAACAACTTAGATGAAATGGACAGATTTCTTGAAACACACAAATCAAGTCAAGTTAGATTTGTACCTTAAATAGAACAGCAGAGTGCTGCCCACTGGAGACTGTGCCTTCACTACTGACAGTTCACCACTTATGGTTGGTCGTGTGCACATTCATCTGTAAAAGAAGTCTGTGCTTCCTTTTCCTCCACTAACTGATCTACTATGTTCTGGAGAGCATAGGTAGAATGCTGAAGGAGATACAGTCAGGCAGTGACTTTGGATACAAGAGTAGTATGGTAGTTCACTAGCCTACAACCAAAAATAGCTTTGTTTTGTTTTTTGTTTTTCAGAAAGGGAGAAGAGATAGAAACATCAGTGATGAGGGAGAATCACAGATTGGCTGCCTTCTGCAGGCCCCTTACTAGGGGTGGAACCCCCAATCATGTGCTCTGGAATCAAGCCAGGACCTTGAGGTTCTTAGGTCTACGCTCCACCACTGAGCCATGCCCACAGGGCACAAGCAGAACTAATTTAAACAAAAGGGAACTTACAGGTTCACATGTCTGAAAAGTCAAGCTGTAAGGCTTGAAGCAGGGACTCAAATGAGGTCATCAGACTCTGTTTTTCCCTCCAGTCACAAGTGTCGCATACTGGCAGGCTTTCCCATAATGCTGCAAGTGGGTCCTGACCTTAAACAGCCTTTTTCATTTAAGCACAATGGAATCTATCCACGGATTTCAAGGGTCTCCTTAACTAAGATTGGTCACATGTCATGCCTGAACCAATCACAGTGTTCAGCACCAAGGCAGGTGCTGCTTATTTAGATCCCAGTCTGGAGCAGGGCTGAGGGAAATCCTGGCATGGAACCTGGATATGGAGGAGAAATGTTGATGTTTGGCAGCAAAACTCTGTGTACAGGCATACCTCATTTTACTGAACTTCTCTTTAGTGTGCTTCACAGATGTTGAGTTCTTAACAAATTGAGGGAAGATGCTCAAAAAGATTATGACTTGCTTTATTGCAATATTCACTTTATCCTGGTGGTCTGGAACAGAGCCCCAATAGCTCCGAGTCATAGCCATACCCTATATCTGTCTTATCAAATGTATGTGGCAGAGCTATCCAACCTTTCTGTATTGATTTATCACCTGGGAATCCTATTAGAGTGCAGGATCTGGTTAATTAGGTCTTAAGGGGGGCCTGAGAGTCCTTATTCTAACAGCTGAGGTCAATCCTACTGGTGCACGGACCACACTTTGAGAAGCAAGCTCATATAGCATCATAGCTCCAGGCAGGAGCCACTAGCCACCTGTAGCTATTGAATACTAGCCTAAATTGAGATGTGCTGTGAGTGTAAAACACACTCTGGATTTTGAAGACTAATATGAAAAAAATTAAAATTTCATCAATTGTTTTTATAAAGATTACATGTTGAAATTGCATTTTAGATACATTGGGTTAAATAAAATATACGAAAAATAATTTCACCTGTTTTAAAGTGGAATTTATTGAAGAGCAAGTACAGACTCCCATGTGTGGAGGGGGAAAGAGTCCGTGTTTTTACTTTTTCAACATGGCTATGACAAACTTTAAAAACAGGTATGGCCCTAGCTGGTTTGGCTCAGTGGATAGAGCATCGGCCATCAGACTGAAGGGTCCCGGGTTCAATTCCAGTCAAGGGCATGTATGTACCTCAGATGCAGGCTCCATCCCTGCATGTCCCCCTCCTTTCCACTCTCTCTCTCTCAAAAAAAAAAAAAAAAAAAAAAAAAAAAAAACCAATGGAATAATATCCTCAGATAAGGATTAAAACAATAAAATTGAATAAATACACATGTGGCTCACATTTCTGCTGCACACTGCTGCTCCGGAAGAAGGTAACTCTTGAGGTGAATGAGGCTGGAATTCTGAAAACACTTTTTTTTCACATTTGGCTACTCAAATCAGAAAAACCTAATATAGCGAAGACCACATAACCCTCACCTCCTGGGTTCTTGGACCCCAGGGTTAGGTAACTGCAGGTTGAACTGATGCATAAGTGCTTAGGTGGGGGTCCCTGCAATGGACCTGGAGAAGTCGGATCTGAGAAAAGGAGAAATTCAGGAACCCCAGAGTTCAGCCAGCCAGCAGTCACTTCATTTCTCAGTCTTGTTTATGCAATTGCCTGAAGCAGAAACTATCTCTGTGCTTATCAACTTCCCTAGCAATCCTATCTGCACATCACCACTGAACTAATCTTCTCCACAGCCTGGTTTTACCAGTCCTTCCATGCCCAGACACCTGGGCCCGCTGGCAGCCTGCTTTCCTGGAGGGTCCCGTCCTACCAGTCTCCCAGCCCTCAGATGTGCCCCTCCCTTTCCCTGTCTGTCTAACGTATCCCTTTACTGCTTGAGTCTCTTTCTTTGTCTGGTAGTCACTACTCTGCCAATTCTGCCACAGCTCAAAGCCCACCTCCAGGCTCTCTGCCTTCAGAGGCCAGTCAGGACCTCTGGCCCACAGGGGCCTGTCTACAGGACTAACTAGTATAGAACACCCTGCCTTTGGGGCAAGCCAGCGTTTCTGCTGTGGAGGGCTATGTTGTCTGATTCCTGAGGTCTTCAGATTTCTGCATTTGTCCCTTTATTTTCCAACTGGGCTTTAAGTTCTTTGAGGGCAGAACTCTGCTTAGTTTATGTTTATACTAGAGGCTCGGTGCATGAAATTCATGCAGGGGGAGGAAGGGGAGGGGTTCCCCTTAGCCTGGCCTGCACACTCTCCAATCCAGGACCCCTTGAGGGGATCTGAACACCAGTTTAGGCCACATCACTCTTGCAATGCAGGACAGCTGGCTCCTAACTACTCACCTACTTGCCTGCCTGCCTGATGGCCCCTACCTAACCACTCTACCTGCCTGCCTGATTGCCCCTAACTGCCTCTGATTGCTGGCCTGGCCACCCCCTAACTGGTCCCCTGCCAGCCTGGCTGCCCCTAACTGCCCCCCTGTTGGCCTTGTCACCCCCTTAACTGTCCAGAAGGAAGTTCAATGTCCAGAAGATGTCCAGTCGACCCAGTCTAATTAGCATATTACATTTTTATTAGTATAGATTCTCTTTTGACCTGAACCAATAAAACACTGGCCCTCAAAAAAAAAAAATAATAACAAAATGAAATGGTGGTTTAAAACACAGACTTTCTTATTGCATAAATATGTTATCAATGATCATTTTTATAATAAAAATTATCCTTGCTGAAACCAATTTGGCTCAGTGGATAGAGCGTCAGCCTATGTACTGAAAGGTCCTGGGTTCAATTCCGGTCAGGAGTACATACCTTGGTTGCGGGCACATTCCCAGTAGGGGGTGTGCAAGAGGCAGCTCATCGATGTTTCTCATAGATGTTTCTGACTTTCTATCCCTCTCTCTTCCACTCTGTAAAAAAAATCAATAAATAAAATATATTTTTTAAAAAAATTATCTTTTTTAAAAAACAAGATGGTAGCTAAATTCTGGCCAGCATGTGGAAAATGGGGCAAACCTGTACACTGTTAGGGGGCTTGTAACTGGTACAGCCACTATGGAAAACAGTATGGAGGCTCCTCAAAAAATTACAAATAGAACTACCCTGTGATCGAGCAATTCCACGTGTGGGTGTATATCCGAAGGAAATGGAAACACAATGTCAAAGAGATATCTGCCCCTCCATGTTCATCGCAGCATTATTTACAATAGCCAAACAACCCAAGTACTGCTCAGCAATAGATGTATGGATAAAGAAGCTGTGATAGAGTCATCCCTCCGTATCCGCAGGGGATGGGTTCCAGCACACACACACACACACACACACACACACACACACACAGATACCAAAGTCCAGCTGTTCAGGTCCCTTACATAACATGGCATAGCATTTGCATATAACCTACACACATCCTATTATATATTTCAGATCACCTCTAGATTACTTATTATAACTAATGCAATGCAAATGCTGTGCAAATAGTTGTGTTTGGGAATAATTACAAGAAAAAAGACTGTACATATTTATTTTTATTTTTTAAAAATATTGTATTGATTTCTTGCAGAGAGGAAGGGAGAGGGATAGACAGTCAGAAACATCGATGAGAGAGACACATCAGTCAGCTGCCTCTTGCACACCCCCTACTGGGGATGTGCCCTCAGCCAAGGTACATGCCCTTGACCGGAATCGAACCCGGGACCCTTCTGTCCACTGAGCCAAATGCTCTATCTACTGAGCCAAACCGGTTTCAGCAAGACTGCACATATTTAGTCTTGACACAACCATTGTAGGCCTAACCACATAGCACATGTCAGCAACAGTGTAACATTTTTTAACTGCATTTTTTTTTTATCTGCGGTTGAATTCGAAGATGAGGAACCCACAGACGTGGAGGACCAGCTGTTTATACAATGGAATATTGTTCAGCCATTAAAAAAGGCAATCCTGCCAATTATATGGACCTTGAAAACATTATGCTAAGTGAAATAAGTCAGAAATAGAATGATCTCACTTATATGTGGAATCTAAACAAACAAACATGAAACTCAGAAAAAGAGATGTGGGTGGGAAGTGGAGGGATTGAATGAAGGTGGTTAGAAGGTACAAACTTTCAGTTATGAGATGAATAAGTATTGGGGATGTAATACACAACACGATGACTATCACTAACTCTGCTGCATGATGTATTTGAAAGTTGTTAAGAGAGGAGATCCTAAGAGTTCTCCTTAGGACAAAACAATTATTTTTTCTCCTCTCTCTCTCTCTCTCTCTCTCTCTCTCTCTCTCTCTCTCTCTCTTATTTTTGGTATCTCTATTAGATGATGGATGTTACCTAGTGGTAATTATTTCACAATATGTGTAAGTAAAGTCATTATGCTCTACAGCTTAAACTTATATAGTGCTGCGTGTTAATTACATCTCAATAAAACTGGGGGGATAAGTTGGAAAATTAAGCTTTAACCATTGCATAAGCACCCAGGGGCTCTAGTTTTTACTTCATTTTTATGTTAAATTCTCAAAAAACCTATTATCCTATATAACAGTAGGCGGCAAACTCATTAATCAACAGAGCCAAATATCAACAGTACAACGATTGAAATTTCTTTTGAGAGCCAAATATTTTAAACTTAGACTTCTTCTAATGCCACTTTTTCAAAATAGACTCGCCCAGGCCATGGTATTTTGTGAAAGAGCCATACTCAAGGGGCCAAAGAGCCACATGTGGCTCGTGAGCTACAGTTTGCTGACCACGGCTGTATAATAAAAAGGTAATATGCAAATCGACCAAATTATGGAATGACTAGTCGCTATGACGTACATTGACCACCAGGAGGCAGACGCTCAATGCAGGAGCTGCCCCCTGGTAATCAGTGCACACCCATAGAGGGAGCACTGCTCAGCCAGAAGCTGGGCTCACGGCTCTCGGGAGCAGGAGCGGGTCTAAGCTGTCAGTTGGACATCCCCCGAGGGCTCTCAGACTGCAAAAGAGTGCAGGATGGGCTGAGAGACCCCCCCCACCAGTGCATGAATGTCATGCACTGAGCCTCTAGTCTTGAGACAATTATTCACAGGAAGCTGCAGGCATAATGATGGGACATTTCCCACAATATCCCACAATGGATATATCTTCTGTAACTATAGTACAATATCAAAACCAGGGACTTGACATTGGTACAAATATAACCTATGTAGATCTAACCACCACAACAATGGAGATGCAGAACTATTACAACACCTTAAAGATCTCCCTCCCCTCCCTCTTCATAACACACCCCACAACCCGGCCCCCCTCCACCGTCCCTAACTCCTGACAATCACTAGTCTGTTCTCCATTCTATAATTTTGGTAGATTCATGTAGAATTTCATTTTGATTTACCTATAATGTTTAGAGAGTATATCTACAGATATTTAGTAGTGCTCTAGGTATAACATTGTTTGTATATAACTTATCTAGTTCTGCTTGTCTCAACATTACCAGTTTTAATCAAGTATAGAAATCTTTCTTCCCTTTAAGTCCCTTCCCTCTCTTATATTTGACTTTAAAAAAAATTTTTTTGTTATGCCTATCTTAAATATTGTTATCTACATAAAATGTCTGGGGGTGTAGGACAGGGGACACTGAACCGCACCTCATGGGCTTTGATGTTTTGAGGAAAGAGGAAATCGTGGGGACTGCAGAGTTCCTCCTCCCAGGCACCAGGCACTTCATTTCTCAGTTTCCTTTGCGCAATTGCTGGAAGCAGAAATTACCCCTGTGCTCATCAACTTCCCTAATCTATTCCGCACACAACCACCGATCTTTTGCTTAAATCAACAAACATAATTTAGAAAACTCAAGAGAAGTAAAGTGTATTTTATTATTTTTTACTTCGTGCTCTTTCCTCGATGTTCCGAGATTCTTTTACAAATCATTTATATTCTGTTTCAAAATTTTCCTTTAACTATTTTTTAAGGGTAGGCCTACTGTTGACAAATTCTTAGTTTTTCTATTTCTGAGAATGTCTTGATCTTTTTTTTAAATTTTATTTAAGAGACCTCGATTTGTTGTTCCATTTATTTATGCATTTATTGGGTGATTCTTGAATGTGCCCTGACCAGGGATGGAACCCACAACCTTGGTATATTGGGATGATGCTCTAACCAACTGAGCTACCTGTCTTGATTTCTTCTTCCTGATTTTCACAGGATATAGGATTTTGACTTGACAATTTTTTCTTTGAGTGCTTTAAAGATCCTGTGCCACTATCTGATACAATTTAGATGTTCTTTTTCATGTTAGGGAAGGTGTAATTTTTCTCTGGATACTTTCAAGATTTTCTCTTTGTCTTCAGTTTTCAGAGGTTTGACAATGATGTATCTTGGCATGGATTTCTTTGGGTTACCCTAGTTTGGATTTGATCAGATTCTTGAGTCTGTAGGTTTATGTCTGCTATATTTGGAAAATTTTCAGCCTTATTTATTTGAATACTTTTTAAGCTCCACCTTTTCCTCTTCTTTTAGAACTCCAGTGACACAAATATTAGATATTTTCTTTTAGTCCTACATATCCCTGAGACTCTAGTAATAAATTTTTTCCAGCCTATTCTCTGTAGTTTAGTCTGGGTGATTTATATTATTCAGTCTTCAAGTTCATTGATTCTTTCCTCTGTCCTTTCTGTCCAGTGAGCTTTATATTTCAGGTGGTTCTTGTTTGTTTTCAGTTCTAAAATTTCAATTTAGTCCTTCATCTCTTGTATTCCTCTAATTAAGACTATTTTTTTTTCTCATTTGTTTCAAGCATGTTTGTAATTGCCCATTGAAGCATTTTTACACTGGCTGCTTTAAAATCCTTGTCAGATCATTTCAATGTCTATCATCTTGGTGTTTTATCTGACGATTGTCTCTCACTCAAGTTGAGATTTTCCAGGTTCTTGGCATAAGGAGTGATTTTCAATCCTGGACACTTTGAGTATTATGTTATGAGACTATGGATCTTACTTAAATCTTCTAGCAGACTTCCTCTGACACTACTCCTTAATGGTTAGCAATGTTGATCGTTTTTTTTATATAGTTACTACTCATGTGTATATCTTCTTTGGAGCAATGTCTGTTCAGGTCCCTAGGCCCGTGGCCAGCAAACAGTGGCTCCGTGAGCCACATGCGGCTTTTTGGCCCCTTGAGTGTGGCTTTTCCACAAAATACCATGGCCTAGGAGAATCTATTTTGAAGAAGTGGCATTAGAAGAAGTTTTAAGTTTAAAAAATTTGGCTCTCAACAGAAATTTCAATCGTTTTACTGTTGATATTTGCCTCTGTTGACTAATGAATTTGCCGACTACTGCCCTAGTCCATTTTTTAAATTGGGTTGTTTGGTTTTGAGTTACATAGAGTTGTCTATATAATATTCTGGATATTGATCAGACATATGAAAAAGATCTTTTTATAATTGGTTTGCTTGAACCAGGATCCAACAAAATCACACTGCATTGATGTTTTATTGTCTAATCCAGAGAAATCAAGGCTCCTAGCAGAGGAGGAAGCTTTCTGGGTATCTGGGAAGCCACTTATGTGGAGGTGGACACTGGAGGAAGGAAGGTGAAAGGGGTGTGAGGATCAGATGGGGGTGCGGTGAGCACATTTGAGTCACCAGCCTGGCTTGAGAGAGCAGACGATTTTCCCATGATGCACTGGTGTTACTCACACACCGCCACCCAAAGACTGTCTTCCAGCACGAGTGGCACAAGGTAAATCCTGGGGGCACCGCGAGGACCACTGTGGCTCTGCTCCTTAGGGAACACTTGAGACCTTCCTAGGAGTCCCTGAAGGCGAAGTAAGCTGGGGAGCCTCCGGCGTCCAGGAGCCATGGTAACGTGCCTCAGAGAGAAAAGCTATGGCCGCTGAGGCCTGGGCACTCGAAAAGATCACTGGAGTTATCTCTGGGATTAGAATTATGAGTGATCTTTTTTTCCGGCATGTTTTCCAAATGTTCTTGAGTGAACAGTGAAAAAGTGATCTACTTAGAGCAACCTCTTTAGGGGTGACGTAGATATGCCACGGATGAGCATTATTGACGACAACCGAGTTTCTCCCGAGAGCTGTGGCTGGAAGGGGGAGCTGTCAGGCTCTCCTCGGAGAACCCAGAAGAGCAGCCCCTACCCACTGGCTGGGCCAGGACCCAGGAGCATGGTGAAGGCACGCAGTCTCCCAGCATCTGGAGACTGCTGTTCCTGGTTCTGCCTGCAGCCCCCATGAGGCCTGGGACCTAGGAAGAGGGGGTCCAGCCTTTAGGAAACCCCTGCCAAACCCACAGGAATATACAAGGGCCAGTTTCTCTTACCCAGCAGAGCCTTATCCCAGGTTACTGCTTCCAAACGCCTTCCAGACACAAATGAAACCTGCCGTTCCCAAAATAGAAAACTCTTTTATTATAAACCCAGGATACAGGAGGAAATGACAGACATTTCTCAGCTCTCTTAGAACGTCTCGCAACGCATAGGAAATAGGTGTGAAATACTTCCTGGAAATCTTTAAAAAATACTCCCCAGTATCAAAGTGGGGACAGGTGCATGAAGGTAAGTGCTTTATCATGATCGTGCAGAGAGGGGCCCTCAGGCCCTCCCTGGACCCCAAGGGAAGGCACCCGACACCAGCCATGCTGGAGGTGGAACAAAGACACATATTTTCTATTAGGTTTAGGGTCCCTTAACCTCCTCTGAGACAGAGACCTGAGACCATATTTTTCTCCCCAGGGGAGAACTTAAGATTAAGCACTGTAGAAATTCCCTGGAGAGGGAGAAGGGAAACAGCCATGTGCTGTTGGCTTGCTGTGTGAGCTCAAGCAGCTCTCTTCCCTGCTCTGTGCCTCTCTGAGGGCGTAAACACTGGCATATTTGGTCCTGTTTAGAGGCTGGTTTCAATGCAGCGGGGAGAATGACGTGTGTGTTTGCATGTATGTGTGTATGTATGTATGTCCATGTGCCCGTAAGCTCTGGGGCAGGAGGCTCTTATTTGGCCCATGCTTTGTAAACCGGTCCCAGCAAGCTACTTTGTAAGGCAATCAAGGTACAGAAGGCTGGCGGGCAAGCTCCCTGTGGGCGGCCCCAGGAGGAAGTTTCTTGCTTCTCCCGCCGTAGTGATCCAGCCCCAGAACCCACACTGGATGGGTTCCCTCCCTTGCCAGGCAGAGGCTGGAGTGTGACCACAGGCCCCTGGACGGACTGAAGTGAAAGCGGCCCTAACCGCACAGGGGACTTGTCATACGGAAGGTGGGGAGCAGCTGGGAGGAACCCAAGAGGCAGATAGAGGTGAACTTCCCGGGGGAATCAGGCTCAAAGGTGGGATCTCTGTGCCAGGCTAGTATCCACCCCGTGAGGCAGGAGGAAGTGGGGTGTGAGGTGGGCAACGAATAGGCACCATTGTGGGAGCAACTGCCCCGGCAGGAACCAGCATGTGGCCCCAGCAGCCAGCTCTCTCCCGGCCAAGATCTGGCTGCCCCAGGAGACCCAGATCAAGGCCCCAACCGTTTCCCGCAGTGATTCGAACATAGCTACTGCCTGTTCATCCCACCCTACTGAGTTGCCCGGCGGAGAAACTGAGGTCTAAGGTGTGTGGATGGGTCAGAGATGGCGCCTTGGTCCCAGCTGGCACATCCACTGGCAGCTGCTGGTTCCATGCAGGACGTGCGATGTGATGTCCAGAAGTGTCCAGTGGCTGCGGATGTGACTGTGGAACCCCCCACGCCGCAGGGGGAGGCGGGGACGGTGCATGTGCAGGCAGACAGACACACGTACACCCCGGGAACCAGGGCCGTCCTCAGGGCAGAGCCAGGGCTTTGGCAAGGCGAGTCCAGAACCAGGACTTGGTGCAGGGGTTGGTGTAGTCACACACGGTGATGAACCGCAGGATGCTCGGGAACTCTCTCTTCATCGTCTTGTACTTGACGGGGATCAGCCGCTTCTGATGAGCGCCTGCAGGCCAAGGGGGGGGGGGGGGGGGGGAGCTGGCACCAGGCCCTCCTCCCGCAGCCGGGAGGGGCCGGTCCCCAGACCAGCCCTCCCTCAACGCAGCATCCCTGACACACATTTGCCCACACAAAAGGCACCCAGATGTGCAGACTTCCTCAGTATGGCACCCACGGTCCTTGGTGAAGGAAGGCTGGCACCCTGAACCCCACCCACCCACTCTTCTGCGGCCAGGGAAGGACTGAGCGTACCTGGAGAGAGGCTGAGTGCAAACTTAGTCTGGAAGTCGCATTCCTTGCTTTCCAGGTAGTCATCTGAAACCACGACCACCATTCGGCGACACCTGGGGGGAGTGGAGGCACTGGGGCAACCCGGGGACGGCCCTGGGAGGGGCCCCCGGGGCCCAGGCCAGACCTGTGGGCACCCACCCACTCGTGCCCCGGCCCCCTAGCCAACCTCTTCTCAATGAGCTCGCTGGCAATGGACCAGACACAGGTGCCGGGCAGGACATCCCTGTCGGACACGCACAGCTTCAGCCGGTAGTTCGTCTGCTCCAGCTGCTGGATCATCTCCTGTACGAACTGGATGTCGCTGGCGCAGTAGCAGATAAAGGCATCGAATCGCTCAGGCATTTGCCCTGGGGTGCAGAGAAGGGGGATCATGGTCAGAGCTCTGTGGAAGGCCGGGGAGAGGGCCAGCCAGGAGCCCCCAGTCTAGGTGACCCGGGTCCTGGACCCCACAACCCTGCGATGACACGATTCAGAAAAAATCGCCGCCCCCTGGAGCATCCCTCCACCATTCCTGCCCCAGGTTCGCCGAGAGGCAGGTACGTCATTTCGTGAGTTTTATGCCCACTCAGAGGCAGGACTAATCTTTATTTTAATATATTTTACTGATTTTTCACAGAGAGGAAGGGAGAGGGATAGAGAGTCAGAAACACCCATGAGAGAGAAACATCAATCGGCTGCCTCCTGCACACCCTCTACTGGGGATGTGCCCGCAACCAACGTGCATGCCCTTGACTGGAATCGAACCCGGGACCTTTCAGTCCACAGGCCGACGCTCTATCCACTGAGCCACACCTGTTTCAGCGAGACAGGACTATTCTTTTTTTTTTTTTCATATATTTTATTGATTTTTTACAGAGAGAAAGGGAGAGGGATAGAGAGTCAGAAACAACCAGCTGCCTCTTGCACACCTCCTACTGGTACATGCCCTTGACTGGAATCGAACCCGGGACTCTTCAGTCCGCAGGCCGACGCTCTATCCACTGAGCCACACCGGTTTCAGCTATTTTATTGATTTTTACAGAGAGGAAGAGAGAGGGATAGAAAGTCAGAAACATCGATGAGAGAGAAACATCGATCAGCTGCCTCTTGCACACCCTCTACTGGGGATGTGCCCCCAGCCAAGGTACATGCCCTTGACTGGAATCGAACCTGGGACCTTTCAGTCCGCAGGCCGACGCTCTATCCACTGAGCCAAACTGGTTTCAGCGAGGCAGGACTATTCTTACTCTTCCCATTCCTTAGGGGAAGAATCAGGCTGAGAGACTTGCCCTAAGTGCCACAGTCCATCTGCTCTCGGCAGTCATGCTCTCCACACCACCGTGTCCTATGGCCCACCCGCCCCACCTGGGTCAGAGGACACGGATTGGGCGCTCACCCATGGGGTCGTCGAGTGTGGTGATGCCCGCCAGCTCCGCTGTCCGGGGGATGCTGCTGTCGACAGCGGCCACCTGCAAGGGCTTCTCAGACTCCTCCTGCTGTTGCTTCATGATGTACTTTTGGCAATCCTCCTCTGCGCGGAAGAGCAAGAGTGTGGCAGGCTCCCCCGGGGTGCCCACGCCAGCACCCGCTGTCAGGGTCCGGCCCGTCCCACAACCCCGGCCGCGTGGTGCGCTGGGTTCTCCCTACTCCACTGCTGTCACCCGAGGTTCGACAGCTCTGGAGGGTGGAGCTCCCACCCGTCTCTGACCATCCCAAAGGGCTGTCAATGGCATGTCCACCTGAGCGGCCATCAAGGCCAGGTTTGTCTCTTTCTGTCCTTTTGCCCTGACACCCTTTCCCAGGGCTCCTGGGAATGGAACCCAAGGTGGGTTTCTTCTAGAATCCACAGCTGATGGGCACAGGGGGCTGGACCCGCAAGAAGGGCTCAGGAGCCTGTGGTGATGACGTGCAGTGAGGGCAGAGGCTCCAAGCAAGCCAGGGGCTCCATCCCCGGGCCTATGCAGGAGGCGGCGCACTTCCTCAGGGACCTGTGTCCCAGACTGTCCGCACTCCGTGTGCAGAGCTCACCTCCCCTGCCCGCTGCTCTACCTGAAGCAACCCAGACATCCCACCCCCCACCCCCTAGAGGACCCGGATTCGGACCCCCGGTCCTACACGAAAGCCTTCACCTAAGCTGTCTCCCCTCCTTCTCCGCCGGCCTCCACCTCCCTTCTCAGGTCTCTCATCCTCGGTACTGAAAGGGAACTGACCCCCACAGTCCTCCCTCTGCGGGCCGCGTCCCCTCTCCATCCACCCCGCCCCAACGCCACCCCAGGAAACCAGGGCCTCGCCGGGGAGAACTGATTGCCAAGGCCGGTGAAGGGCAGCCCCCCAGCTCCCGGATCCCCCGGGAGACACCGGCCCCGGCGCGTCCTCACCGATGCTGGGCCCCAGTTCCAGCAGCACGTCGTCGCGGCTCAGCTTGGCGAGCAGCCCGAGCAGCGCGCCCACCGAGGCGCCGGGGCGGCCCTGCCAGTCGTCCAGCAGCCTGCCCGTGGGGTCGGCGTGCGCCTCCAGCCGCCGGATCTCCAGGTACTCCAAGCCCATCTCCTCCGCCAGCGCGCTCCAGTCGGCCGCCACCGGCGTGCGCACGTTCAGGAACAGCGACAGGCGGCGCCGCACCCGCACGTTGAGCGCGGCCAGGGGCAGGGAGGACAGGGAGGGGGCGAGGGGCGCCCGCCCCGCGCCCGCGCCCGCGCCCCCGGCAGCCATGGCGGGCGGCCCTGCAGCTTTCACGCAGTGGCTCGGCTCTGCGGTCCGCACTTCCTCCTGCCTTTCCGTTTCCGGTCCCGGCTCCTCGGCCCCGCCCCCCCGCGGGTTTCCCTTTCCCAGAAGCGCAGCTCTGCCCTCCCATCCTGAGCATCCGCAGCTGCGCAGAGTGGGGTGGATGGGTGGGCGGACCCTGGATGTAGGATGGGGACCCCGGGTACCTGCCTTTTGAGGTCCGGGGAGGCCCACCGACCTGTGCCCAGTGTTCTGGTGCGGGGAGTGGGGGGGTGGGGGTAAGGGGGTGGGGTGAGGGGGATGCGGACCTTCCTTTAGGGTTTGTACAAAAAGGGGGCCTTGCTCTTTGGGATCTGGTGGAGTCATATTGAAATAAGGTCATAAGAACATTTATCTGGGGTAAAACTGCAGTTTGAAACTTTGGCCCCTGTTCACCCCTGCTTGCTTAAAACAAAAGAATAATTGTTTTCATTTCCAGCTTGAGATCTTGAAAGCTGTAGAAAGAAAAAAAAAAAAAGGACCAGAATTCAGAGGAGTAGCTGGTCAGTGCCAGTTGAGTAGCTACACCACCTGTTTTACAAGATAGGACCACTTTCCCCATCTAACAGAACACATAATTAGAAGATAAGGAGCGAGCAACAGGGTCAGTCATAGTCTATTGGCACCCCTTCCCCAGATGCGGCCTTGGGGGCTGTTCGCCAAACGTAGGGCAATAACATTTATGGTTCAGACCCCTGCACCCGGGCAACGGGTGTTAGGTCTCCTCGAGGTGCCCCCATGACCGTCCTGGCCAGTTTTCAATAAATCCTTGCCTGCTTATTACCAACTTAACCACCTCTGTGGCCATTTGCAACTGGTCGTGGAAGTCACCCCACAGCAATATTGAATTATTGTAGCAATCATCTCAGGTAGAAACTGCTGTTTGCGTTCTGTACCTATTTGTTTGCTAAAACAATAGAAAGTTGTTTTGATTTTCTGGACTTATGTATGCTATCCAATACTCCACTGATGATGGTTTTCTGATCTCACTGGTCATCGAAGCACATTCCTTTGGGAACCAAGGCAGCTCAATTATTTCAAATTATCTCAGTAGCTACAGATAACTGAGTTTCAGTGCACTCAATGGTCCTGGAATCAAGAAAGCACAATTATCCTAAATTGCCTCAAGCAGCTACTGATAGTGCATCCCTGTTGACTCATCCCAAATTCCGGGCAGCACAATTATTCTAAATTGCCCAGGTGCTCCCAGATAATGTGTTTCTGTTAATTTAGTGATTTTAGATACTAACTTGCTCTATTTTTGCTTCTGTAAAAATGCTTTTTTGCAAAGCAGGTTTCTCATTCCAGATCCAAAGATGTAATCAATACCTTTGTGATATTCTGCCAATATAAGCCAGCTGTGTTGAGCTGTTTGGCACTGTGAAGTCTGGAGCGCTTTTACTCCAGACCTCGTATGCCACCGGCTTTTAATAAATGACTCCATAATTCGACTTTTTGAGGCGTCCTCTGTAAGATAGGGGTACATCACAACAATAACTTTCCAGTTGGGGCTCTGAGGGTTTGTGTGGTCCTGCCCTTGAAGGGGGTGGGAAGGAGACAAGGGTTGTGTGTCCTCAACTCTTGGGGACGCATAACCCGTGGGGAGCCCTGGGCTGTCACTCGTTGGTAGAGGTGGGAAACCCATACCTCCTTCTGGAGTCTGAGGCCCTGCCCTTAAAAGTGGGGGACATAATCCCACCCTCCCCGGTTGGGGGATGGGATTTGGGGGAACAGGGCGCCCTGGCCTTTGGTGTTGAGAGCAGCATTTTTCCACAGAGTGCGGCTGGAAGCACACTGCTGTGCCCCAAGAATGTTTAAAATCTGCAATACCTGACTGCTCCATAGGGGGCGCTGGCCTCCTTTTCATTAGATTGTAAAACAACAACCAACCATAGACAACAGTCAACAGCAATAGCCTGGGGGGGGGGGGGGGTGAATGAGTCAAAATTATTACCATATATCTTTTGTCAAGATGGGCAAAAAATGTAGTTTTTGTTATGCCCCAGAATTTTAGTAATGAAGTGTGTCATGAGATGAAAAAGGACGAAATTATGATTGGGAGTCAAGGGGGGACCTGGCCTTGCTCTTGAGGGTTGGGGGAGACTCAGCCCTGACCTGCGGAGCTCTGGATCATTCATCCCTTCATTCATTCTATAGGTATTTATGGACCACTTACTAGGTAGGTGTCAAGCATGTTGCAGGCACCACGGATTCCTGCCTTGGTGGAGACCCCAGCCAAGTGGTTTGGTGGGCACCCATCACATCATCCCGAATGGCTGTGCTCTCTCTCCAGACAGGAGCTTGTCACATCTCCACACCTCTGTAACTATCCCTTCTCTGGCCGCCTCACAACCCCAAATTCCTCAGTCTTCTCCAAAGACTTCCCAGGAGCCGAAACCGGTTTGGCTCAGTGAATAGAGCGTCGGGCCAGCAGACTGGGGGAGTCCCAGGTTCCATTCCCATCAGGGGCACGTACCTTGGCTGCGGGCACATCCCCAGTAGCGGTCGTGCAGGAGACAACTAATTGATGTTTCTAACTCTCTATCCCTCTCCCTTCCTTTCTGTATATATAATATATATTACATATATTTTTTAAGACTTCCCAGAAGAATCCCAAGTACGTGCGGGTAGGATCCGGGGCGGCTCAGAATTGTTGATCAGGAACAGGGAAGAGGGATTCGATTCCAGGCCTCCCTCCCGAGCAAGAAGCCCAGGCGGCGGCGGGTAGGCTGGCTCGTAGGGGATGGGAGCCTGGCCGGGGCGGAGTTTCCTCTCGTTGCCAAGACGGGGCTCCGGGAGCCCTGCCTGGGGTCTGGCGACCAGCTTTTGGTCCGCATTTCTGAGCTGGGGCTACCGCAGGCGGGGCTTGGAGTGGAAAGACGCTTCTGGTGGCCTGTGATAGGTGGTTTAGTGGCGGCGGGGGCGGGCCTTAAGGCATGCTCGCCTTCTGGTTGGCTAGGGCGGGACTATGGGGAAGGGGCGTGTCCACCCCGCAGGCCTGTGGGCAGTGAGCGGTGTTTCGGCTTGGAGGGCAAAGGTTCCGTTTGGGCATTTCGCTGGCGGCCGTTTTGGGCTCCGGATCTCTGTCCCGGGCCGGGTGAAGGGTTCTGTCGGGCCGAGCGGCGCCATGCGGAGACTGCAGGTGGTGCTGGGCCACCTGAACGGCCGGCCCGACTCGGGCCCGACGCCTGAGCTGCAGGCCGCGCCGTGCTGGGGCGGCCGTCCGCGCGCGTCGCCCGAGGACGTGGTGGTGGTGCACGGGCGGCGCACGGCCATCGGCCGCGGGGGCCGCGGCGGCTTCAAGGTGAGGCCCCGGTCCCGGGCGCGGGTGTGGGGTGGCGGCAAGAGGCGAACTGGGGTCCGATCCTCCACTCGGTTCCCCTCGGCGCCCGGGGTGGCTCCGCGCCCGGGCGGTGACAGCTCTGTCCCCCTGGGGTGGGGGAAGGGGGCGGGTCGCGCAGATCTCGGGGGTCACCGCGGCCACGCTTCCCGCTGCAGGACACCACCCCGGACGAGCTCCTCTCGGCCGTCATGACCGCGGTTCTCCAGGACCTCAAGCTGAGCCCGGCCCAACTGGGAGACATCTGCGTGGGTGAGCTGGCTCGCCAGGCCCTGGGCTCGGCGCTCTTTGCCCTCCTGTCCTCCCGTCCCGCTGAAGTCCTCCAACACTTCATCTCCCCCAGGCGCGGTCCTGGTGTTTTCCCGGAGAGGAAAGTCCGCCCGCCCGCAGAAGAGTTTGCCTTTTTAAAAATATATATACTTTATTTTTTACAGAGAGGGAGGGAGAGGGATAGAAAGTCAGAAACATCGAGAGAGAAACATCGATCAGCTGCTTCTTGCACACCCGCTAACTGGGGATGTGCCCGCAACCAAGGTACATGCCCTCCTTGACCAGAATCCTTAAGGCCAACGCTCTAACCACCGAGCCAAACCGGTTTCGGCACGAGTTTGTCTTTTTAGGGCCAGACTTCACCCCGCCTCCAGGCACTCAAGCACTGTCTTCGGATTAAGTGGTAGGAAGCCAGGCTGTCAGGTGACGGACCTTTCAACGCCAAGACACTTGGCACAGGGTTTTGAGGACGTTCTGGGAGACAAACTCTAGGATCCTTACGGATGCCGACATCCGGTCTCTGCCACAACAGCATGGAGGGAGTGCCCAGAGCAGTCCCGTCCAGTTCCTCACCTACAGAACGGAGACACTGAGGCCTGGGGGTTCGCAACAGAGCTCTGGGTCTGAATCCAGAGCTGCCTGAACCTCGGTCAACCCTTTCCCCGCACCTCTCCTCTTCCAGCCTCAGAACATAACATCCCGTGGCAGGAGCCTCGTTAAAGCTGTGGAGGCCGCCACCCCTAGGTTGAGTTGAAATCACCATTCCACCTACAGAGTGACAGCAGGGATTGGCAGAGGACACTTGGGGGCGGGGGGTGTGTTTTCAGAGCCCCGTTTCCCTAACTGACGGAACCAGTTAGACATCAAGCTTTGCATTGCGTTCTCTCCTTTGCATGACACCCTTAGAGGCAGGCAGCTGGCCCACGGCATGCCGATTTGGAAAGGTGGGGTGCACGGGGTGAGGGAGCTTGGGACCCTCAGGGACTGTGTCTAGTGTATGACCAGGAAGAGCTGCTATGTAGCTTGCTCCCCCAGCTCCACACCTTGATGTGTCAGAACCTCAAGGGAGCCCGTTTCTGAGGAAAGATCTGGAATGTTCCCTCTGTGGTATTCACACATGTACCTCAGGGCCCCAGCCACCACCGGGCACTGAATAAAGGTTTGTCGCCCACAGGAAATGTGCTCCAGCCGGGGGCCGGGGCGGTCATGGCCCGGATCGCCCAGTTTCTGAGGTAAACTTCCAGTTCTAGCTCTGGTCGGCCTTGTTGACTTTCGAGTGGAAACTCAGCTTGTGGTCGGGAGAGAATCAGGTTGGACACCAGGGAGGCAGCCAGGGTCCTCGGCACCGGGCTTGTGAGAACCCTACCTTTCCTCTACTTTTTTATTTTTTTATATTTTATTGATTTTTTACAGAGAGGAAGGGAGAGGGATAGAAAGTCAGAAACATCGATGAGAGAAACACATTGATCAGCTGTCTCCTGCACACCCCCTACCGGGGATGTGCCCACAACCAAGGTACATGCCCTTGACCGGAATCAAACCCGGGACCTTTCTGTTCACAGGCCGATGCTCTATCCACTGAGCCAAACCGGTTTTGGCAGGCTTTCCTCTAAAGGGAGATGGGTTACCTGCCACGGGGCCAAGGCAAACAGCCTGTAGCAAAAGATCTCTGTGACCTGAATGTGAGCCAAAGTCCATTTAGCCAAAGTCAATGTTAGCAAGTCCTGTTTGGACTCTGTCCTCCTCTGCTGGGTCAGTCACCAAGCAGGTACACTGAGGAGTGACGCTCACCTTTTTTGCCAGTTGAGCAAGTGGGGAACCTTCAGGCGTATCCCATTGGTAGAGACTTGGGGACAAGGCAGAGCCCTAGGCAAGGGGGGGCCAGGAGGAGCCCTGGTAAACTTGCCCTTCCTTCTTGCTGTGCCAAGACAGGGGAGGAGTGCTTACGTTACTTCCACGTGTAGATTTAAGACTTAGCTATGTCTGCCAACTACTTAGAGAAGAAATAAGGGGAACATTGGCCGGTGAAGGAACAGGGACACTGACCAAACCTCCAGGGACTAGAGGAGGTTCCGGCTGCTTAGCCTGGAGTTCAAGGACTCCCAGGATCTGGCTCCAGACTTACCTCCCAGCCTTATCTCCCAGCTGCTGACTGGCCTTGACTCCCCCTTTCTGCCAGCCTGTCTGCCTACTGTTCCCTATGCTGGTCACTCTGTCCCCTTGCCATGCTGTCCCTCCCTCCTCTCTGCCCTGGCTAAACTCTGCCCAGTTTCACCATTTGCATGACTCCCCTGAGCTCCCAGGCTTAAAATGAGGACTCTCCAGTAGCTAGCCACATGCCCATTTCTGTCTCTGCTAGTTGATTCATTTTGTGTCGGTCAGGCATCCTCTAGGGCCGCGGTCGGCAAACTGCGGCTCTTGAGCCACATGCGGCTCTTTGGCCCCTTGAGTGTGGCTCTTCCACAAAATACCACGGCCTGGGCGAGTTTATTTCGAAGAAGTGGCGTTAGAAGAAGTTTAAGTTTAAAAAATGTGGCTCTCAAAAGACATTTCAATCATTGTCCTGTTGATATTTGGCTCTGCTGACTAATGAGTTTGCCGACCACTGCTTTAGGGCACTCTATTATGAGCATGGCAGCACCCCTCAGGTGGTATCTTGTACTGAACAGATGCTTAGTGCACAGTTGGGCTGGTGAAGGGATGGTAACTAGAGAGTTCGGGGACCTAGGAGACTATCTGCACACCAGGGTCACCAGAGTGCTTTGACACCCCTACAGTTTAGCCCACGGATCTTGAGGAGGGGAGGGTGATTCCCCCGGGGCAGGTTACATGAGGAGCGGCAGCCCCACCAGCTTCCAGGGCAGGGACCAGGCGGGGAGCCTGGGGGAACCCGCCAGAACAAGACATGTTAGAACATCTGGTGCCCGTCAGAATCTGTGACCAGCTGGGAGCAGGCTTTCCAGAGAGAAGGGGAACAGAAAAGGTTAGCCACATGGTTGGTTACTCCTGAGGCTGAGGAGCAGAGATGGTTTCTGGCCTCATACTTTCTTTATCTCTGTCCTTTGGGAGAAGAGGATATACTAGCTTTCCTTTTTTTAACCTTCAAAGGGAAAGAAGGATCCCGGTGGCCTACCTAGTCTCCTCTTGCCTTTGGCTCTGCTCCACCTTGACTGACGAGAATCACAGGATGGGGGCGCGGGGAACAAGAGCCTGCAGAGATGGGGTCTGCCCAGGAGGGATCTGGCCTGGAGCGGAAACAGGCTGACTGTGGCCTCGCCTTCTGTTTCAGTGACATCCCAGAGACCGTGCCTCTGTCCACTGTCAATAGACAGTGCTCTTCCGGGCTGCAGGCAGTGGCCAACATCGCCGGTAAGTGGTGGCTGGGTGGGTGCCCATTGCGCAGCCTGGCCGTGGCCAGGGCTCTGTGAATTTGGGTCAGCTGGGTCACTGTCTCCTGGGCAAGCAATGAGGATGTCTGAGAGGACTCTCACCCCAGAAAGAGGAGGAGAGCCCCTTGCAGTCCCCTCCCCCCCAGGTTTTTCTGGACACTCCTGGGCCTTCCCAGTCTGAGGCTGGAGCCCGCGGAGAGACCAGGTGGGGAGAGGCACCCCCATTCCCCGAGCAGAACGACTCCGTTGAAGGATGTTTATGAAATGCTTTTGTTGCAGGTGGCATCAGAAATGGGTCTTATGACATTGGCATGGCTTGTGGGTAAGAATTTCTTTCTGCCAGAGCTTATTAACCAGCTTGTAACAATAAACTAATATTCATCGCCTGGGTTCAGAGAGGCCCATGATTTCAGGACTTTCCCCCCTTAGGCAGCTGCCCGGGAGAGGGTTCCTCCAAATTCGGCTTAGAAGTGGCCCTCAGCTCTGGCTGCTCAGGAATGGTGTGCACCTCTCGCACCAATGGGGAAAGGGAGTGGCTTTTCAAAGCTTTCTTTCTTGGAACCGGGCAGGCTGGACATTGGGCAAGCGTGAGAAAATGGAGCTCTCGGCTTTCCTCCCCTGGCCCTTGGTCATCCAGGATGCTGCCGAGGGAGGAGCTGCAGCTTTGCTTCCCTAACGCCAGGGACGGCTGCCTACTCTGTAACTGGTTTACCTGCTTTCCGAAGCTGCCTCCTTGCCCTCTACCCTGGCACCGAGGCGGGGACTTCTGGCTGCCTCCTGGGTTCTGAGGGGCATGGTCGGATCTGTGGTGGTTTGTTCACTGGCCGCTGCGGCTCCAACTTTGGCTGCAGCTTATGGAGCTGCAGAAGTTGTACTGGGCAGTGTCTGCTGGGAGGGACAGGGGGCGGGCAGGCTTGGCGGGCACTGGTGCTGGGAGGGCAGGCCAAGCGAGGGCTGTGGCAGGCCTGGTGGGGAGGGGGTGGCGAGTGGCCCCTTTCAGCCCCCGGTAGCGTTTCTTCGCTGGAGCACTGCTGGGCCTTTGCAGCGCTGTGCCCGCTGGCGCTGGGTTGTGTTGCCCTGTGTCTGCAACTGAAATAAAACCAAAGGTTGCAGTCCAGGGACTTTGGCCAGGAAAGGGCCACTGCCCAGTCTGCGCTCTGGTCAGCCTCATGTCCCCCTCTCTCTCTGCGGGAGGGAGGAGTGGGGGTAACTGGGGAGAAGGCTGGAGCTTCGTGAGTTTCTTAGACACATCTGAGGCCCCCGAGCAGGTTAAAGACCTTGTTACTAAGGTATTAAGGGCTGAGCCAGGACTGTCCCCCATGTCACAGGCTGGCTGTCCCTGTAGGCTTCCATCACGAAGAGTATCCCAGAACATCCTGGTTAGGGCGGGCTCTGCGGCCAGGCCACCTAAACGTGGATCCCGGCTAAATGACCGTGAACGAGCTGGCCCCTCTGGGCCTCAGCGTCCTCATCTATCAAATGGGGAGAGCTGCCCTGTTGAAGTTGATATGAAACTAACAGCTAACGCTCTGAGGGAGTGGTTCTCAGACCCTTTAATACAGTTCCTGATGTGGTGACCCCCAAACATAAAACCATTTTTGTTGCTACTTCATAACGGTGATTTTGCTACTTTTATGAATCACAGTGTAAATATGTGTGTTTTCCGATGGTCTTAGGCTCTACAGCAGCCGTTCTCAACCTGTGGGTTCTCGACCCCGGCTCTAAGGCATCTATGTGGCTGCGTCTGCTCTGAGAACTTAGGACCTGGAGGGACTTTAAAACAGTGCTGGGCGCGGAGAAGCATTTGATCAGGGTTATGTGTTATCAACCCTGGAGGCCCCGTGTTCCCCCACCTCCTCAAAGCCCTTTTCACCACAATAAACCAATCTGCTTCCTCTCGGCTCCTCCCACTTCCTCATCCCGCAGGTCACACCACTCTTTGGCTGCATCTTGTAAAATTGTTGTCTCTTTTCTCCTCTGAATCTGTCCTGAGGACAGAGCCCTGGGCTTGTTGGATGATTTCTCCTCTGTGGCTGCCAAGCCAGGGGAGCAGCTAAATTAGGGAGCATAATCCTGCCCTGAGGGTGGGCCGTGAGGTGCTCCATCCCCCACCCCGGTTCTGGCTCATTGGCCTTGTCCTGGGGCTCCCTGCTTCCCAGCACTCATCAGATGCAACCGGGATCCTTGCCTGAGTCCTAATGATCCCCTCTTCCTCCTCAGAGTGGAGTCCATGTCCCTGGCTGACAGAGGGAACCCTGGAAATATTACGTCACGCTTGGTGGAGAAGGAGAAGGCCAGGGACTGCCTGATTCCCATGGGGTGAGTGTGCACCTGTAGCCGGGTGCCGTGTCCCTCAGCGCCCTGCCTGGCCCGGCAGCTCGGGAGGTGCCGCAGGTGCGGCCAACCCTGGCCTGCTTCAGGCTTGTCTGCTCTGCAGGGACTCGGGGTGGGACTCGATGCTGCCCTTTCCTGCACCCCCAGGCTTTCTCTATGCCTCTGGGTTTCCAAACATGGCCTCGCCTGTCCCTCCCCCCCTGGGGGTTCAGTCACACGAGGGATGATGCAGCTGCTTCCGATGCCTTTGGAAAATCCCTCAACTCGGAAGCTTTGGTTACTGGCCATGCTGGTGAAGGAGCTTGGGCCCCAGCAGATGCAGCATGGAAAGCGTGTTGTCTGCCTAGCACAGTGGTCGGCAAACCGCGGCTCGTGAGCCACATGCGGCTCTTTGGCCCCTTGAGTGTGGCTCTTCCACAAAATACCACGGCCTGGGCGAGTCTATGTTGAAGAAGTGGCGTTAGAAGTTTCAGTTTAAAAATGTGGCTCTCCAAAGACATTCCAATCGTTGTCCTGTTGGTATTGGCCTCTGTTGACTCATGAGTTTGCCAACCACTGCCCTAGCATGTCAGCTCTGCTGCCAGTGTCAGAGCTTCCGGGCCACTCAGAGTCTGTGGGCAGGGGATCCTGGCTCTACTTGAAGCTCAGAGAGGTCAGTGCATGGGCTGCCCCCACACCCAGTGCCCAGATCTCCGAGAGAAGCCCCTGAACCAGAAGCCCAGGCCAGAAGACCCCCCCCCTATGGCTTTGGATCCCCAGGATGAAGGTGGGCTCCACCTACAGTGAGCAGGGAAGTGGGTGTGATCTTCCCAGAGGGGCCGTGGGAGTCCTCATCCCCCACATTAGAGCCGTTTTCCTGAGGTGGAGGGAGGGGGAGCTGGGCAAGAGTCCCCAGGAGCACCCCCTCCCAGGCCCTCGTCTGCCCCTCTTCTCTCTGGTCTCTGGTGTTTGTGCTTCTAGGGTCTGGGCGGCCCTGTCTGTGCCCCATACACTCCCCGAGTCTTCACTACTGTCTCCATGCCAAGGACTGGCCTTCCTGTCCTCCCGGCGCCAAGTTCCACCGCCTGGCCAGTCCCAGGCCGCCAGACTCACCGCACTGCTGTCTGTCTTCCAGGATAACCTCGGAGAACGTGGCCGTGCGCTTTGGCGTTTCACGGGCGAAGCAGGATGCCTTTGCACTGGCTTCCCAGCAAAAGTGAGTGCTGCGCGGGGCGAGTGCTTCAGAGCTGACCTCAGTGGCCTCAGGTGAGGCTGTCCGCTCACCAGCTGCAGGGCGGCGAGGGGGCCCCACGTCTCGGGCCGTGCAGGAGGGAGAGGGGGCAAGGGCCAGTGTGCGTTCTTAGCACTTCCACATCCTCCTGTTGTCTGTTCACCCTCAGTGTCTTCTTCCTGCTGGGTCTCAGTTTCCCCATCTGTTCACTGGGGGGGGCGGGGAGTTGTAATGAGTGCCAGGACTCTAACTGCTGTGGTCTGGTGGTTAGACATGGTAGCCAGAGGCTACTCTGGGTAGTCTGAGTGTGGGACCAGCATTGCTGGGGACCTGGGCATCGCTTCCTGAGGCGGGGGCTGGGGATGACATCAGAAGAACCCCAGGACTTGGGGCTCTGGGCAGGGTTGAAGCTGGCAAGCCCCAGCTGCCCAGGGAGAGGACAGCAAAGGGAGGAGGGGGCAGTATCTGGCCAGGCGGGCTTCTCTGAGGCACTGGTTCTTACCACTTGGCGTCAGGTAACCATGTGAGAATTTGGTGAGAACTGGGGACTTCTCCCAGGGGAACGTCCTGGCGCTTACGCTTTGCCTGTGGTTGTGAGCACGATGCCGAACAGGGGAGAGATGAAACTGAGCCGTTCTGATCCAACAGAAAAGGCGGCAGAATCCAGCACAGATGTCCCCGGGGCTCCACCCTCGCTTTGGCACAGAAAGCCGAGCAGGCTCAGTCCCCATGGCTGTCGGACTAAACGGGGCGCCCCCTTTGAGGTTGGGATTGGCCAAGCTCTGAGGTCAGAGGTGAAGAAGGGCCCATAAGGCCTTGGGCCTCCCAGGCCCAGGTTGGGGTAGTGGGAAACCCACACAGTCCCTCAGAGCCCCCGCAAGGCGGAGGGGGGTGGTGTCCCAGCATTCTGCAGCCTGAGCTGGGTGTCGGCCCCAGTGGGGAGGATGTGGAGGCGGCAGAGGGGCCCCCGGCAGGACGGGAGCCTCACTGTCCGCGGCGCTCCGCACGGCAGGGCCGCCAGAGCCCAGAGCAAGGGCTGCTTCCAAGCCGAGATCGTGCCTGTGACCACCACGGTCCAGGACAAGGGCACCGAGAGGAGGATCACCGTGGCCCAGGACGAGGGGGTCCGCCCCACCACCACCCTGGAGGGCCTGGCCAAGCTGAAGCCTGCCTTCAAGGAGGGCGGCTCCACCACCGCCGGTGAGACTGGGCTGGGGCACGTCCGTGCCGGACAGACTCCGGGAGCCTGGCGCCACGGGGAAGGGGGGCGTGGGGGGCCTGGGCCTCCTTAGACCTGCTCTGAGGCCTCCTTACCCCTGTGGTTTGCTCCCAGGAAACTCTAGCCAAGTGAGCGACGGGGCAGCTGCCATCCTGCTGGCCCGGAGGTCCAAGGCGGAAGAGCTGGGCCTTCCCATCCTTGGGATCCTGAGGTCCTATGCCGTGGTTGGGGTCCCCCCGGACATCATGGGCATTGGCCCTGCCTATGCCATCCCTGAAGCTTTGAAAAAAGCAGGTAGGTGGCTGAAACCGGTTTGGCTCAGTGGATAGAGTGTCGGCCTCCAGACTGAAGGGTCCCGAGCTCGATTCCGGTCAAGGGCATGGACCTTGGCTGCGGGCACATCCCCAGTGGGGGGTGTGCAGGAGGCAGCTGATCGCTGCTTCTCTCTCATCGATGTTTCTGACTCTCTATCCCTCTCCCTTCCTCTCTGTAAAAAATCAATAAAATATATTTAAAAAAAAAAAAAGCAGGTAGGCAGCTCCTCCCTGACCTAGGTCTGGGTCCCACTTCTGGCTCTCATGCTGCTACCGGAGGGCGGGGGTCCTGTGGGTGCTGCAGAGTGAAGGTGGCACAGACCGGCACCCCTGCCAGAGGCCCCCCCCCCCTTTTCCTGACCACACAGCTGGGACCCACTCCTTCATCTGGAACAGAGGCAGACACACAGGCAGCCTAAGGCCAGGGATGGAGTGGGATCTCGGGAGACTGAGGGTCCTGTTTGGGTCAGGGGTCAGCTTGGTCTTTCCCCCTTGCCTGCAGGGCTGTCGGTGCACGACGTGGACATCTTTGAGATCAATGAGGCCTTTGCCAGCCAGGTGAGCCTCTCCCTCGCAGCCCGGTCGGAGCCAGGGGTGCTGGGGCTGGGAGGCAGTGAGAGCTGACGGTCTGCCTCCTCTCAGGCCGTCTACTGTGTGGAGAAGCTCGGGCTGCCCCCCGAGAAGGTGAACCCTCTGGGGGGCGCCGTCGCCTTGGGCCATCCACTGGGCTGCACTGGGGCCCGGCAAGTCGTCACGCTGCTCAACGAGCTGAAGCGCCGTGGGAAGAGGTGAGGCCGACTCCCCATGGGGGTGTCACGGGGGACCCCCAGGCTGGGCACCCAAGGGGAGTAGGGGGAAGTGGACTTGCACACACTCCGAGATAAGGATGCGGGGCTGTGACCCCCCGTTTTCCATGAGAGGCTGCTGGGAAGGGGACCCTGGCCTGCAGGACACCTGCCATGTGTGCCCGGGTGGGCATGCGGGGAATTCCATACCCACGGCTTCCTCCTCTGTGCCCATGAAGGCCTCGGTCCGCCCAGCTCCGCCCGGTCTGGAGGGAGCTTGGGGGAGGGGGGGGCTGCTGCCCTCGCTGCCCTCGCCCAGCCAACACGGGGTGGGTTCCTTCCACAGGGCATACGGGGTGGTGTCCATGTGCATTGGGACCGGAATGGGGGCTGCTGCTGTCTTCGAATACCCCGGAAACTGAGGGAGGCGCTGCCCGCTCCGTGGGGGGCAAGAAAGCAACACTACAGGAGTGGCGCCCCGTGGGGAAACTGAGGCGTGGCGGAGTGGCAGCAGCGGGCAGATCAGCTCATTTGGAAAACGCGACCACCGAGGTCACAGGACGGGAGTGGCGAGGGGCCGGGTCGCCCAGGCCCCGTGTAATTCCCGGAGGGGAGCGCGGCAGACACAGTAAACGTGTGTCGGCTTCTCGCCGTGTTTGTCTCGCCTCGGCTCAGTCTGGGTGCCGACTCCGCACCCCCCCCCCCCTCCCCCCGTCTGCACCCGAGCCCCGGGGCTGCTCAGCGGTCCTCGGGCGTGTGCCCCGCACAGCACACCGTCCTCCGCTCTGGGCGCGTTTATTGACAGCTGGCGGGGGGGGGGGGGGGGGGGGGCGCCCTGGTTCTGAGGGCAGAGCTCAGAGCTGGTAGGGGGGCAGGAACCTCTCGTCGTAAGAGCCTTGGCCCCGGAGCCGCAGGGCGCAGGCCTTCTCGCCGAGCACGCCTTCCACCACCAGCGCCGACTCGTACAGCTCCTGGCTCCTGGGGGCAGCGGGGGCTGGGTGAGGAGGGCGCTCCGGCCGCGGGCAGTGCCAGGCGGGGGCCGGAGGGGCCGTACCTGGCGGTGAAGAGCACCTGCAGGATGACGGTGGTGGGGGGCGCGTTGACAGCTCGCGCCTCCAGCAGCCCGCAGCTCGGGGAGACGCTGAACGCCGAGGGCTCCTTGTGCAGCTCCTGGCCTGCACCTCGGGGAAGGGGGCACGTAGGTGGCAGCGGCTACAGGAAGCCCCGCCCCTGCAGAAAGCCCAGGTGGGTGAGCCACCTCCCCGGGGCCTGGCCCAGCTGCACGGGAGCGGGGCGGAGGGGCCGCCCGGCGTACCCATCAGCACGGTCCAGTAGCTCCGGCAGCCGCTCAGGTTCATCAGGGACACCTCCCGGACTCGCTCCTGGTTCACGAAGCAGGTCCCGAAGTCCACCCAGCTGGTGCAGAGCTGCAGCTCGGGCACCGCCACCGTGGCCCGCAGGGGCACCGCCTACGGGGACGGAGCCGCTGACCTGGTGGGGACCAGGTGGCTGCCCGCTCCCGGTGGGCTCTGAGCCAGCGTCTCGGACACGCGCCCGGCCGACCCCACGTACCGAATGAGGAGCACACACCGGCGGCACGGGAGGTGGGAGCTGCCGGGGGCTTCGAGAGGCACAGAGGAAGGCGCCATCGCTCCCCCTGCCACCCTTGCCCTGGTCAAGCTCTGGCTTCTCTCCCTGGTCGGGTGCTGTCCTGCCCTCGCCCTGCTCCCAAGGGGGTCCGAGGCCTGGCCCTGTTTTCCCTGGGCCCTAGGCCATCGCCCCCTTTCCCTGACATCGGGCCCTGCCTGTGCCGAGTGCCCCAGCTCCTGAGAGCCCCTCTGCCACCGCTTGACCCTCAGGCACTGCCACCCACCTCCTCACTTCGGCCCCCCCCCTGCCCTGGCTCCAGTGCTCAAATCCTCTGGGCTCTCCGGAGTCTGCCCCTCAGGCCAGACCGTTCCTCATGGGCTCCCACCTGCCTGGGCCCATCCAGCTCAGCCGCTCCACACCCCGTGATCTGCCACCGTCCACAGAACTAGGCCTGAGCTACTCACTCTGCTGCTCAGCCCCACACCAGCCCCAGCATCTGGCCCTCAGGGGCTCACCATTCCCACCCATCAGGCCATTCCCTCGGCCTGACTTTTAATGTGGTTTCCTTTTCATTCAACAGTAATTCAATGGGGGGGCTTCACCTGCCCCCTCCTGCAGGAAGCCTTCCCTGAGTTTTCACTTTACAGCACCTCCCACGTGCCTCAGAGTGAATGAGCCTCATCTCCCCACAGCAAGGTCTCTTCCAGGGCAGGCTGGGCCCCCGTCAGGGCTGGGCTCTGACTTCTGAGGGCTGTCGGGTCTGTGTCCCCCTGGCCCCGCCAGAACAGCGGGGGCAGGCCTGCCTCACCTGCGTGGTGTGGTTGGCGTACTCCAGGAGCAGGTTCTGGGTGAACACCATCTCTTTCTCGCCGCTCTCGCGCTGCCGAATGTCCACTCCGGGCAGCATCTGGTCGGCCGGGAGCTTCTGATAGGAGAGCAGCTCCAGGGACAGCGAGAAGGACACGTCCACCTGACACACAAGACCCAGCCGTCACCTGAGGCTGCCGGAGGCGGGGGAGCTTCTGTCCGGCCCCCCCTCCCCTGGCCCCTGCAGCCCCCACAGGCCGCAGCTCAGTCATGACAGCACAGCCTGCAGGGCTCCGGCTGCCTGGCCCTCCCCAGCAAAGAGCCCCGCCTTGCACCGTCCCCCCCCCCCCCCCCCCCCGAGCCCCGCCAGACGCATGCACCCCAACGACACTGCCTGCCCTGCTCTGGGCCCAGCGCCCTCCATACCCGGATGAGGCTGTGCCTGCCCTAGGAATGCGGGGCCCTTAACCCCCTCGCGTGACTTGCAGCAAGGCCTGTGCCTCTCTCCTGGCTGCTGCGGGAAGGGGGGCTGGGGGAGCTCGAGGGGGTGAGAGGACTGGAGGGGGCCAAGCTCAACGTGGGCCCAGCAGGTGGGGCTTGACCTGTGTTCGCGGGCCAGCCATCGGAAGGAACTAGCCGCTTGTTGAGAGTACAGGCTCTCTCTTCTCTGCAGCTGGGCCTGGCGCCCATTTCCAACCAGCTTCCTAAAGGCCACTGGGGTGTCGGCCGGCTCAGAAACCACTGTCCTAGCCCAGTGGTCGGCAAACTGCGGCTCTCTGACCCCTCGAGTGTGGCGCTCCCACAAAACACCACGGCCTGGGCGAGTCTATGTTGAAGAAGTGGCACTAGGAAGAGTTTAAGTTTAAAAAATGTGGCTCTCCAAAGAAATTGCAATCGTTGTCCTGTTGATATTTGGCTCTGGGGACGGATGAGTTTGCCGACCGCTGGGCTAGACCAAGACATGGGTGTGGGATGAAGAGAAGGGCGAAGAGCTGAGAGGCCGAGGAGAGGGCAGCCGCGGGCTGGCGGGCTGCTCAGGGCCAGGTAGGGTGGGTGCTACTCGCTGAGATACAGCCGCCGCTGAGAGCAGGCGCTGTGGGCAGGGCTGGCTGCGGGGAGGCGGGGGATTCGGTTTGGACCGTGTGGGTGGGAGGGGATTCTGGCCAGGAGTAAGGCACTCATGCCACCCAGCCCCAGGTACACGTTTTGAAAGGCCTAGCTGCTCCCGGAAGCCCTGAGTGTGCTGCCATGACCCTGGAGAGTGCAGAGAGGCGGGGACAGGAGGAGGGAGCCTCTGACACAGGGCGGGGTGGGGAGAGGGCGGGGCACCCAGCCTGGCTGGCTGGCCTCGCCTGGCTGCACACACCAGGAGCCCACAGCGAAGATGGGGTGCACACACACAGCCCCGCAGGTGGCCCGTGACCTGTCCTCACTCCACCTGCCTCAGAACCGGAAGGAGGCAGCCATTGGTGGTTCCCACCGCCTGTCATTCCCAGGACCGCCCCGCCTCCCAATTCTGCAAATCCAGGGTCTACTGGCACAGAAGAGGGACAGCCACTTTGGACCTGGGCAGATGGCAGTCAAACTGTGAACTCGCCTGAGGGCGGGCACGTGGAGGGGAGAGGCGTGTGCAAAGTGGAGGTGCTGGTGGGAATGCTTGGCCTTGACCGGGTGCTGGCGGGGACTGACAGGGTCTGCTTGCCTGGGACTTGTGTTCACACTGGCATGCCCGGTCCTCCCTGCATGTGTGAGCCACCTGTGCAGGGGGCCGTGTTTGCTGGAAGTGGTGTGTCTAGTGGGGGGGCCTTCCTGGGTGCCCAGGGCATGGGCTGAGGGGTCAAATGTGTGGTTTGGATACAAATGTCTGTGTGTTTGTGTCTGCATGCAAAGGTGTGAGGTATGTTGGCACACATGTGTGCATGTATGAGAGAAAAGGGACCCTGCCCAGAGGAGTGTGCCCAGCGAGGCTGAGGACCCCCCCCCCCCACAGCACCCTCCACTGACCAGCATGTTCTCCTGCGGGTGGAGCACCAGCTGCCTGCCAGCCGCGGCCGACCCCGCCTCACTCTCCTGCTCCCAGCTGGTGCCGGGAACGCTGTGGGTGCTGCCAGCTCCACCCTGAGACACGGAGAAGGGCCTGGAGACCAGGAGCCGGAAGTAGTGCGGGATGTCCGTGGTGTTGGTCAGCTTCAGGTGGTGCGTGGTCACCAGCTCACTCAGCACCTGGGTGGGTACAGAGGGGGAGGCTAGGATGCACCTCCCCTCGCCTCAGGCCCAAGGCTCTGGGGTGGGGTGGGGTGGGGGTGCTGTGCCTCAGAAAGGCCCTTGGAGACACGCGAGGGGGCGGCACACTCACCCCAGCACAGGGCTGCTCGGGAATGAGGTCACTGGCCTGGAGCCAGAATTTCGTGCCACCGCCGTAGTCCTGCTCCACGCTTAGCCTGCCAGCAACAGGCAAGGGGGGATGGGGGTGCGGGCTGGGCTTCTGGGGCCTCCTGACAGCCTTCCACGCTGCCTGGCCAGCCGTTACCTGGTCTCACCTGCTGGCTGCTCCTCCCTTTCCCTCCCCCTTCCATGGTCTTGCTCCGAGAACCCTGTCTGGTCTGCACCAGGGGAAGGGTGCTCCCCAGGGAGGAGGGAGGGTGCTCCCAGGAGGAAGGAAGGGATACTCTCCAGGGGGAAAGGAGGTGCTCCCCAGGGGGAAGGGAGGGTGTCCCCAGGGGGAAGGGAGGGTGTCCCCAGGGGGAAGGGAGGGAGGCCGGGCCACCCGAGGACTCACTGCGCCGGCCTCACGAAGCCCTGCAGGTCCAGCCTCAGGGGCCCCACGGCGAAGTCCTGCAGGCGGCGCAGCCTCCCCGGAAGCTCCCTCTCCACCTGCGAGCCCCGGCCCGGTCACTGGGGCCCCTGGCAGCCGCTGGGCTGAGCAGGCAGCGCTATGGCCGCCCCCCCCCCCCCCCGGGCCGGCGGGGCTCACCTTGCTGTCCAGGCTCATGTAGCCCAGGGCGTAGCCAACACACTCCACCTTGTGCAGCACGTGGGGGCCGAGGACCAGGGGCGTGAAGGAGACGGAGATGGTGCTGCTGCCCCCCGCAGGGACCACCTGGCATGGGCACCCAGGCTCAGTGCTGCTTGGTGCCAGTCTGGCCGGCGGGCACTTTTGGAGGCAGCTCCCAGCCCAGCCCCAGCTCACCAACTGCTTGGGGCTGATGCGGTACAGGTGGTCCGAGGGCACCCCCTCGTGCTCCTGCAGGACCACCGAGATGATCTGTGGGGGTCTATCGCCGGCGCTGGCGTCGGCGCTGCTCTCGGCCTGTCAAGATGTTGCTGAGGGTCACACGGGCTCCGGCCCCACAGGGCCACCCAGAGCCACCCCTTTCCCCAACTTGGCTCACAGAATAGGCCGCTTCTGGGCTGGACAACGACTTGTTGGAGATGTTTGGGGACTGGGAGCAGCTGCTGCTCTCCTGGGTCTCGGGGCACAGGATCTCGTTTCCGTCTGGGTCCCGCGGCGGGAAGGGGGGCCCGTAAAACACCAGCAGCTCCAGCAGCCAGTCCTCCCTCTCCTCCGGAGCATAGGTCTCCCAGTCCAGGCGGATGTCTGGGGCGGGGGGTGAGGAGGGGGGACAAGGCAGGTGCGTCTTCCCACTTCCCGCCTCCCTGAGCCCCTCAGAGGCTGCCTGTTACCCCACTTGGTGTGGGGCCTCGCTTCCTCTCTCCTGCCACTTGAGGCAATGTTTCCGGGATTAAAAAAAAAAAATCCACAGTTTTATACCCTCCTGCTCTATCCAGCTCCTTCCAGCCCGTCCTCCCTCCCAGCCCGGCCCGCCACGCCGTACAGACTGTAACGAGAACCCCATTTTCTCTCGGGAGCGCCTCACCACAGGGGCTGCAGTTATTCAGGCGAAGGACACGGGTGACTGTCTCTCCTCCAGAGACCTGCGTGCTGAACCTGGAGGCAGGAGGCGAGGCTCAGCACAGCCCCAAGCCGCACGCGGGGAGCTGGCGTGGGGGTGCAGGCAGGGAGGAGGCCCCACGGTGGTCTGCCTTCATCCTGGACTCACCGAGACCGTGCAGGGCCTGGTGAACTATGACCTGGTCAACTTGACCCAGGGCTGCTCACTGCCCCGGTAACACCCCCCTCCCCCTCCCTACAACCACACTGACACCGCCGCCCACCTTAGTTGGAAGGGGGGGCCTGGCCATGCGGACTTGAGGCCTCGCTGACTACTACTCATTACTACTCGCAAGCCGTCTGAGCTGTGCAGATAACGGCCCTGTCCCCTGAGGCCTCGCCCCTCCAGGGCAACCCTGTCCCGGGCTTTCTTGCTGGGTGTCACCACGTGGCCCCGGGCCAGTGGAAAAGCAGGAAGAAAGCAGCCCAGGCTGGGGCCCGGAGGGTCTCTAGGGGGCGGAGAAGAGGGCGGCGTGGGCACCTGACGACAGGCTCCTTGTGCAGCGGGTCAGAGGCGTAGTTGGTCCTCAGGGGGCTGATGGGGCAGCCCACCACCACCATGTGCACCGGGATGACTGTGGGCGGCAGGTCTCCCACCTGCAAACGCACGCCGACGCTTTGTCCCCTGTCGCCCGCCGCCACCACCGTCCCCGGCTCCCTGTTCCCTCCAGTGCAAAGCCTTTCCTTCTCCAGCCAGCCCAAGGCCTCCAGGCTGGCCCAGCAGGGCCTGGCCTCACTCCTCACAGGGGGATGCTCACCCTGGACACCCCAAGGCCAGTTCCCTGCCTGTCCCTCTGCTGTCCCGCCCGCCCAGCCCTCCCCCCCTCCCCCGACCTGCACAGGACTCGCAGCCTGGCCACCTTTCACCTCCTATAGCCCCTTTCATCAAATGTCTATATCTTCTAAATGAAAATAACTATTATTTCCCTCTGCTAACAAAAACTACAAAATGTTTTCAATTTGCCCTAGCCGGTTTGACTCAGAGGATAGAGCATCGGCCTGTGACTGAAGGGTCCCGGGTTTGAATCTGGTCAAGGGCATACGCCCAGGTTGCAGGCAGCCAGCCAATCAATGATGCTCTCTCTTCTTAGATGTTCCTGTCTCTCCCTGTCCCTCCCTCTCCGAAATCAATAAAAAATCTATTAAAATCGTTTTTAAAACACAAGTATGATAATCGCTCAGAATCCCTGGCCCCCAGCATGACTCACTGGCAACATTTTCACGTGCAGCGGGTCTGGAGAGACTTCTGTGTCCGTGAAACAGATACACATGGGCAACACGGCATCTCTGCTGGTCATCTCTTTTCATGACATCATTTTACTAACTAAGGCTTACAGCACCGTATAAGGGTTGTGCAGGATTCCATCGGATGGATGGAGCCCACATTTTATTCTTTTTAACATTATTTTATTTATTTTTTTTACAGAGAGGAAAGGAGAGAGCTAGAAACATCGATGAGAGAGAAACATCGATCAGCCGCCTCCTGCACACCTCCCACTGGGGATGCGCCCGCAACCAAGGTACATGCCCTTGACCGGAATCGAACCCAGGACCCTTCAGTCGGCAGGCCGACACTCTACCCGCTGAGCCAAACCGGTTTCGGCGGAGCCCACATTGTAATCACATCTTTCGCTGACAGACATGGGTGCTTAGCCTGTTTCCTCCCCTTCCCCCCCGCCCCCCACTTTCCATTTATAAACGATGCTGAGAAGGAAAGAAACTTGGCACCAAGTTATTTGTTTGTGTATTAACAAAGCTCCACCCCCCCCCCCCCCCCCCCCCCCCCCCGCCCAAGGGTTTCTTCTCGTGAGATTTGAGAGTCCAGGAGGCCGGGTGTTGGGGAAGTGAGAGCGGAGGCGAGGGCCGGGCCAGGCTCCCGCCCCCAGGCCCTGACTGCCTGGAAGCCGCACCTTGCAGAGGAGGCTGTCCCAGTACTCGCCCCACATGTTGGCACAGGCGGTGAGGTCGATGTGGAGCTGCTGGTGGGCGACCAGCGTGCCCTGGGCAACGTGGGGGAAGAAGGACGCTCCTTTCCCGTGAGACAACATGTTTTCCATGAACTCTGGGGATGGGGGTGGGGGGCAGGGAAAGGGATTCAGGACCCCAGGGAGGGGGCTATGAGGTCCAAACCCTGGTGTTAGCAAAACACTGGGCCAGACAAGCCGCCCCAGTCCCTCCCTGGTCCAGCGAAACAGACCCTCCTCCTGGGATCCCAGGTCAAATCCTGGGCCTGTGCCCTAACAGGGAGACGGCCCCACTCAAAAGAGGGCTGCTGTCAGGTGGCCCTAGCCGGTTTGGCTCAGGGGCTAGAGCGTTGCCTGTGGACTGAAGGGTCCCAGGTTCTATTCCGCTCAAAGGCATAGGCCCAGGTTGCAGGCTTGGTCCCCAGCGGGGGGCGTGCAGGAGGCAGCCGATCAATGATTCTCTCTCATCACGGATGTTTCTCCCGTTCTCTCTCCCTTCCTCTCCGAAATCAACAAGAATATCTTACAACAAAAAGACAGCAAGATGGTCAGGAGGCCGGGGACCGTCCCGCTCTGGCCCTCGGAGCTCTTACCCAGACACTCTCGCTTGGCCAGCTGCTGGCGAACGCGGTCTGTCTTCAGCAGGGCCGGAGACACGTCGGGCCTTTCCCGGGAGGACATGGAGAGCATCAAGCCACCCAGACCCTTTCTCAGACCCGGGCCACCCGCCCTGGCCACCAGCTTTCCAGCTTTCCCCTTCTTCTCTGGTCTTTGCTCCGGCTGCAACCCCGACACCCACCAGCCCCAGGGGCTGCCTCCCAGTGAACTAGGTGGGCCTCCAGAGTGGGCACCCCCGGCCCAGTTTGTGTGCCTTGGTGACCCCTGGATCCGAGCCCAGTGCAGACCGCCCATCGCTTGCGCAGCGCTCTGCGAAGGCCCCCGTTTTCGGTCTCTGCTGTTGACGTCTGTCCGGCATGGAGCGCACCCTAATTCTCCTGGAGTGGGACAGCTAACGTTTCAGGGACAGTTAGCGGCTCCCGCCTTCTGCAGCAGCGGTGTTGAAGTTGGGCTCCCCGCACCCTGACCGGTGTGGCTCAGTGGACAGAGCGCCGGCCTGCGGACTGAAGGGTCCCAGGTTCGATTCCGGTCAAGGGCATGTACCTCGGTTGTGGGCACATCCGCAGTGGGGGGGGGGGGTGCAGGAGGCGGCTGGGCGATGTTTCTCTCTCATCCATGTTTCTAACTCTCTCTCCCTCTCCCTTCCTCTCTGTAAAAAATCAATAAAATATATTTAAAAAAATTAAAAACAAAAAGTTGGGCTCCCCTGCGGGAGGCGATTTAGCGGAGAGGTGTTTGCGGTGGTGCGCTGGTGAACCGCCAATCACCGTGGTGTAAATGCTGCATGGCTGGCTTCAAGTTCACAGGTTTGCAGGCTGCCCTGCCGCCACGTCTCTGCCCACACAGTTCCCTCCGCCGCCAGTGACTCCTCCCTCCTCTACTGGCCTGAGTCAGAGCCCTCCCCTCCGCAGGCAGGCCGGGCGAGCAGAGGGGGCCACAGGCCCTGCCCTCCACGGGCCTCTCGGGGTCGGGGGCCGGCCAGCAGAAACCATCTTCTCTCTGCATTTCCCCATATCTACCCGTGAAAGTGGGTCTCCCCACCCCCTGCTCCCCCTCCCCGCGGCCACCAGCCTCACAGAGGCCCATCGGGGCACACCCGCCCCTGCCACCTCCTCCCCGGGGACTGGCCCTGAAAGACACAGACTCACACGCTGGGCTTTTGGCTCAGGCGTTTCTGAGGGCTCCCGAAGTACTTGAACTTGAGGGTGAAAGAGGTCTGGATCGGGGAGAGGTTGGTCAGGACGAGCTGGCGGTTCACGAAGGTCCTCAGCGGCACGGTGGAGCCGAAGTCCAGGCGGAGCTCCTCCTTGTGGCCTGGCTCTGTGCTGTGGGCACTGCCCCGTGCCCACGGGCACCAGGTTACCCTTGGCCCTGCCTGGTGAGCCGCCATGGGAGGGGGCGCGAGTGCTGTCTAGCAACCAGGCCTCACCCTCAGACGCCCCCCTCACCAGGCCGCCACCCCACAGACACCTTCCGGTCAGCCTAGGATGCCAAGGGAGGCCTCAGATTTCACCAGCTCTCCCTGGCCGGAGCCGACTGGCTTGTTTCCCAGTGGCTGAGCCTCGTGCAGGAGACCCCAAGGTACCCACAGCCCTGCCCCTGCCATCTCCTACCTGCCTGGACACCATGCCTCCAGCTGTGTGTGTGTGTGTGGGGGGGGGGTGGTGGCTGGGTGCGGGAAGACCACAGAGAGGGCGAGGATGGGGTAGAGGGATCTGTCCCCACAGAGGTGGTTAGGGAGCCCCTTCCTGGCTGTAGGAACTGCCATTAACCAATCCTGCCTCACGAATAGAAAGATGTGGACAGGAAGCCCAAAAGGCTGGTAAATAACCTTAATTGCTATGAAAGGTCAGAGCTAAAAAACACTGTTAATTGAAGCAGCCTCTACCTGTTTGTTTGTTTTTTTGTTTACTTCTGTTATTGGAATCTCCTGCCTAAAGGCTGTGGGCAGATCCCAGCCTATCTAATAAAAGAGTAATATGCAAATTTGACCATACCTTCACTACGCTACCAGCCAATCAGGAGCGGGGGACGGGGCCAAATGGTACAAGGGGCGGGGCCCCTTGGACGGATAGACCAGGCACCACGGGCGCAGGGGGTCCCAGACTGCAGCCCAGCCCCATCCCCAGCAGGCGATCCAGCCGCCCTCGCGGAAGGCCGGCCAGGTCAGCACTTAGCTGTGGGTGCTGGGGGTCCCCAATCGCAGCCCAGCCCCCGAGAACAAAGGCCTGGTGGTGGGGCCTAGGCAGAGGCCATTAGGATTGATGAGGCCAGGAGGGGAAGGCAGTTGGGGATGATCAGGCTGGAGGGGGGGCAGAAGGGACCATTTGGGGCAATCAGGCCAGCAGGCAGAGTGGTTAGGGGTGATCAAGCAGTCAGCCAGGTGAGTGGTTAGGAATGGATTGTGAGGGGGTTGTCCGACTGCCAGTTTAAGCCTGATCCCACAGGGGTCTCAGACTGGAGAGGATGCAGACCAGGCTGAGAGACACCCGCCCTGCATGCACGAATTTTGTGCACCGGGCGACTAGTCATCTTAATAAAAGGGATCGCCAGGCCAGGCTGCGGTGCAGGCCTTCCACTAGAGATGGGCAGCCGCCTGGCCCCCAATATTCCCAAATTCATACTTATTCTAAGTCTTTTCATTTGTGTGCAGCCTCCTCCAGAACCCGAACCCTGAACTGGGGACCCTGAGTCATGCGAGATGTGAAAAGGGGTTCCCACAAGGAACCAGCTGGGAGGAGGCTGGCGCCAGGGGCAATGCTGCTCCTTCACATGGTTGCCTCGGCACTCAGGCCCCCGCCCCGGCCCCGCTCACCTTCTCTTGGTGACCTCCTTAGAGATGGTGATGCTCACTTGCAGTCCCTGGGGTTTCCCCGAAATGCCCAGAACCAGCGGCTCCTCCATGCCTGACACGGTACAAGGGAGGGCCAGGTCGGTCAGCTCGTCCTGCAACAGAGCCCACGGAGGCACGTGAGCACGGGTGGGCTGGGCCCCGGAGGTCTTCCCTGAGCCCGTGGTGGCTGTGGGAGGCGCGCCACACGGAGGCCTTGCCGTCTGTCCGGGCCCGTGTCTGTGGGAGGCTCCCTAGTCCCTCAGCGAGCCACCACCCACGGGCCCCGCCTCAGCCCACACCCTGTGCCCAGGGGGCCTGGCCCTTCCTCAGGGCTCCTGGCTGTGTCTGCCCCAAGATTCTGCACGTGCCCACACAAAAGGAGACCCTGCAAATGCATGTCTGCAGAAGCGACACGTTTATTCTGATGAGACTGCTACCGCAGGAGTCAAACCCTTCCTGCCCTGACTGGTGTGGCTCAGTGGATAGAGCATCGGCCTGCAGACTGAAGGGTCCCAGGTTCGATTCCGGTCAAGGGCATGGACCTTGGTTGCAGGCACATCCCCAGTAAGGGGTGTGCAGGAGGCAGCTGATCGATGTTTCTCTCCCATCGATGTTTCTAACTCTCTATCCCTCTCTCTTTCTCTCTGTGGAAGGAAGGAAGGAAGGAAGGAAGGAAGGAAGGAAGGAAGGAAGGAAGGAAGGAAGGAAGGAAATGAGGAAGGAAGGAAGGAAGGAAGGAAAGAGAAAGAAAGGAAGGAAGGAAGGAAGGAAGGAAGGAAGGAAGAAAGAAAAGAAAAGAAATCAAACCCTTCCTGTGAGGGTCCACTGGGGCCAGGCATCAGTGCCCCCTAGAGCTCAGGCTGGGCTGTGAGACAGGCCACTGCCCCCTGGTGAGCCAGTGAGGAAGTGCGGCCCGGTCTGCACGGCTCTGAAGGAAGAAGTTTCCTCTTCATAGGCCCCCAGATGGCTTTCCTGCGGGGCTCAGCTCAGGACAAACTGTGTCCTGCTTTTTAATATGTGGTTTGTTTTTTTAATTAATTTCAGAAAGGAAGGGAGAGAGAGACAGAGAGACAGAGAGAGAGAGAGAGACAGAGAGACAGAGAGTGAGAGAGAGAAACACCAATGAAGAGAGAAAATCATTGATCAGCTGCCTCCGGCACACCCCCTACTGGGGATCAAGCCCACAACCTGGACGCGTATCCTGACCAGGAATGGAATCAAACCGTGACCTCCCGGCTCGTGGGCCAATTGCTCAACCACTGGGCCACACCAGCGGGTGAAGCTGTGCCCTTCTTGGGAGGAACCTGGCTGCCAGCCAGCCTCCCAGCAACACCAGCGCAGGGCCTGCCACGAGCACAGCTCTGCTGTGGGCCGGGGGCCGACGGGAAAGACAGGCCCGCCTGTGGCCAGAGAGCGGCCTGGGAGGGCTGGCGTTGTGCCAAAGGCGAGGTGTGGCCAGTGGCTCTCAGGGCACATCCACTCCAGGCCTGCTGCGAGCTTTCTGACCTCGTGTCCCTAAAGAGCAGGCCTCACAGGACTGGGGACCCAAATACGAGAAATCTCTTCCCTAGTCCCGAAGACCAGGCGTGGGCCTGAGGCCCGCCTCCCAGCCCCTCGGCCCTCCGTCCCCACTCACCTGGGTGTGAGTGGTCAGCTCCAGGCTGAGCTGGAGCTCCTCACCGGGGCCCAGTGTGCCATGTCTGGGGGAGACTTTTGCTTTGCAGAAACTTGCTTGGTGCCCCAGGAGCTGGCGGACACAAAGGTGGGCCTGCTGTCAGGTGCTGGACGCCCAGGGCGGATCAGGGGTCCGGACAGGGTGCTCGGCAGCTCTGCTGGAGGTGCAGACGGCGGGGGAGGGGGGCACAGCAGGACGGGATGGCCAGGTGCTTACTGGTGGGGATGAACCCCAGGTCCCTTCTCTTCTTCCCCTCCAGATGGACCTGCCAAGGATGGCCTGGAGGGCCAGGGTGATGGGGAGCAGACAGCAGCTGCCCCTGAGGCACAGGAATGTGGTCCCCGACCCAAGGCAGGCAGAGCGGGCTCCAGCCAGCCCGTGGACAGTGCCTCATCGGGGCTCCCCCAGCTGCGGGGACCAGTCACGGGCGGGCGGTCTAGCTGTGTGCACCCGAGACTCCTCAGGCAGGGAGCTGCGCTTCCCTGAAGGCGACAAGGAAAAGCCAGAGCAGACGTGCTGCCCCTTGGAGGGGCCCAGCTTTTCTGGGTGCTGTGGGCAGAGGACAGGCTGTGGAGGGGCGGCTGAGCACCTGTTCTGGGGGCGCCCGAGGGGCAGCGTCACCCTCCCCGGGGGCCACTGGGGCCGAGGTCGCACTCACTCTGCCCCATTGGAACCCGGTGGGCAGGAGCGTGCCGTTGACGAGTGTGATGCCCGCCTTCGCGGGCACGCCCAGGTAGAGGTTGCTGACCACCACGTGGCTGCTCTGAAGGTACACGTAGGGTTCCTGCACCTCGGCGTACACAGGGAGGTAGCTGGGACACAAGGAAACAAAAGGCATATTGATCAGAAAAAAAGAAACAGAGCTGCCCCTGATCGCAAAAGACATCACGGTCTATGAGAAAATCCTTCAGAGCTCCCAGAACTAATGAGGCAGTCAAGTTACAGGGTACAAAGTCAACATAAAATTAAGTCACACTTTTATACGTGAACACGTGGAAACAGAGACTTAAAATTACTCCGGGAATGGAAAAACTGAGGTCTAAACCTAATAAAACATGTAAAGGATTTGTGTGCCAGACACAACAAAACACTGAAGAAAGAAATTAACAAATGGAGGGACATGTGTGTTCACGGATGGGGAGAGTCGACATCGTAAAAGTGTCAGTTCTCCCCACATTGATGCACAGGTTTAACACATTTCTGGTCAAACTCCCAGCAAGGATTTTGTAGACATAAAGAAGCTGATTACAAAATGTATATGGAAAGACAAAAGACAGAATGACTGAAACAATTTTTTGAAAGAGCGATAAAGTAGAAAATCACTCTTCTGGACGCTAAGACTGACGACATATCTGCAGTAATCATGACAGTGTGCTGTGGGTGAGGGACATGCACCACCACCAATAATAAATATACATATTTTTTAAAAGGGTGAGCTCTCACTAGGTGGTTCTCCAAAGATGATATACAGTCGGCCAATATGCACATAAGAGATGCTAAACATCACTTGCCACCAGGAAAATACAAATCAGATCCTCATAAAATATCACTTCACACACACACTGGGGTGACTATCACTGAAAGACAGAGAGTAACAAATATTGAGGACGTGGAGAGGATAGAGAAGGATGGAGAGTGGGTCAGCAACTGTTAGATCTGCACCACTACATTATCTATATCCTATCTAATAAAAGAGTAATATGCAAATTGACCATACCTTTGCTACACCCAATAAACCGTACCTACAGGCCACACCCACTACCCAATCAGGAGCGATATGAAAATTAACACCCAACCAAAGTGGCTGCTGCCCATGGCAGGGCGATCTCTGGGTTCCCAAGGCTGGGGGGAAAAGCCTCTTCCAGGAGCCTTTTTTCCCCGGCCTTGGGGCAGGCTTGGGCTGGGGTGGGGTGGGCGGGGCCAGCCAGCGATAGATGGATTGCAGGGCGATTGCTGGCTGGGGTCCCAGTGATCAGCCAGATTGCAGGGCGATCACTGGCTGGGGTCCCCTGGCCGAGGTCCCCTGCCTAAGGACGAAAGCCTCAGCCAGAGGCTTTGGGCCTTGGGCAGGCTGGGGGTGAGCCGTCAGTAGGACATCCCCTGAGGGCTCCCAGTATGTGAGAGGGGGCAGGTTGGGCTGAGGGACCATCCACCCCCAGTGCACAAATTTCGTGCACCAGGCCCCTAGTCCATATATATATATATATAAGCCTAAGTGACATGCACTGACCACCAAGGGGCAGACGCTCAGCACAGGAGTAGAAACCACAGGCATGGAAACATGGAACAGACTGATGCATCTCAGAGGGAAGGGAGGAGAGTAGAGGGTGGGAAGAGATTAACCAAAGATCTTATATGCATACTAGAGGCCCAGTGCATGGACTCTGCACCCGTGGGGTCCTGAACTGGCTTGCAGGGATCAGGCCGAAGCCAGCTCTCCGACATCTCCCAAGGGGTCCCAGATTGGGAGAGGGTGCAGGCCAGGCTGAGGAACCCTAGTCCTATCTAATAAGAGTAATATGCAAGTGTGACCGTACCTTGGCTCCTGATTGGCTATGCTACCAGCCAATCAGGAGCGGGGGCCGGGGGGTGGGGCCACACAGTGCGTGATCCTGCCTCTCCCTCCGCCTCCGCACGGCCTGGGGGACGAGCACCATGGGCCTGGGGAGCGGACGCTGCGCTGGTGGTCCCAGCAAGCCCGCGGTGCCAGTTCCCCAGGCCGCGCGGAGGCACGGCGGGAAGGCCGGCCACCACCGTGCTTTGCCGTGGGCGCCTGGGGTCCGAGATTGCAAAGGGTGCAAGCACGGGGGTCCCAGATCACTGGTGCATGCGAGAAGGGCGGGGCCACGGGAGGCCGGGGGTAAGACCGGCTACCGCCACGCTTCGCTGAGGGCACCGGGGGTCCCAGATCATGAAGGGTATGTGCGCAGGGGGGTCCCAGATTGCTATGGTGGAGGGGCCAAGGCAGAGGCCATTAGGGGTGATCAGGCCAGGAGGGGAAGGCAGTTGGGGCTGATCAGGCCAGGAGGGGTGGGCAGTTGAGGGTGACCAGGCTGATGGTGGGTGGCAGTTGGTGCTGAGCAGGCCGGCAGAGGGGACCAGTTGCAGAGTGGTTAGCGAGCAGAGTGGTTAGGGGTGATCAAGCAGTCAGGCAGGTGAGCGGTTAGGAGTGGATTGTGAGGGGGGTGTCCAAGTGCCAGTTTAGGCCTGATCCCACAGGGGTCTCAGATTGGAGAGGATGCAGGCCGGACTGAGAGACAACCCCCTCCCCCAACTCCTGCGTGCATGAATTTCGTGCACCAGACCACTAGTATTATATAATACATCACACACTATATGTAAAAATAAACATTAAGAAATAAATATAATGCTATTCTAATGAGAAAAAAGAAATAAAAGAAGGATGTGATCAAATCAGTTAATAAAACAGCATAACAAAACTACTACTAAAGACCCCTGGGGGAGAGGGCCCTGCAGAATGAATGTGAAGCAGCAGGGGGCGGGGTAACTAAAGGACTGTGGGAGATTAGTCAGCCAGTCCAGGGGCCCAAGCCCTGAGCTCACACGACACACAGAAGCCTAGGCTGCAGCAAGATTTATCCCCCCAGAGCTGTGGTCGGCAAACTGCGGCTCTTGAGCCACATGCAGCTCTTTGGCCCCTGAAGTGTGGCTCTTCTACAAAATACCACGGCCTGGGCGAATCTATTTAGAAGAAGTGGCGTTAGAAGAAGTTTAAGTTTAAAGAATTTGGCTCTCCAAAGAAATGTCAATCGTCCTGTTGAAGTTTGGCTCTGTGGACTGATGAGTTTGCCCACCACTGCCCCAGAGGGATGGGGGTCTGGGACTGGTTCTGCAGTAACCTTGGGCCGGCCTTTCAACTATCATGGAGGGAAAGCAACCCAACAGCTAGATCCTCGTCCTTTAGGACTATTTGCAAATGAACGGAATGTCTCCTGGAGCAGGCCAGTGTGGGCTTCCCCTGCTGCTGGACGTGGCCAGTTTAACCCCTCTGACAGGCCCCTCCTCTCACGGGGCCAGGTGGCTCTGTCCTTTGAGGGTTCTCACAGGACCTCCTTGGAAGAGGGGAGCTCTCAGCATACACCTGCACCCACTGATGCAGAGGAAACTGACATCATTAGCTCCTTATGCAAATCAACCTCCTCTTCCATTTAAAAACACAAATGGGCCAAAACCGGTTTGGCACAGTGGATAGAGCATCAGCTTGTGGACTGAAAGGTCCCGGGTTTGATTCTGGTCAAGGGCATGTACCTTGGTTGTGGGCACATCCCCAGTAGAGGGTGTGCAGGAGGCAGCTGATCGATGTTTCTCTCTCATCGATGTTTCTGACTTTCTATCCCTCTCCCTTCCTTTCTGTAAAAAAAGCAATATATTAAAAAAAATCAATAAAATACATTTTTAAAAAAATATGAGCCCTAGGTGTGCCCACTGCAGCCTTGCAGCCCATAGTTTCTTTCAAGTGCATGAATTCATGCACTGGGCCCCTAGTTTAAAATATATATATATATATATATATATATATATATATATATATATATATATATTTTTTAAAGTACCCAAGTTGCCAAAACTGGTTTGGCTCAGTGGATAGAGTATTGGCCTGCGGACTGAAAGGTCCCAGGTTTCATTCTAGTCAAGAAAGTGTACCTTGGTTGTGGGCACATCCCCAGTAAGGGGTGTGTAAGAGGCAGCTGATCGATGTTTCTCTCTCATCGATGTTTCCAACTCTCTATCCCTCTCCCTTCCTCTCTGTAAAAAAAAAAAAAAAAAAAATCAATAAAATATATTTTTAAAAAATAAATAAAAACACCAATGGGCAGCCGGGGATTACTAGACATAGAAGAAAATCCAGTGAAGGACGATTCTAAACCAAAATCTGAGGAAACAAAAACCCATTTCCTTGGGGGAAATGTAAGCGGCAGCTGCATCCATAAGATAATAACATTACTATAAAAAAAAAAAAAAAGCAAGCGACCCAAGAACAAAACAACTTGAGCTTTCAAAACACGGCTGTCAAAAGAAGGGCATCTATCAAATTGGTAACATGCAAGGCCAAGGCCATCTCCCTGAACAAGAACCAAAAACACCAAGGGGAAAATATGAGGAAAACGGTTGAATTCATGCAGTAAAGATCCAGCAAGCCGCCTTCTGAGACAGACCCTCCCCAGGCACAGGGTGGGGGGTGGGCACATGGCCCAAACACAACCAATCAGAGCCTGCCTCCGGAGAAAGTCGGTTTCAGCTCTCACGGAGGTTAAGCTGGGAGTGGGTGAGCCTGGAGCTCTACGTGGACCTCCTCCTCAGGGCAGAGAGCCCCAGAGCCCCTCTCCAGCAGGGGAAAGAGGCCAGCAGAGAGAGAGGAGCAGAGCTGAGGGCCGGGGCGGGGTGGGGAATGAGAGAGAAGCAGAAGAGCAGACAGGGGGAAGGCTGGGGCCCCTGCCGTCAGCAGGGCAGGCCGCCCAGTCTCAGGCTCCCCTCTGCTGCCTAACTTGGTTGCATCCGTGTTGCCATCACCTGCACCTGCGAACTTCTGATGAACGCACGGTCCTTTACGAAGAAAGATCAGCGATTAAAAAGGAAAGGAAATAAAGACTTAAAAGGCGTTCACCCTGATGAGGAGACAGACTTTAACCTTCAGTCACAGTCAAGGCCCTGGGGGTGCCATGCAGGACCGGAGAGGGAAAGACTCACACTCAGACCTGGGCTGCGATCAGGGCAAAGCACATTCGAAGAAGGCGCCGCTGGTACTTACTCCCCCATCAGATGGCCAAGGTACGAGAAGTGAGTTAACGTCTGTGGCCGTGAGAGTGGAAGTGGAAGTATAAAACGGCACGGCGTTTTTGGAGGATCCATAAAGATTTAAAATGAGCATTTAAATGCTTTCATAAAGAAACACATGCAGAACGGACTATAAACACAGTGTAAATACATTCCGCTTAAAAACAAGAACGCTAATGTGTTGTGAGCGACTTCCACAACCAGTTGCAAATGACCACGGAGGCGGCTGAACCGGCCGGGACGGTCGCGAGGGCACCCCACGCCGGTGGAGTCCAGACACCCACGACCAAGCTGTCCCGGGTGTGGGCAGTCCTTTTATAGGGTCTTAACCATACATTTTTATTGCTCTAAATTCCAAAAGCAGCCTTCAGGGTCTTATCCGGGATAGGGGGGCTTCAGTGGACTATGATCAATTCCTGTTGCCTGCTCCTTATCTCTAACCATACATCCTGCTAGACGTGGGAAGGTGGTCCTATCTTGCGAAAGCAGGTAGTACAGCCCAACTCCGGGCGCCACTGAGTCAACAAGAATCACTCCTTTAGCTACTGAGGCGATTTAGGATAATTGTCCTGTCCTGGCTCCCAGAGGAATGTGCTTCTGTGACCAGTGAGGTCACAGTCAATGGGACATTCCAACCACCATCCATGGAGTGTTCAATCATACAATCTCAAAGTTCAGAAAATCAAAATAACTTTCTATTGTTTTAGTAAACGAATAAGCACAGAGCTTGAACAGCAGTTTCTACCTGAGTTGACTGCTACCGTACTTCAATGTACCACTGCTACTCAGCTTATGACAGAAGATTTCCACCAGGCAGCTTAAGGAAACGAGTGTGACGCTCCAAAATGATTTGGCTGAGGGTGTGGATGACACAGTATTTGCAATGATCGGATAATTACGAAGATAGGTGCTGGGGACAAGGGGGCTCATTATATGATTTCATTTTTACATATTTAAGGAATTATCTGGAAGGAAAGGAGGAAGGGAGGGAGGGACGGGGGGAATGTCTCTAATAACCTTTGAAACCTTCAGGGTGTTCCTCCCAGAACAAATGGCATTCACTCTTATGCCACAACTGCCCTAAGCAGTTTGGCTCAGTGGATAGAGCAACGTCCTGTGGACTGAAGGGTCCCGGGTTCGATTCCGGTCAAGGGCATGTACCTTGGTTGCGGGCACATCCCCAATAGGAGGTGTGTGCAGGATGCAGCTGAGGGATGTTTCTCTCTCATCGATGTTTCTAACTCTCTATCCCTCTCCCTTCCTCTCTGTAAAAAAAAAAAATCAATAAAATATTCAGAAAAAAAATGCCACCACCATTTTGTGTCTGTCCTCCTGTTGAATATCGACTGTTCCCAGTTTTTCGCTATCGTGAACAGTCGGGCCCTGAGAATTCCCCTGTGAGCACACGGCTGCCGCTGCGCCTGTGTAAGTCTCTCCGGGGGTTGATCCACAAGGGCTAACGCTGGGTCCCGGGGTAGCACCTATTTTACCATAATGGCCATTTTCTGTAATTGCCAAATTGCATAGAATGAACGTGTATGAACACCTTTAAACTCCGAAATGTCTGCAGATAAGAATCACACATAACGTACTGGGATGAGGCAGAAAGTGTGTTGTGAGGAGAGCCCCCCCTTACCTCCAGGGCCCGTTCACCACCTCCAGCACCAGCACAGTCTGCAGACACTGGGCCTGGCGGGCCTCCAAGGTGACGTTCACCCTGCACTCCCCCAGCGGGTGCACCTGGCCGCCGGAGGGCTCAATGTCGAAAGGAGACACCTGATGGGAAGGTCAGCCCGGAGGGACAAGGGGTGCCATCACTTGGAACTGCAGAACCTGGGGCTGGCCGTGCCCAACCAGGGTCACCCCAAGCTGCCCCCAGCTCTTCAAAGAGCCACGCAGGAGACAGGAGGAGGCAGGGGGGAGGGGGAGCACAGCTGCGGGAGAGTCTCAGGGCTCAGAGGACAAAGAGCAGGTCTCTAAGTGAAGGAGGAAGACTCCAGGCACTGGCCAAGATCGGAGGGTGAAAGGCAGAGGGAGGCAACGGGGGTGGGGAGGTGGGGGGTGGGGGGTTAGGGGACCATGCTGGGGCAGGTGCAGTGGCTCTCTGAGATCTGCCCAGCTCCACTGGGCAGGCAGGGTCAAGACCCTGATGGTGCCCTAACCGGTTTGGCTCAGTGGATAGAGCGTCAGACTGCGGACTGAAGGGTCCCAGGTTCGATTCTGGTCAAGGGCATGTACCTTGGTTGTGGGCACATCCCCAGCAGGGGGCATGCAAGAGGCAGCTGATTCATGTTTCTCTCTTATCCATGTTTTTAACTCTATCCCTCTCCCTTCCTTACTGTAAAAAAATCAATTAAAAAAATATATTTTAAAAAAGACCCTGATGGCTTTAAGGAAGGAAAACCACCAAGTCACCAAATTGGGGGAGGGGTGAGCTTCCATGTAGCCATAGGTTCCCCCAAACCCCCAGCCCCAGCCCCCAGGGCTGTACCCCCCATTCTCCAGCAGGTCCACCGCCTCCCCACACAGACGAGGGGACGGGGGACGGGAAAGGGTGAGGGCTCTCCACCCCTCCTTCCTGTCCCGAGGTAAAATGCACCAGTCGGACTGGCCGGCAGGCCATCACCGGACGCCGGAATACCACACCCGGGAGGCAGGTTGCTCCTCTTTGGTCGCTTCCTCCCATGAGACCCAGACTGTGAGTACAGACACCTGCCTGGAGGGCAGCCTGTCCCCCTCCCCCGCCCACGGGCCTGGCCTGCCCACTCTCCCCCCCCACCCCCCCAGGCTGCCGTGCTCTCTGGCTTCTGAAGTTCCCCCCCTCCCCGGCCCTGGGGGGGACAGGGACGGGGCTGGCCGTTCCCCCGGGCCGCTGGGGCCTAACCCAGAAAGAGTGGCCTGTGCGCTCGGGCTGGAGCTGGGGCCGGAGCGCCCCTGGGAAGGAGAGAGCCCTTTGCTGTCTTTGGTTTTGTTTCTCACACGTCTGTCTCCCTGGGAGTCCTGGGGCGTGACTGTTGTCTCGAGCTCAGTTTCGGGGTGCCCCGACTGAGCACACCTAAGGGACCCCAGATCTCAACGCCGGTTTGAGAGCAGAAAGAACAAAGCGCAGAGAAGGCAGAGGCGGGGCTCCCACCGGCCGTGATGATGATGTAAGTCTTAGCACTTGGCACCCCAGGGTTTCACGGCGAGCTTTACCAGGGGCCCGTAAGTTTCTATTGGACGAGTACAAAAACGTTTCTCGTAGATGTTAAAGGCACGCCTTAGAATTAAGTACCCAGCCCTGACAGGTGTGGCTCAGTGGATAGAGCGTCAGCCTGCGGACTGAAGGGTCCCGGGTTCGATTCCCAGCCAAGGGCATGTGCCTCGATTGTGGGCACATCCCCAGGAGGGGGTGTGCAGGAGGCAGCTGGTCGATGTTTCTCTCTCATTGGTGTTTCTAACTCTCTGTCCCTCTCCTTCCTTTCTGTAAAAAAAAAAAAAAAAAAAAATCAATAAAATATAATTTTAAAAAATTAGGTACCCATTGCATTTTGAAGTTATTCATTGCATGTTCTTATAGGCTGGTATCTTTTTGAAGTACGATACTTTGTAAAACACTGTGTAACATGAAAACACGAGGGTTCTCGTGACCCGTCCCCAATGTGTTTTTCTATACTCTCCACGGACCACTGTTCCGATTCTAGCATGTAGTTACTCTTCCCAGTGGGGGGGACTGGAGAACTGGGTCTCTTGGGGTTCCGCCTCCCATGAGCCACGTGAGCCCGTCCCTGTCTGTCCTCTATCAAGTGAGGAGGTTGGCTGTGGTTCGGGGGTCCCCAGGGACTCCTCAGAAGCGAGAAGGGACAGGGCGGGGCCGGGGGGGGGTGCCTACCACGGGGGTCTCTGGGCAGCCCGAGAAGTCCTCCTTTATTCTAGCCCTGGGCTTCTGGGTCAGGTTCCACAGAAGAAAAGGATTCCTGTCCGGATGCTGATATCGTCCTCCCCCAGTCCGGCCCCAGTGCGACCCCAGCCCTGGCCCCAGTCCCGGCCCCAGTCCCAGCCCCAGTCCGGCCCCAGTCCCGGCCCCAGCCCCGGCCCCAGTCCCAGCCCCAGTTCGGCCCCAGCCCCGGCCCCAGCCCCGGCCCCAGTCCGGCCCCAGTCCCGGCCCCAGCCCCGGCCCCAGTCCGGCCCCAGTCCGGCCCCAGCCCCGGCCCCAGTCCCGGCCCCAGTCCCGGCCCCAGTCCGGCCCCAGTCCCGGCCCCAGTCCGGCCCCAGCCCCGGCCCCAGTCCGGCCCCAGTCCGGCCCCAGCCCCGGCCCCGTCCCGGCCCCAGTCCCGGCCCCAGGCCTCGTGCTTGCACAGTCCAAGCCGGGGAGCTGCAGCTACCTTCCCTCGGCTTCTGAACATGGAGGGAGGTGGGCGGCGATCTGCCCGAGAGGGCAAGTGGGCACCAAGACCGGGACCTCGACAGGAAGCAGTCGGAGGGAGGTGCCTTCGTGGAGCAGACCGGGCCAGCGGCCACTGAGGCAGCCCCCAGGGATCTGCTGCCGCCGTGGGTGACGGGTGCAGGGGGCCCAGGCCTGGCCAGGGTGGCTCAGTGGCTGAGCATCGGCCCATGAAAACACTGTCACAGTTCAATTCCCCGGTTGCAGGCAGGCTCAATCCCCAGGAGGGGGCGTACAAGAGGCAGCAGATCAATGATTCTTTCTCATCATAGATTCTCTCTCTCTCTCTCTCTCTCTCTCTCTCTCCCCCCACCCACCCCTTCCTGTCGAAAATCAATTTAAAAAATTAATAAAAAAAAAGAGTGGCCCAAACCGGTTTGGCTCAGGGGATGGAGCGCCGGCCTGCGGACTGGAGGGTCCCGGGTTTGATTCCGGTCAAGTGTGGGGAAATCTCCAGTGGGGGTGTGCAAGAGGCAGCTGATCGATGTTTCTGACTGTCTGTCCCTCTCCCTTCCTCTCTGGGAAAAATCAATAAAATGTATTTAAAAAAAACTTGGCGGAATGCTGGACCGCGCGTCAGACAGTCCAGTGTGATGCCGCCGTCCGAACGTGGGGATGGCGATGCTGCGCCACCGATGGTGTTTCCTTATTTCACGGTGAAAACAAAAAGGGCTGTTTGAGCGGAAACCCATCTTGAGTTCTCTTTCTCCAGAGCCTTTCCGTTCGGCCCGGCGGCCCAGGCCCGGGCACCACCTGGTGGCAGCTATTCAAACTGCAGGCACACTCCCTGCCTGAGAAGTGGGGAACCTGGGGGCCAGCCCACCCAGCCAGCTCCCTATGATTATTATCTCCCTGAGTCCTGACTCCGGCTGCTCTGATGGGGGAGAAACCCAGGTCCTACTTCCGCATCAGACAGCACAGGGAGTAACAGGAAAATCCGGTTTGGGGTTAGGAACATCCGGTTTGGGGTTAGGTTCTGGGTGGAAAGGACCAGCCTGCTCTGAGATGGGGAGACCCGGGGCCACTGCCAGACAGAAGTCTCCTCTCCCAGCCTCAACCCTCTGCAGGCCCGGCCCGAGACCCACAGTCCAGACGGGGCACAGGGCCATGAGCCCCACTCACCTCCTCCCGCCGCTCCTCCAGGCAGACCGAGCCCTCCCGCAGCTGCCACATGGCGGGCAGCGGGCTGGCGTTCTGCATGTGGATGACCTTGGTGGCCTTCTGCCCCAGGCGCAGCAGCCCGAACTGCAGGGCTGAGCCGCTGATGATGAGGGCCGGCCCCTGGGACACACGGGCCCATCACTGGGAGTGGGCTCTGTGCCCTCTCCCCGTCCCCCCCCCCCCCCCACACACCCCAGCCCCGCCTGGCCGGCCCGGCCTCCCCGCCCGCCCCTCAGCCGCACCTTGAACGTGGCCTCGATGTGCAGCACCACCGGCCAGGGCGAGCCTTCGATTTCACACACCAGGTCCTCGCTCATGGGGCCAGGGGCGCCCCCGGTGAACTTCAGCTCGAAGTCCTCCACCTCGCTGGGCGCTGGGGGCGGGGAAAGGGGGAGCTGAGAAAGGAAGCAGGGCCAGGTTCCGGTGCCTGGCCTTCGCCAGCTTCTCACCCAGGAGTGCCGGGCTGCTGCCGGGGCTGATGGCGGGACACCCGAACCCGCACAGGCCCTGCCACGGGCCTCCTGCTCCCAGCCAGGGCGGGTCGCCCCTCCAGTACCGATGGTCCCCGTGCAGGGCTCCACTTCGATGATGTGGCACTCGCAGATCTTCCCCCACGTGTACCTGATGCGGGACTTGCTGTTGTTCCACATCTAAAAGACACAACCCGGCCATCAGACCTGGGTGTGTGGAGGGACCCCCCCACACCCACCCTCCCCAGCTCATTCCAACAGCACAGACCCCACACCAGACCCTGCTAAAGACCCATGAACACGGGATGGGGCTGCACAGGCCTGTTGCATGGAGGATGCTGGGAAGCTGGTGAAGGGACGGGCGTGCCCAGCCAGCATCCGTGTGAACCCAGGTTGTCCCAGGGCCTGGGGCCCATCCTCTGTGAGTTAGGAGGTGGGAGGTGGAGGTGGTGGAGGTGGTAGAGGTGGAGGTGGAGGTGGAGGTGAAGGTGGTGGAGGTGGAGGTGGTGGAGGTGGAGGTGGTGGAGGTGGAGGTGGTGGAGGTGGAGGTGGAGGTGGAGGTGAAGGTGGTGGAGGTGAAGGTGGTGGAGGTGGAGGTGGTGGAGGTGGTGAAGGTGGAGGTGGTGGTGGTGGAGGTGGAGGTGGTGGAGGTGGTGGAGGTGGAGGTGGAGATGGTAGAGATGATGAAGGTGGTGGAGGTGGTGGAGGTGGAGGTGGGAGGTGGGAGGTGGAGGTGGAGGTGGGAAGTGGTGGAGGTGGAGGTGGTGGAGGTGGAGGTGGGAGGTGGAGGTGGGAGGTGGGAGGTGGAGGTGGGAGGTGGGAGGTGGAGGTGGTGGAGGTGGTAGAGGTGGTGGAGGTGGTGGTGGTGGAGGTGGTGGAGGTAGAGGTGGTGGGAGGTGGGAGGTGGTAGAGATGGTGGAGGTGGTGGAGGTGGGAGGTGGTGAAGGTGGGAGGTGGAGGTGGTGGTGGAGGAGGAGGTGGAGGTGAGAGATGGTGGAGATGGTAGAGGTGGTGGAGGTGGTGGAGATGGTGGAGGTGGTGGAGGTGGTGGGGGTGGTAGAGGTGGTAGAGGAGAAGGAGGTGGTGGTGGAGGTGGTGGAGGTGGTGGAGATGGTGGAGATGGTGGAGGTGGAGGTGGTGGAGGTGGTGGATATGGTGGAGGTGGAGGTGGAGGTGGAGGTGGAGGTGGTGGAGGTAGAGGAGGTGGAGGTGGGAGTTGGTGGAGGTGGTGGATGTGGTAGATGTGGTGGAGGTGATGGAGGAGGAGAAGGTGGAGGTGGTGGAGGTGGGAGGTGGTAGAGGTGGTGGAGGTGGTGGAGGTGGGAGGTGGGAGGTGGAGGTGGTGGAGGTGGAGGTGATGGAGGTGGGAGGTGGTGGAGATGGTGGAGGTGGTGGAGGTGGTGATGGTGGAGGTGGTGGAGGTGGTAGAGGAGAAGGAGGTGGAGGTGGAGGTGGAGGTGGTGGAGGTGGTGGAGATGGTAGAGGTGGAGGTGGAGGTGGTGGTGGAGGAGGAGGTGGAGGTGGGAGTTGGTGGAGGTGGTGGAGATGGTGGAGGAGGTGGAGGTGGTGGAGATGGTGGAGGTGGTGGAGGTGGAGGTGGAGGTGGAGGTGGTAGAGATGGTGGAGGTGGAGGTGGAGGTGGAGGTGGTAGAGATGGTGGAGGTGGAGGTGGAGGAGGTGGAGGTGGGAGTTGGTGGAGGTGGTGGAGATGGTGGAGGTGGTGGAGGTGGTAGAGGAGAAGGAGGTGGTGGAGATGGTGGAGGTGGGAGGTGGTGGAGATGGTGGAGTTGGTGGAGGTGGTGATGGTGGAGGTGGTGGAGGTGGTAGAGGAGAAGGAGGTGGAGGTGGAGGTGGAGGTGGTGGAGGTGGTGGAGATGGTGGAGATGGTGGAGATGGTAGAGGAGGAGGTGGAGGTGGGAGGTGGGAGGTGGGAGGCGGCCGCCATCCATCCATCCAGCACATTCCCCAGCACATTCCCTCCCACCTGCGCCAGGGCAGCACCATGGGGGCCGGCCGGGCGGGGAGCGCTGTGCCCCACCTTAAAGTCCTTCTTCACGTTCAGGCCGATGTAGTTCTCGCCAGGGACGATGATGGCGTAGGGCTCCAGGAGGATCTTGAAAGGTTCCACGGAGCCTTTCACCTCGATCTCCAGGACGATCACCTCGCTCTCAATGTAGGAGGGGTTTTCGGGGTCTGAGCTGAACACAGAGCACCGAGCTAGGAGCCCACCCAGCCCTGAACACGGTCCCGCCGGCGGCTTCTGCCCCAAGTGTCTGGCCTCGTGATCAGCAAACGATGGCCTACCCACGGCTCCCCAGCCCCCTAAAATCAGCCCCGCCAGTCAGCGCCCTGCACCGGTGACGCGTGCCTGTGTCTGCTACAGTGACTCAGCCAAGGCCTGGGCCAGGGCCACCTCCCCACTGCCTCCAGGGGCCACAGCGGGGCGCCCGGCTGGGGATCTCCACGGATGCTGTCTGCAGACCCCTTGGGGGGCGCTGGTAGCGATGCCCACCGTGGGCACCCCCTTCCCCCCTCCACCCCGGGGCCACCAGCCTGGCCACCCAATGGTAACAGTGAGCCCGAGGCCCAGGGCCAAGGTGCCAGGGCCAGGCAAACGGGGGAGGGGAGGGTAAGGGGGGGTCAGGTGGCTCCTTTGCCCCTTCCCGTTACCCTCCCTCGCAGCCCCCCTGGGGCAGGCAGGCCCCACTCCCCTCCCCTCCTCCAAGGCCCGGGCCCTGCTCACCTCTGGAGCTCTGGGACTTCCTCTATCACCATCTGGAACACGCTGTGAAAGTCCTTCAGCTGCGAGGCAAGCACAGCGCCCTGAAACCCAACCGCGTGCCAGCCTGGCTGCCCAGGAAGTGCTGCTCCCCTGCGGGCTCCACCACCCGGGGAAGGGGGTGGCTGCGAGTATGGCATCCTCCCCCCCCCCCCCGCCCCAGCTGAGCCTGGAGGGCAGGGAGAAAAGGCTCTCCAGACCCCAACAGTGTGCCCCGGCACCACCCCCTTCAGGACAGACAGTGAGGCGGCTGGATGCTGGGCTGAGAGGCAGACCGACCTCACCAAGGGGGTCCCCGAGCGCCCGCCTTCCTGTCCAGTGCTCATGCCCCCTCACCGGGGAGCTGTTGGCCTCGCCCTCGGGGACCTGCGCCTCTCGCTCTCTGGGGGCTGCTGGGGGGGGTCCACCAGGATGGGGATGCCCTTGACGGAGCTCATACCAGGGAACCCAGACTGAGGAATGGAGGCCAGGGTCTGGCTGCAGACAAGGTGTGTGCGGAGCAGGGCCAGGCAAGTCGAGTGCCTTCCTCCTGACAACGCACCCCCTCCGGCCCCCTCTCAGCAAGTGTCAGCCCCCCAGGTTGCTGGGGACCTGGCCGGGCCCCCCCGGCGGCTTCACCGTCCCCGGAGGCCAGGCCCAGGGGGTGCCAACACCATGACCCCCTCCCGGGTGGCCCGATGACGTCACCTGGTGCGGGGAGAAGCTCAGGATGAACTCGTGGTCCGCGTAGGGGGTGAGGACGCCCCTCTCGGGGGTCATGGCGAAGGCCGTCTCCGTGTCCCGGTGGCACTTGATCCTGTCCGGGCTGTAGGTCTCCCCGGGCATCAGGGCCTGCAGGTTGGGCATCATGATCTGCCAGTGGAAGGCCAGCTCCACGTGCCTGGAGCGGGGCAGGGACAGCGGGTCCCCGGTCAGGTGCCAATTCTGTCAGGAACAGGTCCTCTCGCCCCTGCCCGGCCTGGCCCCCCTCCGCCAGGAAATGGCCAGGTCAGCCTCAGGCCCTGCCCATGGAGGAGGCTGGGGAAGGGGCAGCACGTGGGTCAGGAAGTCCCAGCTGGAGGCCCCCTAAAACAGCCCCCTTTCCCCACCCTTACCCCCAGCAGCTGGAGGTTAGGGCCCCAGGGACTGGGGAAATGGCACACACAGGGAGTCCTCTCCAACCACTGAAATGCGAGGCTCTGGACGCCCCCAGCTCTCAGCAGAGTGTCTTCAGTCATCCTGACAACGCCAGAGTTTCACATCGCCCCCTCCCTGCCCCCCACCCCTCCAGCTATGGCCTCTGAGACTGCTGTGGCCGGAAAGACATGTGCCCACTGGCTGCCAGGAGCGGTGACCACTCCATGGTGGTGGGAGGAGCGGGACTCCGGCTGCTGGCGGCAGCTGTCAGCAGGAGGATGACAGCGGGTGACAAGTCTGTGTAAGGCCGGCTGGGCCAGCAGGCAGCCTGACGGGGAGGCTCCGTGAGGCCTGTCCTGGTGCAGTGGCAGTGAGCACCGAACCCACGGCCGGGCTGTGTGACCCGGGGCCTGGGACGGCTCCCCCTCCTGGGTGGGCAGGAACGCTCTGGAGCCCCGCTCCCGGCTGAGGATGGTCCGGGGTGACCAACGCTGCCCCGGGTGGCTTCCTGCGGCGATGGAAATCTACCTGCGCTGTCCAGTGCGAGGCCACCAGCTACCACTGTGGCTGGTACTTCTTCAGTGGCTGGTGCCACTGAAGAAGTGAGTTGTGTTTTTTTTATATATATATATTTTATTGATTTTTCCCAGAGAGAAAGAGAGAGGGATAGAAAGTCAGAAACATCGATGAGAGAGAAACATCCATCAGCTGCCTCTTGCACACCCCCTACTGGGGATGTGCCCGCAGCCATGGTAAATGCCCTTGACCGGAATCGATCCTGGGACCTTTCAGTCCACAGACCGACGCTCTATCCACTGAGCTAAACCGGCTTCGGCTGTGTTTTGTTTTTGTTTTTATATATATTTTTATTGATTTCAGAGAGGAAAGGAGAGGGGAAGAGAGAAACATCACAATGATGAGGGGGAATCATTGATCAGCTGCCCCTGCACGCCCCTACTGGGGATGGAGCCTGCAACCCAGGCATGTGCCCTTGGGTGGAGTCGAACCTGGGACCCTTCAGTCCACAGGCCGACGCTCTAACCGCTGAGCCAAACCAGCCAGGGTAAGAAGTGAGTTTTTAACTTTCCTGAATGCTCATCAATTTCCACTGAAATAGTCACATATAGCTGGTAGCTATTGTGATGGGCAGCAAATCTGGATCCTTCCATTCTGTGCCCAGACTGCTCCCTGGCCCCTGGAAGGAACCTGCTCCTCCCTGGCTCTGAGGCCTGGTGAGGAAGGAGAAGGGGTGTGTGCTGGTGGGAAGTGGGGGCCTGAGCCCAGGGTCACTCACGTAGCATTTCTAATGAGCAGCTGCCTCTTCGCTGTGGACTGAAGGTTTTCGGGCTCAAAGCGTATGAAGTGCTGGGCTGTCAAGTCCGTGAGCTCTCCAGGCTCCGGCTGACTTTCCTCACCAGAAATATAGATCAGCTCCAAAGCAACCAGCTGCCCCACTCCTGACGAGAGAGGATAGCCAAGTGTCACTAGGGCTGAAATCAGGGCTCTCTGGCCAGAGGCTGCCGCAGGCCCCATGCTGCCATCCACGTGCAACTTGGTCATGACCCCGGGAGTTGTACACACGGGAGAGGTGGGGCCATGAACACATAGATTCACATCCCCACGTCTTCACACACCAAAAGGAGGTGATTCTCATAACCTAGCATGTTGTAGACACTCAATTAGTGCTTGCTGAGTGAAACTGGATGGGTGGATGAACAGACAGATGGACAAACAGATGATGGACAGATGGGAGGAAAGAAGGAAGAAAGGCTGGGTGAAAGGAAGGTTGGATAGGAGAAAGGAAGTACAGATGGATGGGAGGGAGGGAGGGAGAGAGAAAGGAAGGAAGGAAGGAAGGATGGATGGATGGATGGATGGATGGAAGAAGGGGAGGAACAAGGGTATCTTGGAATTCAGCAGGATGCCCCTCTAACCCTACAGGAACCTACAGGTGCATCTGGGTTGTTTGTGTGGGAGTCACTGGTAACTCCCCAGCAGGAGATCAAGGTGAGTGTCAAAGTGAACGGTGGAAGATCTCACCAGGTTTCCATCTGTCTCTCACTGGAAGGCTCCCTGGGGCTGTCCTGAAGGCCACACTGGCTTGGGTCTCCAGGTCTGACCGGCGTGAGAGCCCCCAAACTAGACCCTGGTACATGGAGGCTGCAGCGGTCCTCACAGCGTCCCCCAGTGCCCAAGCCGGAGCGGCAGCTTCTGGACATCCTCCCCCGCACCCCCCCGCACACGCAACCCACCTGACGTCACCAGCTCCTTTATCTGGCAGTTGTCGCACGCGATCACGAAGGTCTGCTCCACCTTTCCAAAGCTCGTTGGGAGGAACCAGACCTGGGGAGACACGGTGCCCCGTTACATCCCAGTAAGGGGCTCCCCCCATCTTCCAGGCTCCTTTTCTCTGACACGCATCCCGACTTTGCTCTCCACTTTTGCTGCCCTCCCCGCCGCTCCCCACCCCTACCTAAGGCCGGGGGTTTCGGCTGCCGCTCCACCCCAGAGTAAGGTCAAAGGGATGTGAAGAGCAAGTTCATAGGGACCAACACACAAATGACAACATGTTGAACCTTATTCAAAATGTAAATGAGCCCTGACCGGTGTGGCTCAGGGGATACAGCATAGGCCTGCGGACTGAAAGGTCCCAGGTTCGATTCTGATCAAGAGCATGTATCTTGGCTGCGGGCACATCCCCAGTAGGGAGTGTGCAGGAGGCAGCTGACCGATGTTTCTCTCTCATTGATGTTTCTAACTCTCTATCCCTCTCTCTTCCTCTCTGTAAAAATCAATAAAATATATATTTTATAAAAGTGTAAATGAAAACCATCCAGGAGAAGAGGTTTTTACTCTTCGTAATGGCAAAGAGCACGACGTTAGCTTTCACCTTGATTTTCTTCCATGTAATCTACAGGGACAGGTGAGGACCGGTTGGAAGAGGAGGAGGAACGTGTGCAGTCAGGTTCGCCAAGAGCTCACACACATGAAAGCTGGGAAGTGAGTACACTGTACGTGTTTTAAAACGTCCACGCCCAGCTGGCGTGGCTCAGTTGGTTAAGCACACCAAATCCCCAGTCCAGTTCCTGGCCAGGACACGTGCCTAGATTGCAGGCTAGGTCCCCAGTAGGGGGCAGCGGGAGGCAGCTGATTGATGTTACTCTCTCATGGATGTTTCTCTCTCTCTCCTTCCCTCTCTTTGAAACAAACAAACAAAAAAACAACCTATAAGGGAGTACCCATACGCTTGTCACCTGATTTCTCAACAGAAATGATGCAGGCCAGACGGGAGTGGCAAGAAATATTCAAAGTGATGAATAGCAAGAATCTACAACCAAGATTACTCTACCCAGCAAATTCAGAATTGAAGGTCAGATCAAGTGCTTCGCAGATAAGAAAAAGCTAAAGGAGTTCATCACCGCCAAACCAATATTATAGCAAATGCTGAAAGATATTCTTTAAGAAGAGGAAGAAGAAAAAGGTAAAAATAAAAATTATGAACAACAAATACACATCAATCAACAAATGAATCTAAAAATCAAGTGAATTAAAAATCTGATGGACAGGATAAACTGGTGAATATAACAGAATCATGGGCATAGAGAGGGAATGGACTGACAATTCTTGGGGAGAAAAGGGGTATGGGAGGTGCAGCAAGAGACTGGACAAAAATCATGTACCTATGGGAGAGACAGTGGGGGGGAGGTGAGGGCGGAAGGTGGGATGGGTACCGGGTGGAGGGGAGCTATAGGGGGGAAAGAAAGGGGAACAATGTAATTAACAAACTGAACAATAAAGATTAAAATATTTTTAAAAATAAAATCAGTGCAAAAAAAAAAAAGAAATAAAGAAAAACATATTTAAAAAAACAACCCTAAAAATGTCCAAGATAACAGTTAAAAATATCTGGGTCGCGTACTGAATTGGCAAGAGTGTGAGGACACAGACACCTTCACATGTTGTTGGAAGTGTAATTGGTACGATCCACACAGTGGGGATTTGGTCAACATGTATCATAGTTATGAGCAGAGACTCCCTGGTCAGCACATCCCTGCATCCTGCAGGGAGGCTCCTATTTGCCCAGACTGATGGATGTGTAAGTTGTGTGCAAAAATAGCCAGAGATCAGAAAAAATTCTTCACGGTCATCAGGAGGGAACAGCTGAACTGAATTGTGGTTCATTTCACACAATGGAATACTATTCAACTATCTACACTAATAAAAGAGAAATATGCAAATTGACCATAACGCCATGATGCCCACCAGCCAATCAGAAGTGAGTATGCAAATGAACCCAGCAAAGATGGCAGGTTAATTTGCAGGCACGGAGTGGCAGGACGCCTGCTATGGGTTGGGGGGGGGAGGTGTGGAGGGAGCTACAGGAGTGGCACTGCGGTGAGAGCAAACACTGAAGGCAGAAGGTGGTGGCCAGAGGGAAGGCCTGGAAACCGGGTGCCAGAGGAAAACCAGTGCCAGCGGCCAGGGGTAGGAAGGCCTATTGCATGAATCTTCATGCAGCGGGCCTCTAGTGAAAATATGAGGATGCTTTCTAAGAGACGCCATCACGTGGAAAACACACAGCACAGAACAGGGGACAGAGTGGGCAGCTATCTGTCTGAAGGGGAAATGGAAAAATAAGAAAAAGCGTGTGCATCTGCCTGCTTAGGCATCACCTGTCTCAGGAAGCGCACCCAGAAACCGGGTAAGTGTTTGGCCTCTAGGTGGCTGAGGAGCTGGTTATCTGTTTATATCTTTTGAATTTTTAAGTGTGAATTTACTTAATTAGAAATAGGAATAAATTTTAAAACAAAAAGACCCCCAAACAACCAATAAACACAACACAGGAACGCGTCCGGGCCAGCGCGGCTCAGTGGTGGAGCGTCCACCTATGAACCGGGAGGTCATGTTTGATTCCATTCCTGGTCAGGGAACATGCAAGCTTGGTCCCCACTAGGGGTGTACAGGAGGCAGCCGATCAACGGCTCTCTCTCATTATTGATGTTTTTCTCTCCTTCCCTCTCCCTTCCTCTCTGAAATCAATCAAAATATATATTTAAAAAATACATAAGGAATGCAAAAGGGAAAAAACCCTCCCCTGACTCCCTCATTGTCCCCCCTCCCCAACTCCTGCTGCATTCCTCTTCCTTTTCCTGGGGATCAGAGGAAGATGGGATGAGGGGGGCATCCTGGCCTGATCAGAGGTGACCAGTCCCAGTCCCTTAAAGCCACGGTGAAGCTCTGACAAGACCTGGGCTCCGCCCGCCTCTCAGGATCCAGCCCGCCTCTTAGCAGTAGACAAGGACCGAGTCGGGGAGGGAGACAGGGACAGGCAGGCATCCCATTTCTCAAAGGCTCTTCCGGGGAACCAACGAGCGGGTGTGATGAGCAGAAGGGAGCACTGAAAGGGGTTGGTTTGGAACGGAGAAGCCCAGAGCTAGAGGGTCAGACTCTGAGAGGTTCCGCAGAAGCCAGAGTAAGGCCCAAGGAAGGTGAGTCTTGCTGACTATACAACTGAGGATGAAACAGGAGAGAGAGAACCAAGCCAGTCATCACCCAGGTACCACCTTGGGGCGGGGAAGGGAGTCCAAGAGAGATTGAGGAAGCATGGGAAGATCCTGGAAGCAGCTTGGACGCTGGTGAAAGTGACTCGCAGGCTGACAGGACGGGCAGACACTGCTCAGGTATCAGGACGGAAAGCAGGGCTTTCTGCACTTGCTTTGGGAGAGAGGCCGTAAGACAGTCAAGGGGACTGCCCTCCACAGAATACAAGGGCATGCGCCTCCACAGAAACCACTGGGGCTGGGACCTGGGGTAGGAATTTGGGTCTTGAGAATGCAGAGACGACGAAATCATGCCGTCGAAGAAATAGCCGCGACCAGCCATTCGGAGGAGGACATCTGCGTCCAGGTCGCCTCACCCACCTCTACCAGGACCTCCTGCCCTGGAGCCAGCTTGAACACGGAAGGCATGATCCCGAAGGGATGTTGCTCAGCGAAGCCAGAGGTTGTGAGAACCTGCAAGACAAGCAGCTTGCCGACAGCTGTGGGGGGCACGGTGACACCCAGCCGACAGCTGTGGGGGGCACGGTGACACCCAGCCGACAGCTGTGGGGGGCACAGTGACACCCAGCCGATAGCTGTGGGGGGCACGGTGACACCCAGCCGATAGCTGTGGGGGGCACGGTGACAGCCAGCCGACAGCTGTGGGGGGCACGGTGACACCCAGCCGACAGCTGTGGGGGGCACGGTGACACCCAGCCGACAGCTGTGGGGGGAACGGTGACAGCCAGCCGACAGCTGTGGGGGGAACGGTGACACTCCTCCAAACATCTGCCTAGCAGTGGAAGGACCTTAAGGATCAACCGGTCCCTTGTGAATGGAGAAACCAGAGGAGGTTCTGAAGGTTAAAGTCAAGGACGCCGCAGAGCTGACCGCCGGTGGGAGGGACAGGGTTGCCACGGGCAAGTGTTTCAGACACAAAGCAGGAGGCATGAGACACGCCTCACCCAGGAGGTTCGTTCCCAAAGCACAGGCCTTGCCCTCCCGGGGGCTTCCGGGTCTGCCTCCATCCCCGACCCCCCTCTGCCTACAAGCTCCCGAGTCTCAAGGGTAGCTGCCATCCCATCGGCAGCCAGGTGCCTCCAGCCCCGGTGCCTCTGCAGGAATCACCTTAGCATGCCGGGGACACCAACCCATGCCTACAGGTGCCCGGCAGGTGACAGAAACGAGGGAAACATGTCTCTGGAACACGTGGCCCCGTGGATCTACCACTTGTTTGCTGGAGACACAGGCACAGAGAGCTCCCCCCGCTGTAACAAACTCAGCGCCGTGAGCATGGGGACGCCCGGCCCGGCGGCTGCGGGACAGAGGATACACGTGTCCTGCTTCCCGCCGGGGCCACGGGACATCCCGGCTCAGGACTGCCATCTCCCAAGTTCCCCAAAGACCCTGGAAATGCTGATGTTGGGGGGAACGCCCCGGAGATGTGTAAGCATTGGCTCCAAAGGTGTTTCAGCGCCGGGCCAGACAGATGTGCCCCCAGAAAGCAGCCGCAGAGCTGCCCATTTGCGACCTCTGATGGGATCCCAACATTTGCTACCACAGTGACCCCCTGGCCGAGCACATCAGTGACAGCGAGCCAGGCCCGGAAGGACACGGGAGGGGACGCAGCCTGCCCAGGGTCCCTGGCGTGTGGGTGGCACGGCCAGAGCCACAGCACCGGTCCCCACGCACGCCGACCCTCGCTGGGACGCGGCGTGGGGGGGAGAGGCTGCTCGAGCCCGTCTTCTGTGCGTTCACCGCCCGGCGCACGGCCCCTCCCGCGGCCGCCGGCTCCGCTGGGTTTGCTCCTCGCCCGGCCGCGTCTGTGAGCACTCACCCTGAAGCTCGCGGGCGGCCAGGACTTCTTGGGGATCACACAGAACTTGGCGGTGCTGAAGCCCACGTTTTTGCAGGGGAACGTGCTCACCCTCATCTCCCCGACGAGGCAGTAACCGCAGTCCAGCCGCGGCGACACTGCAGCCACAGGGAGACACGCAGGGGCCCGCCCTGGGCATGGGCCTGCTGCCCTGTCCTCCCAGGCCCGGCCGGGGTTCAGAGCAGGCCCCCCCGCCCAGCACCCCGATCAGAGCGGGCGGATGGGACACTGCAGCCACAGGGAGACACGCACAGGGGCTTGTCCTGGGAATGGGCCTGCTGCCCTGTCCTCCTGAGGCCTCCCCGGGGTTCAGAGCAGGGTCCCCGCCCAGCATCCCGGTCAGAGCGGGCGGATGGGGACATGCCCTGACCCCTGCTCCCTCTCCTGGCTAGAGCAGCAGGGTCAACACCCACTGTGAGCTCAGGCCTCAGCCAGGGCCACCCGCATGGCCCTGGGGTTGTGGCCACAGTGCCAGCTTCCAGCCTGTACCCAGCTGGAGAGGCTTGTGAGGGAGGGAGCCCAGCCAAAGTCAGCTTTCCTGAAGAGCCCTCCCCCTCCCCTCTCACCCCTCCCCTCGCCCCCCTCCCCCAGCCCCACAGCCATACAGGCAATATCCCCCAAAGGCTCAGGTTCCTTCCCGGCCTCAGTGTGGCCAGGGCCTCTCAGGGGTGTCCTCCAGCCGGGGACGCCCATGCTGGGGTTAGCTGGGCTGCGGCCCCCTCCCCTGCTGTGCTCATGCCCTCACCCTCCACCCACCCTCCACCCTGCCCAGCCGCCAGGTCCCTCCTCTGCACCCAGAGGGCCCAGGAGCCAAGCAGTCCTTGTAGGGACTCGCCAACCCTGACTGAATCCCAGGGACGGGGGTGAGGGCGGGGGGGGGGGGGGGAGAGGGAGCGCGGGGCACACACTCACGTGTCAGCACTGGGGGCGGCCTCCGGGCCTGCAGGGGGATCAGGAGCGGGTGGGCTGACTGGGTCTCAACCAGAATGAAGTCATCAAAGTCCCCCAGGCAGTCGGGGAAGAACTGGACCGTGTGCTGGCAGGTCATTCCAGGGGCCACCATCCCACCGGCTCCTGGGAACATTCCTGTACGGGGCAAAAGCGACAGCTGAGAATCCGGGGACCGGGGCTTGGGCGGAGGTGATTGTGACAGACGGCAGCCAGAGGGACGGGCAGACCCTCCGCCGCTGGGGCTGCTCGGTGAGCAATGGCTCCGGGCCAAGGCCAGGCCACCAGGTGTGTGTGTGGTGGTGGTGGTGGTGGGGGGGGGGACGGGGAGGGGGGCGGGACTCAGGCTGCAAGGGCAGGGACCCTGTCCAATTGCCAGGGTGGGGAGAGTGACAGGGCCCACCCACAAGGGTTAGGGGACGCCATGCCTGACCCTGGGGCTGAGCATTTATTTTTGTGGGCAACGGAGAGCTCTTTAAGGCTGCTGAGCTGAACGAGGACAAGTTGCTCTTGAGAAACATATTGTGACACGGGACGCTGGTACGGGTGCAAGTGACAGGGTGAAGGGCGAGGGGAGGCAGGACAAGGGCCTGGAGGGAGGTGATGGGAGAAGGAGCTGTCAGGATTCCAAGGCCCCCACAGGAGGGAACCGCAGGCAGGTGTCCAGCAGGGGGCGAGCGGCTCCCAGGGACGGCTCGGGGCCCAGCTCAGGACACAGGCCAGGAGTCGCGGGGGCCCCGCCGTGCTCACCCAGTCCCAGAGAGAAGTACGGGGTGGCGGGCGGGATGACTCGCAGGTAGCGGCCGGTCGAGGTGGTGTTCTGCAGGGCGATGACCATCTGTTGGGGGGGCAAAGGCGGGGCTCTGAGGCAGCCGCAGGGGCAAGTGGCCCGAGGCCTGGGGCAGGGGTGTCCCTGCCATCAGCTCTGCTACGTGCTGGGGACGCCTGAGCTGAGTGGTGGGCCTGTGGGGACTCGCGATGCTGGTCTCTCTGTTCTGTTTTCTTTTTGGGAAAAATAAGCGGCGAGGCTGAGCATGCAGGCAGCAGCAGTCTGGCGTGACCTCTGCCCTGCTTAAAGGAACGGCCACTGCGTGTGCCCCGCAGCCTCGCAGTAGCCGGGGAGGTGGAGGTGGGACCCACCTGGAGACAGAGCTTCACGCGGAAGACAGCGAAGCTCAGGGACTCCTCCGCTGAGCCCTGCCTCCCCCTCCCCACCGCCTCTGACTCACTGTCTTCCTCCCCACACATCCTTTGGGGCCACTTCTTCCCACGGGCACCCGTGGGCCAGAGTCCTCATGGGGCCTTCACTCAGCCCGCCCAGCCCAGTAAGCCCTGCCTTCTTCCCTCGCTCAGATTGGGAGACCCCTCGGGGCAAGGCCCGGAGCTCACACACCCCGACCCCCACCAGCACCCCGCACAGGGCCTCGCACAGCCAGACGAGAAGCTCAGTACGCGCACTCATCTTTGCTTCTCTCTCCTGAGATACTACCCTGGGGGGCGAGGGGAGGGGGGAATGTGGAGACTACAACATGTCCAAAGCCATCCAGCTTAAGAAGTCAACATTAGCCGAAACCGGTTTGGCTCGGTGGATAGAGCGTCGGCCTGTGGACTGAAAGGTCCCAGGTTCAGTTCCGGTCAAGGGCACCTGCCCACGCTGCGGACTCAGTCCCCAGTGAGGGGCGAGCAGAAGGCAGCCCATAAATAATTCTCTCTCGTCATGGATGTTTCTCTCTCTCTCTCTCCCTCTTCCTCCCTCTCTTGAGATCAACAAAATTATATTCAGAAAAAATACGGAGGAAGCCCCGCCCCCGCCCCTGGCCAGGTATCAGTGACAGGCATTTGAAGCGTGTCTTCGCAGTTGTGTCCACAGGCATGTCTTCCTGAGCCAGCACGTGACTCCACGCTGGGCAGCCCGCAGATGGCACTGCGCTGTCGGGGCGCCAGGCCCGAGGGCGGAGAGGCCCGGATCGCAGTTTTCGTCTTCCCTCTGCTGCCAACGGCGATGAGCATCTTTTCGGGGCTTTATTTGCCATTTGGTTTTCTTCTTGTGTGAGTTGTCAGGTCATAGCCTTTTACCAGTTTGCCATGTGATATACTCCATCTCTCGCTTATTAATTTGTAGCAGTCCATAAATGCGGGGCACTGTTTCTTTATAAGGTATGCATCATAAACATCTCCAGGGTTAGCCCTAACCGGTGTGGCTCAGTGGATAGAGCGTCGGCCTGGGGACTGAAAGGTCCTGGGTTCGATTCCGGTCAAGGGCATGTACCTTGGTTGTGGGCACATCCCCAGTAGGGGGTGTGTGGGAGGCAGCTGGTCGATGTTTCTAACTCTCTATCCTTCTCCCTTCCTCTCTGTAAAAAAAAAAATCAACAAAATATATATATTTTAAAAAGTTTAAACATCTCCAAGTTTATAACTCGTTTTGACGTCCGGACCTGTCAGGGACTCTTATCAATGTCAGCCTCTTAAGCCAATCCCCTGAAGCCTTCGTGCCTCTTCCAGGCTGGGCTGCTTGCCTGCTACCCGGGCTATTAACTACCACCTGTAGCAGTTTTTCTTTTTCTTTCTTTTTTTTTTTTTAATGTATTTTATTGATTTTTTACAGGGCAGAAGGGAGAGGGAAAGTCAGAAACATCGATGAGAGAGAAACATCGATCAGCTGCCTCCCGCATGCCCCCTACTGGAAATGTGCCCGCAGCCACGGTACATGCCCTTGACCGGAATCGAACCCGGGACCCTTCAGTCCGCAGTCTGACGCTCTATCCACTGAGCCAAACCGGTCTCGGCTGTAGCAGTTTTTCTTTAAAAAATTCGATTTTGGAGAGGGACGGAGGGGGAGAGAGAGAGAGAGAGAGAAGCATCCATGTGAGAGAGATACATCGACAAGGTGCCTTTGTCCCGACCAGGAAGGGCGCCCGAAACCCAGGTGTGGGACCTGACCGGCGACCTCCCTGCACACAGCATGCCACTCGGACCAGCCGAGCCGCGCCAGCCGGGGCGCACGCACAGCAGTTTGAAAGCCCGTCCTCAAGTTCTTGGACACCCCTCCCACGGAGGGGGGCGATCGTGCCGTCTTCCCCGGGAGTCTGGGCCGACCTGGGCGACTTAGTGGTAACCCACAGCAGGCCGAGGAAGTCATGGCTTTCTCTGCCCCTTCCAGGCGACCGCCAGGGCCAGCTCGTAAGAAGTGACGCTGGCCAGGAACCTCACCGAGAAGCTCTGCCGTTTGCTTGGAGCCGCGTGCACAGCCCCATTACCCTGAGGTGGCCGTTCTGTGGGGAAGGCGAGGCCACGCGGAAAAGCCGTGGCTGTGCTCTGGTACACAGCTGCAGCTCTCTGCTGACAACCGGCACACACACACACACACGCACACGCACACACATACACATGCACGCACATACATACACATGCGCGCACACACATATGCGCACATGCGTGCATACACCACACGATTTTTAAAAGTAAAATAGGGCATCTTTCATTGGCACTCGATTTACCTTAGCAGGGGTAAACAAGATGAGAGGTAGACCCATATTCAATTATTCACGGATTCGGTTGGCACTTATTTGCCGAGGGCCTACTGTGTGCAGGCCCCGATAGTGAGATGGTAACACAAACCAAGAAATAAGTCTTGCCTTTGTCGGGCTTACTCACAGCCTAGTGCCGTGGTCGGCAAACTGCGGCTGGCGAGCCACACGCGGCTCTTTGGGCCCTTGAGCGTGGCTCTTCCCCAGAATACTACGGCCTGGGGCGAGTCTATGTTGAAGAAGTGGCGTTAGAAGAAGTTAAAAAAAATTGGGCTCTCCAAAGAAATCGTACTGTTGATATTTTGCTCTGCTGATTAACGAGTTTGCCGACCACTGGCCTAGTGGGAAAGATCCAAATAAAACGGTGCCACGAGAGAGCCAATGGTACAAAAAGAGGCTGCAATCGGGAAATCCAATCCCGTCGGGTGACAGCTGCCCCAGCAGCGGCTCCTCTCCCCACAGGGGCCCCCAGCAGGCGCCTTCCAGCCCCGCCGGACCTGTCTTTCGTAGGGTCCCGGGCAGCTCCCCTTCACCCTGTCGCTCCCCAACGAAAATCATTTTATCTCCCTTTCTCTGAGTCTTCGCCAACTTCCCCAACTGTCTTTGAAGCGTGATAACCAGACACGGAAGTCCCAGAGATAACATGTAACCAACAAGTTCGAGAGGAAAGTGAAATGATTTAACGTTTCACATAGAGGACTAACATATCGGAATTATGGCTTTGCAAGTAGCACTCTTTACACTGCAAAGTACAGTCCACGCGAATGTGGAGGGACTGAAGTGATTAGGCCTCGTGTCTTTGCACTGGGTGAGCAGAGTTGGCAACTGCTAGGCTTGGTATTTTTTATTTTTATTCTATTTTACTGATTTTTACAGAAAGGAAAGGAGAGGAATAGAAAGCTAGAAACATGGATGAGAGAGAAACATCGACCAGCTGCCTCCTGCACACCACCCACTGGGGATGTGCCCGCAACCAAGGTACATGCCCTTGACTGGAACCGAACCTGGGACCCTTCAGTCCCCAGGCCAACGCTCTATCCACTGAGCCAAACCGGTCTCGGCGTAGGCTTGGTCTTGACCTGATTCCCCAGGGCGGTGGGAGGCTAGCACTGATCTGAGAAGGAAACTGGGAAAAAGGAATGAGGAAAACTCTCTATTTGCAGCTCTTGGAGGAATCACTGGATATGCTGTTAAGTGAAAAGAACAAGGTGCGGAGGACAGTGAGGAGGAGAGGGGGTTCCAACAGACCTGTAGATTTGCTTATGATTCCAAAAAGAAACAATGGAAGAACCCGTGAAATAGTCACCTAAAGGGGTACTGAGAGTACACGGAAGAGGGGGCCGGAAGAGAAGTTAGAGGGAAAGTTGTTTTTAGAACAGGGAATCACAGCTAATCAAATGCAGAAGAATAACAGAATTAGATATCACCATTTTGTAACCCCTAATTTAAAAAAAATGGATCTGCCCAGCTGGAGGGGCTCAGTGGCTGAGCATCGACCTATGAACCAGGAAGTCACGGCTGGGTTTCTGGTCAGGGCACAGGCCCGGGTTACGGGCTCCATCCCCTTGTGGGGTGTCCAGGAGGCAGCCGATCAGTGATTCTCTCTGATGTTTCTATCGCTTTCTCTCCTTTCTCTGAAATCCATCAAAATAAATTAAAATATAAACAAAATTAAAAGAGGAGAGAAATAAGATATTTCAACCAGATGTAATATTTGAATTCTGATTCAAAGAAACCAATTGTAAACTGACTTTCTAAAAACAAAACAAATGGAGGAAAATCAGACATGGGTGGATATTAGTTGATATTAAGGAACCAGCATTAATATTGCTGGGTGTAATTATGGTTATTTTTTTTTAAAGTTCTTAGCTGTTAGAGATACTGAAGTATTAGATAAGAATGACATGATGTCCAGGCTTTTCTTTAAAATAATCCAATGTACACATGTGCCCACAGACAGACAGACAACCACACACACATACATACACACACACACACACGAGGCAATTGTGGGGGAACAGTTGAAACCCCATTTGCAGACTGGAGTTAACTATTGGGTGGTGGGCACACAGGGGTTCACTATAGTCTTTTCCTCGTCTTGTGTATGGTTTTAGAATTTCATAATAAAAGCTTTTAAAAAATAAGAAAGCAGATGAAGTAGGATAGGCCAAGAAATAAGATCTCTACCTCATAAACTGATCCAATTTCATAATCTGTGAAAAACACGACTGGTGGGTTAGCGATGAACACCGGCACATCGGCAGGGCTGTGGGCAGGCAAAGTGGGGAGGGGAGAGAGGCCATGAGTCCCATCCACGTGGTGAGATACCATATGGTGACTGAATCAGGTAAAATAAATACATCGGAGCCAGCACAGAGATTCACAGCATGTCACTGGCTGGTTTCTGTTGTTGTTAAGGCAGGTTACGAGCTGAAACCGGTTTGGCTCAGTGGATAGAGCATCAGGCTGAAGACTCAAGGGTCCTGGGTTCGACTCTGGTCAAGGGCATGTACCTTGGTTGCAGGCACATCCCCAGTAGGGAGTATGCAAGAGGCAGCTGATCGATGTTTTTCTCTCATCGATGTTTCTAGCTTTCTGTCCCTCTCCCTTCCTCTCTATAAAAAAATCAATAAAATATATTTAAAAAAAATAAAAAATAAAGCAGGTTATGAAATAATTTCACAGCATCAGTGAATTTTTGTAAAACTATGTATAGCTACCTATTTCATTTTCAGTGTGCATGGGGGAAACTCTAGATGTTTAAACACCAATATGTTAACTGGGATCTTAAAATAGTAATCTTTTCCAATTTTTCTTAATAAAAAAGATATTATTTGTCTAATAAAGAGAGGTTAATAGTTTTAAGCCCATTAAGATTATTAACTTGCAAAGCAACTCATTTCCTTCTCAAGAACAATTATGGGAATATAGCTAAAGGCATGCTCTTAAAGAAAAATCACAATGTATACCAATTATTTGTGACTCATCAAATTTTAAACATTTGTATTATCTAAGATACATGGACCACAATGGAAGGAGCACGTGGACTGTCCAGATGTTGGCACGCCGACACTGAGCCCTCTTCCTCAAGAGCCTGGCAGGTCAGAAAAGCACAAACCCGGGACTCTGGGGTCACCCAAAGGCCACGTTTAGGGGGAGCCCTGAAACCCTGCTCTGTTCCTGTAATGATAACCCGCCCCCCTGCAAAAGTCTAGGATCCTTCAGACCAGACCGGACCTCCCGGGGTTTTACTCTAAAGCAGTGATTTTCAACTCAGGGCACACACCAACTAATTACTGAAACTCTGCGGCACACCAAAAAATAGATGTTTTGTGGATCTGACAAAGGAAGGAAGGAAGGAAGGAAGGAAGGAAGGAAGGAAGGAAGGAAGGAAGGAAGGAAGGAAGGAAGGAAGGAAGGGAGGGAGGGAGGGAGGGAGGGAGGGAGGGAGGGAAGGGAGGGAGGAGAAAGGGAGGGAGGGAGGGAGGGAGGAGAAAGGGAGGGAGGGAGGGAGGGAGGGAGGGAGGGAGGAAGGGAGGGAGGAAGGAAGGGAGGGAGGGAGGAGAAAGAGAGAAAGAAAGAAAGAAAGAAAGAAAGAAAGAAAGAAAGAAAGAAATAAATTTTGATTCATTCACACTGGACAGCTATGGCTGGGTTGGCTGTGGTCATTCTTTGATTTGACAGCCTAAGGCAATGGTTGGCAAACTCATTAGTCAAGAGCCAAATATCAACAGTACAACGGTTGAAATTTCTTTTGAGAGCCCAATTTTTTAAACTTAAACTTCTTCTAACGCCACTTCTTCAACATAGACTCGCCCCAGCTGTGGCCATTTTGTGGAAGAGCCCCACTCAAGGGGCCAAAGAGCCGCAGTTTGCCGACCATTGGCCCGAGGGCAGAGAGGTTAGTGTGGCGGCGCACGCTGTGAACCTTCTCACGGTTAGATTTTCTGAGGATGCGGGTGGGGAAGGACACACCTCAGCTCTGCACGCTGGAACTTGGCCTCCGGCTTCCTGGGAGGAAAGAGGAGAGACTTGCCTCCTCGGGGCGTGTTGGGAGGGAAGAAGCGAGGGTTTCTCAGGAAGCAGGTGCGGCTCTCCAGTTTGGCCAGGCGGCGCCGCTCCAGTCTCCTCTGAGGCATCCGCAGGTGGTTCATCCAGCTCTTATTCTGGGGGGGACTTGCTTTCTTGGAGGCACAAACAGAGCTTAGAGTCGGTGCCAGCAGAGGGATGTGTGTCATGCATCGTGACAACCACATGACCCACGGACGGCCAAGGCCCATTCCCCGCTCTTGGGCTGTGGACTGCAACTCCTGCATCCCTGCAACTCCTCCCCCTCCTCATCTCCCCGTCCCTGCTCCCCCTCCCCAGCCCCATTCCCCCTCCCACCCCCCACCCCTGTGCACAGGCTTCAGCCCTCACCTTGGCAGTGTCTGCGGTCCTGCCTCTGGCCTTTAAAGGGGAGTCCCCCATCAGGCTGTCCGCAGTGTGGTCGGACTCATCCTCAGACCTCCTGGAAATCTTCCTGCACGGAGCTTCGGGCCTCTTGGTCCCCTTCTTTGGGGTGGCATGCTTCTCACAACTGAAGGTCAGTTTCAGATACCCAGGGTCAGGGTGGCCTAAGGCGCCGAGGAAGCAAACGGAGTGGTCACGCCAAAGTAAGGGGCGGGACACTTCTCCAGGGACTGAATAAACCACCTGATGTTTTGCCCTAAACGTTCCCATTGACTACCAGATGCACTTGCTCTTCAGCATGTAGGTGACTCCTGGACCGTATCTGATGTCCCTGCTGGCTCAGGACTTGAGTGGTAGAATGTCTGTTGTGGATCATGAGTAGGCCACTGTCACACACACACACACACACACACACACACACACGCATGTTCACATACCCCAAATGAGAACATGTTTCTTAAAAGCTCAACACAGGAGTCAACGTTTGTATTGGCTTTCTAGACCTTTAAGAACACCCCCTAAAGGTTAATGAGAACATCCATTGCTAGCAAGAACGCAGTGAAACTGGAACCACGGAACCACGTAGATTCCTGAGCACAACACCCGCCCCCCGTAAATCCTCAATCCCTGTTACCTCCCTCCTTCTTTATCTGCATCAGATAACGGGTGTCCAGCTGACCTGAAAGGACTGAGCGGCTCGGCTTCCCACGACACTTGGTTCTGTTACCCCTTTCTGGCCTTAAACCTCTGTGCAGCTCCGTCTGTCTGTGGACTCTTCCCGCCTCAGCACGCCCAGCTCTCCGGACCCCAGTCTCCCCGCCTCAAATGCCTTCTCAGCCCCAGAGCCCCAGAGCTCAGCAGAGCCTCATAGACCAAGACCAGGCTGCCGGAGAGCCCTTCTTCTGAGCTGCCCCAGCGGGCCCGCCTGGTGTGTGGCCACAAATTCCAAACAGCGGCTCCCCCAAAACTACCTCCCTGCTTACGCCCACAACCCAGGTGCCCACTCCAATCATTCTCAGATGATTATGCCTCCCACAAGAAACTAGCCCAATCCCTCCCTCCTTCTCTGTCTCACACACACACACACACACACACACACACACCCTTCACTGCCTTCCTCCCCAACCTTCCCCCCATACTCAGGGGAGAAAAGGTGTTCTAGTCCTGTATGGGACAGTGCAGTGGTCAGCAAACTCATCCGTCCACAGAGCCAAATATCAACAGGACGACGACTGACATTTCTTTGGAGAGCCCGATTTTTTTAAGCGCAAACTTCTTCTAACGCCACTTCTTCAAAACAGACTCGCCCAGGCCGTGGCCATGTTGCGGAAGAGCCACACTCCAGGGGCCAAAGAGCCGCCTGTGGCTCTCGAGCCGCAGCTTGCCGACCACTGGGATAGGGGAAAAGCCCCGGGGCCGTGCTCGGACCCCATCAGGAACTTGCTCCCTGGCTTATCACGTGGTTTTTGTATTTGACTTTGGTATTGGGACTCACTCAGATCCACGTCTAACGGTTTTCCCTCCTCTTGGCATCGGGCCGCTGACAGGAGCACCTGCTCCACCCTGAGGAGCTGAGGCTTTTGCCTTGCACGAGTCGAGCACACGCTCAGTTCTGACCCTCCCAACAGTCACTATCAAAACTAAAGCAAAAAGGGGGTGCAGGACCGTGCGAACGAGGAGAGGGCAGCAGGGGACGGGCCTGCGACGGGCGGGCTCCGCGGGGACCGTGGCAGAGGCGCCGAGGGAGCGGTACCTTTGGGCGCGGGGCAGAAGGGCACCGGGTCGCTGTAGTAGTCGTTCGGGCAGATCAGATGGTACTTCTGCAGCAACTTGTTGTCCACGCACCATCTGAAGACGGTCTTCACTGAGGGAAGGGAGCGGGGACAAGGTGGGGTTCAAGCCAGACGGACGCTGGAGAAGCTGCCCCCACGCTTCCCTCACCCTCTGAGCATAGCCACCTAACCAAAGTCCTCCTCAGAACCCCGTGGAGATTCTGAGGTTTAGGAAACAAATCAGCAAGGCTGCCAGCCACTTAAAAAGAGGACAGCCATTGGGGAAGGCTCTGTTGCGAAATGAGCTAAAATACTGTCACCGACAGAGAGGCCTGTAACAAAACAGCACTAAGAGAAGTGCGGTAGAGTGAATAAAGGGCCACAGTTTGCCCTAGCCGGTGTGGTTCAGTGGATAGAGTTGGCCTGCAGACTGAAGGGTCCCAGGTTTGATTCCGGTCAAGGGCATGTACCTTGGTTGTGGGCACATCCCCAGCAGGGAGCGTGCAGGAGGCAGATGATCAATGTTTCTCTCTCGTGGATGTTTCTATCTCTCTATCCCTCTCCCTTCCTCTCTGTGAAAAATCAATAAAATATATTTTTAAAAAAAGGAGGCCACAGTTCTTCATTGCTTCCGCAGCCACGTCCTTTGCCAGGTGGCTCCTGTTACGCTAGATAGAGCTCACTTCGCCCTTGACTTTGGTCACACCATGGATGTGATTTGCTGACGAGATGTCGCCTGTGATTTGCAGTGTGCTCGTGCAGCTGAGCTTCCTCTCTCTTGTGTCTTTGCCAACATCACGAGGAGAGCTTCCCTGCCCAGGAGGAGAGCGCCTGCCCCTCCGTTCTGGACCCCAGCACGGACCCACGTGGAGCAGACCTGAGCCCAACCTGCAGCAAGGAGCCAAGTCCAGCCAGACCCACCACTGGAAGCGGGTCCGGCCGGCCAAGTCCAACGCAGATCATCTAATCCCCCGCTGACCCCCAGACACAGGAGAGAGAAAATTGCATCTAACGGAGTGGGGAGTCAATGATTAATATTTCCGGTTGATGAGCCAAGAAATAGTAGTCAAGACATCTTATTGAGAGGAGAACAGAAGAATTAGAGCTGGAAATGGCCACCCTTAGCAAATGACCGAGGTTGAAAGAGGTGAGGTGGAGCATTTTCCCCAATGGACTTTATTTTTAGAGCAGTTTTAGGTTCTCAGCAAAACTCAGAAGAACGTACAGAGATTTCCCATGTTCTCTGTCTACACCCCCCCTCCCCCTCCCCCCCCCCCCACTGCATACTTAGCTTCCCCATTATCAGAGGCCGCCACCAAGGTGGTGCATTAGTTACAACTGACACATCATTATCACCCAAGGCCCACAGTTTACACTATGGCTCACTCTTGGTGCTGGAATTGCTAAGGGGTTTGGCAAATGGAAAGTGACATTCACGGGTGAAGGCTTCTCATATTTCACTAGAAGCTTTCCTAAATTCCTTAATTTTCTTAAACCACGGATAGTAATACATTGCTAAAAAAAAAAATTATGGAATAGGTAGGATGAGTGGAAGATTTGGAAGTTTTCAAACTTCGTTGCTCGCTCCATTAGCCAACATGGTGATTTTAAATGACCTCCCTTTTGGAGGGTCCTATAACCAAGGGTAGAGGAGAGACAAGTGAAGAATCCATGTTTCTCCCATCATATGTTGTTTGGGGATTTTGAGATCTGGCTTAGTCACTGTAAGAGTCAGCGTTCAATCAGGAAAACAGAAATTACTCTATGTGGATCATGTATTAAGGGTTGGTTTGAATGCAGGGAGAATGTCAGGGAACCTTCATTAGCAAGTTCAGCCAGCAGCCCTGAGGCTGGAGGTTCCTGAGGAGTTACCTAGAAGCTACTGAGCAATTCATGGCGGCTCAGTCATCTGCTGCTACTGCTTCCTGAGAACAGTGGCCTCCCCTTGCAAAACTCACCAAGGGCCTCTCACTATCGGGAAAAGGCACATAGACACATTCTGGGAAATGCACCCCCCTCCCCCTACTCCCCCTCCCTCCCCCCCCCCCCCCCCCCCCCCCCCCCCCCCCCGCCTCTCCTCTCAACACAGAGACCTCAGCAGGGAATGGCTGCAAGGCCTAGTTGACACAATCTAGCCCAGTTCTCAAAGGCTTTGGGGATGGCGTCTTTGGAACATCATGAGCTCAAAGTTTCATACAAAATGCGAAGACCACGTGGGAAGGAGATGTACCTTCTCCCTGCTGATACCATTGCTGCCTCCACGGCCCTCCCCCGGGGCGCGGGTGGCTAGGTGTTGGGTCTGTGAAACAGGGAGCAGTTTGCTTATCTGAATCTTTGGAAAGTCTCTCTCCTGGTCAGGCCTGGATTATAAAGCAGGTGAGCCTTGGGGAACCCTGCACTGGCCTTGTGCCCATTCTCCCGCAACGGGCAGGGTGGGCCTCCTGCACTGACCCCAGGCTCCTGAGCATGGCTCTGTAAGGGGTTGGGTCAGCCAGTCCCCCAAGATAATGTGGAAAGTTTACCAGCAAGGGAAGGGAGTGAAAGCAGGAGATGTTCTGCAGAATTCTGATCTTTCTCCCTCTGCCTGGGAGCCATTGATGTATGTTTCCCACCCAGTGACAGCTGTATTAGCCAACCGAGGGAGGCTGCCTCTGGGCCTCTTGGAAAGTTTCAGGGGAATGTCCTCTCCATCCATCATCTAAGTTAAAAGAGGTTTTGGGGCCCTGGCTGGGTAGGTTGGTTGGTTGATTGGTAGGTTGGAGAATCATCCAGGTACACCGAAAGGTTACAGGTTCCATCCCCAGTCAGGGCACATGTGGGGTAGTGGGGTGGGGGTAACCAATCAATGTTTCTCTTTCTTTCTCTTCCCCTCCCTCTTCCCCCTTTCTCCCTTCCTCTCTCTCTAAAGTGAATAAAAGCATATCCTTGGGTGAGGATTAAAAAAGTGTTTCTTGGGTCTCCGTGCCCCACACTGAGAGGAAGGGACCAGAGGCATGCTCAGGAAACTGGATTAAGATCTCTACTTCTACTTCTTTTGAAATTAAAAAAAAAAAAAAAAAAAAAACATTATCAGCAGAAGGCTCAGAAACCCGAGCAGAATATGTCTGATAAGGACTCAATGTTATCTGGAGTAAAAAAATGAAGGTCATTGAAAAACCCTTCTAACTGATCTTTGTTTCCCAGTCCTCAATGTTTTATTTCACTTTCATTAAAAAAACACAAACACAACACAACCGGTGTTGCTCAGTGGATAGAGCGTCAGCCTGCAGACTGAAAGGTCCTGGATTTGATTCCGGTCAAGGGCATGTACCTTGCTATGGGCACATCCCCAGTTGGAGGTGTGCAAGAGGCAGCTGATCGATGTTTCTCTCCCATCAATGTTTCTGACTTCTATCCCTCTCCCTTCCTCTCTGTGAAAAATCAATAAAATATATTTAAAAAAAAATATCCTTGGGTGAGGATTAAAAAAGTGTTTCTTGGGTCTCCGTGCCCCACACGGAAAGGAAGGGACCAGAGACATGCTCAGGAAACTGGATTAAGATCTCTACTTCTACTTCTTTCGAAATTTAAAAAAAAAACAAAAAACATTATCAGCAGAAGGCTCAGAAACCCGAGCAGAAAATGTCTGATTAGGACTCAATATTATCTGGAGGAAAAAAAATGAAGGTCATTGAAAAATTCTTCTAATTTTTGTTTCCCAGTTCTCAATGTTTCATTTCACTTTCATTAAAAAAAAAAAAAACAAACACAACACAACACAACCGGTTTGGCTCAGTGGATAGAGCGTCGGCCTGCGGACTGAATGGTCCTGGATTTGATTCTGGTCAAGGGCATGTCCCTTAGCTGCGGGCACATCCCCAGTAAAGGGTGTGCAGGAGGCAGCTGATTGAGGTTTCTCTCTCATCGATGTTTCTGACTTTCTATCCCTCTCCCTCCCTCTCTGTAAAAAATGAATAAAATATAGTAAACACACACACACACACACAGCCAATTGTTTAATCTCCTTTGATCTCTAGCCAAAAGAATCCTAGGAGAGACAGGGACACACTGACTCCCCACAGGGACGCGCTGTCTCCTCCCTGCTGGGCAGCATCCCCAGGCTCAGGGATGATCATCAGGCAACTACTAAGACTTCCTGAGAATCTGTTGCCAAAAATCTCTGCCTAGACACTGGGAAAGCAGCAGCACCAGATCCAAGATGGCGGCCAGCAGGAGGCTGATGAAGGAGCTTGAGGAAATCCGCAAATGTGGGATGAAAAACTTCCGTCACATCCAGGTTGATGAAGCTAATTTATTCACTTGGCAAGGGCTTATTGTTCCTGACAACCCTCCATATGATAAGGGGGCCTTCAGAATCGAAATCAACTTTCCACCAGAATACCCATTCAAACCACCGAAGATTACATTTAAAACAAAGATCTATCACCCCAACATCGATGAAAAGGGACAGGTCTGTCTGCCGGTTATTAGTGCTGAAAACTGGAAGCCAGCAACGAAAACCAACCAAGTAATCCAGTCTCTCATAGCACTGGTGGATGACCCCCAGCTTGAGCACCCGCTTCGGGCTGACCTCGCTGAAGAATACTCTAAGGACCGTCAAAAATTCTGTAAGAATGCTGAAGAGCCGAAGCCGGTTTGGCTCAGTGGATAGAGCGTCGGCCTGCGGACTGAAAGGTCCCAGGTTCGATTCCGGTCAAGGGCATGTACCTTGGTTGTGGGCACATCCCCAGTAGGGGGCGTGCAGGAGGCAGCTGATCGATGTTTCTCTCTCATCGATGTTTCTGACTTTCTATCCCTCTCTCTTCCTCTCTGTGAAAAAACAATAAAGTATATTAAAAAAAAAAAAAGAATGCCTAAGAGTTTACAAAGAAATATGGGGAAAAGCGACCTGTGGACTAAAATCTGCCACGATTGATTCCAGCGAGTGTGAGCAGTGGATTCAGACACCCCGCAACGCAGGACTCTGTGGAAAACTGACGCGGGCCACCACCTGGCTTTTGCTTGTGTCAGTTACTAACTTTCCACAGTTTTCCTAATCAAAAGTGGTCTTAGGTAACCTGTAAAGAAAGGATTAAAAATTTAAAATGTTCTAAAAGAAAAAAATCTCTGCCTAAACATGGCAGCTCCATGGCTCTGCTGTGGTGGAGCGGGTACAGGAGGAGATGGGGAATCTGAGTATTTGCTATCTAATGGGACCTGAGTCTCTGAGATGGCAGGCTGGACAGAGGACAGGTCCTCCTGCTCAGAGCCACCCGCCAAAGGAAGTTACCTAACCAAGGGTGATATTATGTCTGATCAACGATTCTTCAATCTGGGTCCCAGCCCTTCTGAGCTGTGGGGATGTAGGGAAGTTATCTGATCCTCTCTCTGCGTTTAGTTCCTACACCTGTAAGACGGAATGGAGAGAAATCTGCCTCACAGGATCACTGGACGGATGCATTGGGATAACCTACGCAAGGCATCTTGGGCAGCATCTGGTCCCTAAGAGCATCCCATACGTGTAACGCCTTCCTAAGCGATTGTATCTCCTACTTCGCCCTCCCTCTAGGACACAAACACGTCAGGCCTTCCAACCCTAAAACCACTGTCCTGCTGCCTGCTGCACAGGAAAATGATGACTTTCGGGGATGCCGGAGGATAGATCAAAGTTTCTTTGGGGGGAGGTGAATAAAGGGAACCAGAGCTTCTTAGAGAAATGGCTGATTCTAGGTCTGGAGCAATAAACACCCCAGATGAGCCTTCTGACCATTCCAAAAGGTAAGAAAATCACCGAAAACAATGGGTCTAAGAGTTAGGAGTCAACTTGAAAAGGCTCCAATTGGTCAAAGATGGGACAGCCGGAGCATCGATAAGGATAATAAATATAACTGTAGTTATGAACCCCATGAGTTCATCATGGTACTGACAACAAGCTAAATAAATCTCACCAGTCATGTTTGAAAGGGGCTGCCAGTGGGACCAACTTATTATTGAAAAAACTGGCCAATAAGGGGAAAGAATTAATTCTGCTCGTATCTTGGGGTAATCAAAGCAGTTGCTGAAAAGTTTCTCTTTATGGAAGTAGCCCAGCACCATTAGCATTGTGTTCTCATTTACAGCCGGGTACCACGGACCTCGTGAAGGAAGCAGCACCAGGGAAGTGGTCTTGCTCCCCCCCCCCCCCCCCCCCCCGCATTGTTCCTAAACCTCATTAAGTCTCTAGATCTGATGACTGAGTTGCAGGCGATAAGGGGATCCTAAGGACAGGTTAAACACCACCACAGTGTTGAAGTCAGCAAAGGCAGACTGTGGACAGGAAAAAAGAACACATTTTCTTTAACAAATGTATTGATTAAAGCACAGCACACTCACTGAGGTGGCTGATTAAGAAAGAGTTGCCAAAACCGGTTTGGCTCAGTGGATATAGCGTCGGCCTGAAGACTGAAGGGTCCCAGGTTCAATTCCGGTCAAGGGCATGTACCTTGGTTGTGGACACATCCCCAGTAGGGGGTGTGCAGGAGGCAGCTGATCGGTGTTTCTCTCTCATCGATGTTTCTGACTCTCTATCCCTCTCCCTTCCTCTCTATAAAAAAAAATCAATAACATATATTTTAAAGAGAAAAAAGAAAAGGAAGTTTTCAGCGAATGCTGGTGGTAAGGTAATGGAGCTTTGATGTGGAGCAAGATGTTGGAGAAACCCGAGAATACCTCTCTGAGAAATAACTGAGAAACTACCATTGAACTTGGTGAATTTAAATTCCTGTAGGCTCTATGTACCGAGGGTCAGCCTGAGGTGTAAACTTAAGGTCTTCTCAGGTCTTTTCTGAGCCTCTCCTTAGGCGTGTGCAATCATATTTTAATTCCCCCCCACCCCATGCATCCAGTTGTTTTTGAATGTCACGGTATTTACTGATTTCAGAGAGGAAGGGAGAGGGAGAGAGAGATAGAAACATCAGTGATGAGAGAGAATCATTCATCCGCTGCCTCCTGCACGCCCTTTAACTGGGGATGGGGCCCACAACCCGGGCATGTGCCCTGACTGGGAATTGAACCGTGACCTCCTGGTTCCTAGGTCTGTGCTCAACCACTGAGCCACGCCTGCTGGGCTACAGTGTATTTGTACCAACCACTGAACTACACACTTAAGAATGACTAAGAAGGTACATTTTATGTTATGTGCATTTTGCCACAATAAAAATACTGGGGGGGGGGGGGGGGAATAAACCGTCAATACCATGAAAGACAGGAAAAGATAAAGGAATTGCACCAAATGAAAAGTCGAATAAGAGAGACATGACAATTATGTGCAACACGACTTCCTGACAGGATGCCTGGCCGGCGAGGAGAGGGAGCCACTGTCCACCAGCTGAGAAGTGTGAACAGCGTCTGGGAACTGGAGGTTAATGTTGCACCAATCTGACTTCCTGGCTTGGGGGGCTGCATGCTGGTTATGTAGGAGAGTGCCCCTGTGTTGGAGACATGCACATTGGAGTGTTCTGTGGTCATGAAACATCATGTCTGCAACTTGCTGTTCACACGTTCAGGTAATGACTAGAGAGAGTGCGCGATGGAGCAAATACGGTAATATCCGAGTACTCACAGCTGGGGGGTCAGGGTGACGGCACCTGGGGGGGTCTTCATACACACCTGGAGGCATCTTGATGCTGGGCTCCAGTGTCTGGATTTTGGCCTGCTGCAAGGCCCGCTCTCTCTCCGCAATGGCCCGTGAACAGGCCTGAATGACGTGTCTCTCCAACATCTGAAACTCATCCAGCCGCTGCTTATAGAGCTTCCGGATCTGGCAGGCGGGGGGTCAAATGCACAGACGTGTGAGATCACATGGCTTTACTCAACCTCAGCCCGGCCTCAGGGCTTCTTGGGGAGCACAGAGTAGTCACAGAACTAGAGAGGCCATCGGGCCCAACCTGGCATACGTGCAAACTGAGACCTGCAGAGGGAAATGGTTTAAAGGTTTCCTAGGGGCCCTGGCCAGTTTGGCTCAGTGGATAGAGCGTCGGTCTGTGGACTGAAGGGGCCCAGGTTCGATTCCAGTCAAGAGCATGTTCCTTGGTGGCGGGCACATCCCCAGTGGGAGGTGTGCAGGAGGCAGCTGATCAATGTTTCCTCTCTCATCAAGGTTTCTAACTCTCTATCCCTCTCTCTTCCTCTCTGTAAAAAATCAATAATTATATATATATAAGGTTTCCTAGGAGAGTCAGGAACAGAGGCTGGGAGACCTGCCTCCTGACTTCACAGTAAAGAGAGCTGCCCCCCAAATTCTGAAATCCCAAATACAAGTTAGCACACCACGTGGTAGACAGAGGGCTGTGCCACCCCGATCCCCGTTCAGAGAATTGCTCCTGAGCTGCAGGGGGCTTAGCGAGCACACAGCCTCCAGCTGCCAGCCCTTCCGCGTTTCCCGGGGGCTGAGCCCCCCTTCAGGGAGACAGGAGCAGTGCGCTCAGCAGTCAGCTGGCAGGGAGGCCTCAGGTTGGCTGCTGTCCTGTTTGCACAGAGGAGGAAGCAGAACTGCTGTCCCAGGGACGGGGCATGCCTCCTAAAGTCCGGGCACCAATGCCCCTTGAAAGCCGTGGTTTCTGATAGGAAGGCAGACATCCCCCAGGAGGTGGGCGTGACGTTTAGCTTTAGCTCCAGGGGAGATCAAGTCAGAAAATAAAGTCTGCCCTAGTCAGAAAATACAAGCATGCCTCCTTTTAGCCTGATTCGCTTTATTGCACCTCACAGGTGTGCATGCTTTTTACTAATTGAAGGCAAGACCTTCCAGCAGCAAATGATTACCTCTCACTTTATTGGGGTGATCTGAACCAAACCCCAATACAATGGTCTGCCTGCATACAACGTGTGTGTGTGTGTGTGTGTGTGTGTGTGTGTACGCCCGCGCGCGCGCAGAGAAATGAAGGTAGCTGTCACAGATGTAGGCCTTTTGTGTGTAGCATGTATCTGTCTAGTTGTGAGTGTGAGTGTTGCTGGAAGGTCGGGAACATGCGACAGTGACTTGGCTCTTTCCCGGCTGCATCCCCGGTGCCTGGAACAGCGCCTGGCACCGGCAGATGCTCACACTTGCTGAGCAGCGAATACCGCGGGGGACCCAACTTTCTGGGGGGTGGAGCAGGGGGGGCGGTTGGGAGAGAGACGCGTCTTGGGCCCCCAGCACTGTCCTCAGGTGCGACGGGCCCCACCCGCGGGGGGCGCAGGGCCGCCGGCCCGCGTTACCTGCTGCAGCTCATCCACGAACTCCTCGTGGGCCTCATCCTCGCTGCCACGGGCCTTGATCAAATTGGTGCTCACTTCCTCGCCGAACACCTCGGCCGTGTACAGGTTCCGGAAGACGCCGGTGAGCAGGTGCGAGATGTCCTGGGTGCGCAGGGAGGTGGGGCGCAGGCGCAGCAGCTGCGGCTCGGGCTGCAGCTGGAGCGAGGGCACCGAGAAGCGGCGGGGCCGGCTCTGGAAGCTGTGGTGGAAGGACTCGGGGAAGGACTCGGGGTACGCGAGAGAGGACAGCCAGACGGACTGGCTGCGGGTCCAGATCTGCGACGGACGCGAGGTTGTCGCCCATGTTGCCCCCGCGAACGCGTAGGACCCGGACTTGCTGGAGCGCCGGCCTCCGTCCTGTTCGGGCTCCATGGCAACGAAGACGCCGCCAGCTGAACTTCCGCTCCTAGCCCCGCCTTTTCCGCCTTGCCTTCCTCTTCCACCGCGTCGTCGGTGTCGTCATCGTCTTCAGTGGGTTCATCATCAGCGCGCCCTGTTTGCAGGTGAGCTCATTGGAGAAAAGGTGGACCTCAATGGAGAAAGGGTTAATGGACACGGCCAGTCAGATTGCAAAACCTTGTTCCTAGCTACTACTACCTTCATCCGTCCATTCTCTAATGTGTTAAGTGGTCGGCAAACTAACTCTCTATCCCAGAGCCAAATATCAACAGGACAACGATTGAAATTTCTTTGGGGAGCCACATTTTTTAAACTTAAACTTCTTCTAACGCCCCTTCTTCAACATAGACTCGCCCAGGCCGTGGTATTTGGTGGAAGAGCCACACACAAGGGGCCAAAGAGTGGCATGCGGCTCCTAAGCAATCATTAATTCGCTCTTTTAATATTAATTGTGTAAAGATTCTGTTTCAGGTCTGGTGGGAGCTGGAGACACCAAAGGAAGTGAGATGCTGCTTCTTCCTCAGGTAGCTCTGTGTGTGTGTGTGTGTGTGATAGGTTGAGACACCAGGGAGGTGAGCGAGGTGGGAACAGGGAAACAATGACAGTTTAGTGGGTTAAGGCCAAGCTGGAGAGAAATGTTGGTGGTCGTGGAACCACAAAGGACAGGAGCTTACTCGGCCTCTAAAGTGTGGACAGTGGTGTTCGGAAGAAGTGAAGACCAAGCAGAGATTTAAAAGAATGAGTAGACTCACCATTAGTCATCAAGGAAGTGGAAATTGAAAGCACAATGTGAAAGCACTGCACACTTGGTGGAACATGAAATCAGCAAATCCATAAAAACAAAGGAACCAACCAACCTAGTTTGGTGAGTGGTGAAGCAATGAAGGTTCACACAATTTGCAATGGGAATGCAAACCAGTATGGAAAACAGTTTGGCAGCTTCTTACAAAGTAACCCCCCCAGCAGCCCCCTCTTAGGTATTTCCCCACGCGAAACGAAAACTTACGGGCACACAAAATCCCATGTACGGATGTCTAAGACAGCTTCATTCATAGCCTCCAAAAACTGGAAGAAAACTAAATGTCCCATCCACTAGTGAAAGAATAAATAAACTGGTACATCTATATGATAGAATAATCTCTACAATACAGAGGAAACAGACTACTGATACACAACAGCATAGATGAATTATCAAATTGCTCACCTGAGAAACATTCAAACCTGTAAAGAATTTTTGTGAGTTTGTTTGAGCCAAACTGTTGAGGATTGCCTGTCAGGAAACAGAATCTCAATGTATTGAGACAATGCTCCAGAGAGTGGCAGGTTTTTTTTTGTTTTGTTTTTTTACCTACTTTTATAAAATGTCATCAAAGAAGGAGATGGAAGAGGGTTACATGAAATCCATTGGTGATAGATTAGGGAGGTGGGAGAAAGCAAAGGGCAAGGGAGGGACCTCTGGGGTTGGAGAGAAAGTAAAATGATTGACAAGTGCTTCTTTTACACAGGAGGGTACAGAGGATAGTTAACAGTTAACATGATAACGGTAACAATGATAACACTGTTAACAAAGTGAACAGTAACAATGATAACAGTAACAATGAGGGAACTTGTGGTTTGCTTGTGGCCTGAGGGAAGTTACAAGTTACCTTCCAAAGATTTGTCAGGCTCAGTTAAGATCAAAGTTTATCTTTGTCAACGAAGATACCAGCCTAGGACTACTCATTATAAAGTGCTTTTTAATTTAAAAAGTTTTCGTTTCAGGCCGAGACCGGTTTGGCTCAGTGGATAGAGCGTCGGACTGTGGACTGAAGGGTCCCGGGTTCGATTCAGGCAAGGGCCTGTACCTTGGCTGTGGGCACATCCCCGGTAGGGGGTGTGCAAGAGGCAGCTGATCGATGTTTCTGACTTTCTATCCCTCTCCCTTCCTCTCTGTAAAAAATCAATAAAATATATATTTTTTAAAAGTTTTCATTTCAGACCATCCTTTGTGGTTACTTTAGGTCTCTGAGCTTGCAAGGCCACCACACAGACCTTCCCCGAGTTAGTCAGGTGAGCAGGTAGCTCCTTATCATCCATAAAACACATCACGCTCGGTGAAAAACAACAACATTCCAACAGGCTATGCACACTGAATGATTCCCTTTATACAAGGAAATCATTGGAAAATGCAAACAGAAAGGAGGTCAGTGGTTGTCAGGTGCTGGTGGTGAGAATTAGTGTGAGCTCGGAAGGAGCATGCAATAATTCCTCTGGGGGTGATGAAATCTGTCTTGACTGCGGTAGAGGTTACAAAACTGGATTTGTTGAAACTTTGTCCAACCTCATTGACTACAAATCTCCAGCTGCCAGCCCTCCCACGTTTTCTTCCTTCCTCTCTATCTGTACACTCTAAAGGGTACATTTTACTATGTATCAATTCTACTTCAGTGTTTTAAGTGAAAAGGAAAAAATAAGGATTGAAAGGGCAGAGGGGGACTGCAAAGAACAATTTGGACAGCTGCCATTTTGGACTGTGTGACTTGGCAGCCACCATGTAGGCCGCGTGATGTGTAAACTTACCTGGGGCTGCCATCTTGAAATCACAAAGACCAACCCCTCCCTTTGAATTAGCCAATCGCGAAAGACTGCGCTTGAGCTCCAAACAAGAGCAAAGGACAGGACAGGTCACGGGCATTAGGGGTTATTTGAATCACTAGCCCCAGCCCTCACCCAACCAATCAGAATCGGCCAACTCCGTGGTTCGAGTCTGGCCCCACCTCCCTATAAAGTCATTATGCTTTGGATATTTCCCTCTCTTCTGCTTCCTGCTGCTGCATCGGTAGAGGCAGAGAGCCAAGCCTGGGCTTGAATGAAGGCTCTTTTGCTTTTGCATCGGACTCGGCTCCCTGGTGGTCTTTGGGAATCATGGAATCTGGGCATAGCAGGATGTGTAAGCCAGGAGAGAAGGCAAAAGGGCAGTCCTTGCAGAAAGTTCCCATCGTGCAAAAGCTGGCGAGAACACGGCACATGGGAGGACATCGGAGAAGTTCAGGAGTGGGACTGATGAGAGGCAGACCCAAGAGACAGAATGGATAATGGGAGAGAGAAGAGGGGTCAGTGGTTGGCAAACTGCGGCTCACGAGCCACGTGTGGCTCTTTGGCCCCTTGAGTGTGGCTCTTCCACAAAACACCGCGGCCTGGGCAAGTCTATTTTGAGGAAGTGGCGTTAGAAGAAGTTTAAGTTTAAAAAATGTGGCTCTCCAAAGAAATTTCAGTCGCTCTCCTGTTGATACCTGGCTCTGTTGACCAATGAGTTCACCGACCACTGAACCAGGTGGACACCTATAAGATCCGTTCACTGAGATGTGTGGGGAGAGGGCTGCTCCTGTCCGGGTCAGCAGTGTGACATCACCTGGACCGTCATCACGGGCACAGCGTGGCTTCTGCTCACGGGCGATAACAAACAACCACTTCTACTCCTGGGGCGAGTCTGTGTGCCTGACAGCCTGAAACCCACTTCCTGAGAAGAGCCCGGGATACTTGCCCACAGACCTGGCCCACTTCCGCTTCTCTTGGTTGGGCCCACCCCCCTCCTGGGTCCTTCCTGGTACTTTGTCCTCAGAGCTGGCAATCTCAGGCCCTGCTGCTGACGTGTCTGAGAGAGGCCCCTGCGCTGGCTTTCCTCCAGTCGCAGCCTTCTCTTCAGAGTGAGGAGACCACGAGGCCGAGGTGACGCGCCCCAAAAGATTGGCCTACACATCCTGAGCCATTGCCAGGGTCTGTGCAGGCCCCTTTAAGTCCTTCCTCCCGTTGCTCACTGGTGTTTGCAAGAAGGGGTAGCTTTGGCAGGAGGTGGAGGGAGTCTGGGCAAGTGGGCTGCTTTGTCCAATTGTCTACACACATGTGGGGTCCCCAGTGGTGCGCAAGGCAGATGGGTGTGGCCGGAGAACTGGAACAGTCTGGGGCCTCCATTGCTCTAATGTCAGGAGTGGGCCGACCCAGACCAAGTGGTCTTGTTAGTTAGGAGCAGTCCTTCTAATGGAGGCTCCCGGGCCCCCTTCCGTCCTAGGGCAGGGCAGGGCAACGGGCACTTGCCATCACTCTTGGCCTCTCCATCCTGCCTCCACAGCCTCAGAGCAGGTCCAGTCCCTCCCACCCTCCGGCTTCAGTGCCCTCTGCTCTGTCCAGGCTGGTGTCTCTAGCAACCTTTCAATGCCTCCACCTCTGGCTCCACCTTTCAGCACAGTCTCTTCTTGCTCTTAAAGGCACACTCTCTTCTTGCTTTCCCCTTTCCTCTGTGCTCTCCCCCTCCCCCAGTCTCCTCTCTCCTCCCTCTTCTCCTGCTATCTCTCATCAGGATAAGCTGGATTCATCCCCGATTCTAGATTCTACCGTGCCCAGGATTCAGTCTGCTCTCTGACCAACCAAGTAAGTGAATGGTTCAGACTGGGCACAGTGACAAGGGCGGGGGCCACCTGTGCACCGCTTGGCAGTTCCTCCCCCAGAGGGATTCCGCAGCACAAAGAGCGTTTCCCCAGCGGCCTTCTTCACTTTCTAACCTGTGCTGCTAACCAGAATTTTCCTCTGTTTATCTCTGGGTTCCCACACACGTTGTTTGGCCTTTTTAACTGTTTTCTTCTTAAGATTCGAAAATTATATGTCATGCTGGTAAAAAAAATAAAAATAAAATAGTGCATAAAGAATAAAAGTAAGTGTCCTCTTCTCAAACTCTTTCCCTGGACGAGTTCTGCATCCGTCCAGCTACTTTTCCTGCCTATACAAATATCTATAGTTTTTAAAAATTTTATTGAAAAGCACCAATGACATCATATCGTACATTACACACACACACACACACACACACACACACACATCCAGCCATTTGCTTTTTTCACTTATGTCCTACATCAACTCACAGAAGACTGTTGTTTTTTTTAATAGATGCAAGGGAACCTGATATTGGAATGTAAGTTATGTAACCAGGTCTCTGCTAATGAACTTCGCCTTTGCAGTGTTTCTGTATATAGCAGTGGTCAGCAAACTTCGGCTCGAGAGCCACATGCGGCTCTTTGGCCCTTTGAGTGTGGCTCTTCTACAAAATACCATGGGCTGGGTGAGTCTACTATGAAGAAGTTTAAGTTTAAAAAATTTGGCTCTCAACAGAAATTTCAATCGCTGTACTGTTGATATTTGGCTCTGTTGACTAATGAGTTTGCCGACCGCTGGTATATAGTATAGAGACACTATCATTCCAGGACTCAACGTCTGTTACTTTACCTCAGTGGTCCGCAAACTCATCAGTCAACAGAGCAGCAAACCGGGGCTCGCAAGCCGCATGTGGCTTCCGAGCCGCAGTTTGCTGACCACTGCTTTAGCTGATTCCGACTGCAGAGCTGCAAGATGTGATGGGACTCGCCCAGGGTCTCAGAACAGGAAACAGCAGAGCCAAGGTTTAAACAGCCCCCTCGCCCCCCATGCCCTGGGTCTGGGCCCTCAAAGACAAGGAGGGGACAGAACAGACCTCACCCACCTCACCAGCTTGTCTAGGTTTGTTCTGGCGGGAGGCCTTGGGAGGACCAGCCCTGAGAACACGGGGAGCCTGACCATCCTGAGAGTTGGCATTTAAAGTGGCGAGGGCCCGAGGGAAGTGACGTGAGGCAGTCATTGGCCCAAAGGCTAGGTTTCACCTGTCCCATCTTCCCAGAGCCTCCTCCCCCCAAACCCACCTCACACACACCCTGAAGGCAGGATGGGCAGGCTGGGGAGGTGAGGAGATGCCTGAAAACTCCACCATTAGGCAACTAGTCTTGGGGCGGGCATGACCTCTCTGTGCACCTGGCTGAGCCTGCTGAGTCACCAGGATCTCGGGGCATCTTGTAGAGGTGGCTGAGAGCTAGGATTTGGCAAGAGGGGAGAGGTGCACGGTGGGGTGGTGGGGGTGGGGGATCATTTAGGCACCTGGCGAGTTTAGGCTGAGGGAGCAGAATCCAGCAACTTTGTGGCCGGGTACAAAGCCTCTTGCTGGGCCCTCTAGTCCCTCCACACATACAGGTACAGGCATGGCCACCATACGGGCTCTCTGCAGCAGACACAGCAGTGCCTCCCGGCCTATAGGAGAGAAAGGGGCAGATAGACAGGAGAGATGAGGAGGGAGAGGGGCAGACAGACAGGAGAGATGAGGAGGGAGAGGGGCAGACAGACAGGAAAGGTGAAGAGGTGCCAGCGTGGGGGCTGACCCCTCAGAGCAGCAGCAGGGTGTGGCCCAGCCATCTCCTAGCAGAACCTGCCTGCATGTGCCAACTCTGAGCCAGCCACGCCTATCCTGCCCAACCACCCTGGCCAGGGAGGGGCTTAGCTCCTCTGTCTGGGCCAGAGGCCAAAAGAGGGCCTATGTGAGGGGGTGGGGTGCAAAGGAAGAAGGAGCCAGAGGGGTGAGGGAGGGGTGACAGTCCCAGGCCAGGCCCTGGTGTGGGCTTGGGGCTCAGAACTGGGAGGTGCTGGGAAAAAACAGGAATGATGCTCAGGTGAAGCCAAGTCACCCGCTGGTGTCGGAGTTTCACTGGGTCTTTGCCGGGGAGAGGAGCAGGGCTGAGGAGGCCTGATTTGCTGAATAGAGAGACTTTAGGGGTTCCTCAAGGAGGCCCCCAGAGGCAGGAGGCCTGCAGAGGGCAGGCCTGGAAGGGTGCATCTTGACTTAGGTGGGAGAGGAGAGGTGAGCGCAGTGAAAAGGACCCTCCCTCATCGTCCCCACCCCGGGCCCGGCTCCAAAGTGAGGCCCGAGCAGAAGGGAAACCAGGAGGGCTCTGCCAGGTCTGCCAGGCTGAGGGGGAGGACAGGACAACCAGTGCATGCTGGGGAAAGGGCTGGAGGGAGGCCTGTGCAGGGAGGGGCTCTCCAAAGTCCTGAAGTCCTGACCCATTCATTCCCCATCCTCAGAACCAAGAGGCAGGGCCCCCAGGCTGGCTGTGCTGGGAAGAAGGGCTTCTCCAGAAGGGGCCCCACTGGCTTCTGCCAGATTCTCCTCCTGGGAGACCCTCTGGGGCTCTCCCCACTTAGCCCAGCTCTCCCCAGGCGCCCTCCCAAAGGGTGGTGGGTAGCAGGATCCCCAGACTTTCCCTGGGGGTTCTCCAAGTACCCCCTAAAGAGGGTATCTGGGTTCAAAGAACTGAAGGTGGGTGTCTGGGGTCCAAAGAACGGAGCCTTGGGACTGTCTCCCGACCCCGACTCTACACCTGCCAGCCCCTCTGCTGCAGATTGCCAGGAGTCTGGGGCGGGGGGCGGGGAGGGGTCTTAAAGGTGAGCCCCCTGCACTCCCTTGCTGTGAGCCTCCCGCCCCTGCCCCACACAACCCCCACAAAGGCGCTCCTGGTGGCGGGGAAGGGACCCTCCTCCGGACAAGGTCCAGGAACCCTCTCTGGGGATCTCGGAGCCCCCGCCCCCCGTTTGGCAGAAGGGAGAGCAGACCCGCGGGGAGCAGCGGCTAGACGGCTAGACGCCTCTCCACCGGCTGCCTGGGCGTCGGACGTGACGCTGTCGCTTCCCGAGGGTGACGCCAGATTCCTCGCAGCATCACCCCGAGCCCGGAGGGCGGGGGTGGGGGGGGCGGCCGCGGGCAGGGCGTGGGGCGGGCCGCCCTCGGTAATGACAGGGCCGGCCGCCGCGGGTGGCAGCGGCGGAGGAAGCGGGCGGGAGCCGGCTATTTCTGGCCGGGGCGCGTCCCCCCTCTGGCTGCCCTCCCGCTCCGGGACGGGGCGGGGAGAGACGCGGGTTGGCGGGCCGGACGGGCGGGCGGGGGCGGGCCGGTGTCCGGGCCCTCCCCCCGCCTCCTCCCACCGCAGTCCCTGCGAGTCTCCGCCGCGCTCGGCTTGGACCCGAGGCCGCCAGCGCCCCCGCCCCGCAGCCCCACGCGTCGGGCATGGACTCGGGCCGGGACTTCCTGACGCTGCACGGTGAGTGCCTGGCGGGTGCGTGGGGAGTCCCTGCGGGGGTCGTCCTTGCGGGGGTCCCCCGTCCCGGCTCCGGGAGGATGACCCGCCCCCCCCCCCCCATCCTCCCTCCGCCCCGGCCCGGCCCGGCCCGCCCCCGGCCCTCCGGTCCCGCCGGGAAAATCTCGGCCCAGGACTTCGGCTGGGACGGCCAGGCTCGACCCCGGGCGCTTCAAGTTCAGTCCCCCCGATCTAAACCGGGGTGCGGGGTCGGGGTGCGGGTCTGAGACTTCCCTGAAGACTTTTCCCGGGTCCCCGCAGCCTGGGGACCACCCCACCCCCCGAATCCTGGTCACGGAAGGTGGGGCTCCGTGGTCCAGCGCGCACGCCACGAATAACCGAGTTCTCCCCGCCCTGTCCGGGCGACTGGGTCGCGCTGGGCCGCGTGGGTGTGGCAGGTGGCGGATGGGGGCGGGAGATGTGTGGGGAGGGGGTGTGCATGCCTGGAGGTGTGCATGCCGGGCCGAGGTCGGCGCAGAACTCAGTCCGCGATGCCCAGGCTGCGGGCGCGGGTCGGGGTGGTGGTGGCCGGGGGCAGCCTTATTCCCCCATCGGCGCACCCTCCTGGCGGGACGGGGCCAAGTCTCAGCTGGAAAGGCCTGAGCCTCCGCCCTTTGTCCGGCCGCACTGTCTCCTCCGACCCGAACCGAGTCTGAGCCAGCTCCGTGCCCTAACGCGGCCCGCCTCGGAGGCAGAGCAGCCGAGGCCTCCCCACCCCAGACCTGGGGGCCTTATGGCTGGAGGGGGACCCCCAACCTGGACCTGGCATCTGTTTGCTCCAGCCTGGGGGCTCTCCTTCACTTGGGGAGCTTACCCTCTAGTCCTCACGCAGGGCAGTCAGCTCAGCAAGCCCCGCCCCTCTCACACCAATCACTGCTCAGCCACGCCTCCTTCAGTCTCCTGGTACCCCACTATCCATCCTAAACCATCACTGCTCATCTACACTTCCTTCAGTCTCCCACTACCCCACTATCCATCCTTCTAAACCATCACTGCTCATCTACACCTCCTTCAGTCTCCTGGTACCCCACTATCCATCCTTCTAAACCATCACTGCTCATCTACACCTCCTTCAGTCTCCTGGTACCCCACTATCCATCCTTCTAAACCATCACTGCTCATCTACACCTCCTTCAGTCTCCCAGTACCCCACTATCCATCCTAAACCATCACTGCTCATCTACACCTCCTTCAGTCTCCCGCTACCCCACTATCCATCCTAAACCATCACTGCTCATCTACACCTCCTTCAGTCTCCCAGTACCCCACTATCCATCCTTCTAAACCATCACTGCTCATCTACACCTCCTTCAGTCTCCCGGTACCCCATTATCCATCCTTCTAAACCATCACTGCTCAACCACACCTTCAGTCTCCTGGTACCCTTAGGGTTAGAGACTTCCTGTCCGCTATCCATCCTTCTAAACCAGACCAGGAAATGATAGTTGGGAAAGAGAAAGGCAGAGTCCCCCACTAGCTGTCTGACTCGGAGGTGTTCTAATCAGCCAGACCTGGCCCCCGGGGCCCCAAAAGACCCGGCTCCATGCCCAGAGCTGTTCCCTTCATACCAGTCTCATACCAGTAGCCCGGGCTCCTCGAGGCAACCTCGTGCCATGGTATCCCCACTCCTTCCGGTGCTCCCTCTCCTCTCCGCAGACCAGAGGTGCCCCAGTGCTCCTGCCAGCCTGGCAGGAAGGGAGACTGGCAGCTCAGAGGACCACAAGGGGACCCTCTGCCCTCTCTCTCATCATCCCTTAGCTAGTCTAGTGCTGTCTGCCCTGCACACTGCCACCTCTCACACGCCCGCCTCACGCTCAGACCACCTCTAAAATCCCTCGTTCGCCCCTGGCACAGCTGCGGCCTCAGCCCATGTCGGAATGGGCTCCACCTCAGGCACCTGCGTCTTTGTCCAGTCTCCCCACTGCTGTCTCCCTCCCCCCCTCCCCCCCCGGCTCCCGGCAGCCCTCCGTGTCTCCCCGGGAGAGGAGGCTGCCTGCACGCTCAGCCAGGGCCTTCCGGTCCTGTGGCCTGGGCTTGGCCGCTCTGGCCCAGCCTGTTTGAGACCCGCCTCCCTGGATAGGACATGCCCCTCTGTCCTCACCCCCAGATACAGGCAGAGGCGGTGTAGGAGACCTGCGTGAGTTCTGGGCAAACTACTCTGCTTTTTCACCAAGACAAACCCCTTGGTTTAATTGTGCCTCATCAGTAAAATGGGGGGTAAGGATACTACCTACCTCACAGGGTCGCTGTGAGGATTGAATGAGGTGATACCTTTAAGGCAATGAGAACAGAGCCTGGGGCCAGCCTGTGCCATGGCCCCCCAAGTGGCCATGCCCTGTGAGCTGCTGCCAAGTTCTCTGGGAGATGAGGGCCACCATAAGGTAATCCCTAGCCTAGAACTGGGTTCAAGAATCAAGGGGCTCCTTCCCAAGACCGAAGCCCTCTGACTGAAGTTCCCTGCTGCCCCCATCTCCTCCTAACTCACGTCCTCTTGCTCTCACCAGGGTGGCCAGGCCTGCACTGGCTCCTCGGGCGGGTTCCCAGATGTGTGTGAAAGGACATGACCTTCCAGGGCCTGTCCTCACGGAACACATCTTCCTCCACTGACTTTGCCTACACCGATCCCTCCCACCCCACTGTGAGAACTGGCATTTGTGAAATTGGGAGCAGGTGCCCTGGCCCAGTGACTCCGTTGGTTGGAGTGCTGTCCCACACACCAAAAGGTTGTGGGTTTGATTCCTGGTCAGAGCACACGCCTCGGTTGCAGGTTCGATCCCTGGTTGGGGTGTGTATGAGAGGCAATAGGTCAATGTTTCTGAAATTGATGTCTCTCTCCATTTCTCTCTCTCTAAAATCAATACAAACACATCCTTGGGTTAGGATTAAAATGTTTAAAAAGGGGAAGGCAGGCTATATAGGAAGACCCTGGCTTCATCATGGCCTGCAGAGGCCTGGGCTCCAGGCCTAGCTCTGCCTTATATTGTGACCCTGAGCAAATCCATTGCCTCTCTGGGTCTGTTTTCTCATCCACAGGTCGCACTACCCATGTCACAGGTGTGAAGATAAAGCTCTAGGTTGGCTAAAAAGCCACTATCCCCAAGAGGTAATGGTTCCAGAACCACCAAAGCAAGTTGGGGTGGCCAAGCCCCTATCCACCTCAATTATGATTCCAAGTTCTGTTCCTGGGGTTCCAGGCCCACACCACACGGACACACACTGATCAGTAACTTTTTGTGCCATAGGCCACTTTGGCAGTTGGGGAAGCCTGCATGCAGGCCCTTCTCAGGGTCTTGCTTTTATTTTATATATATATATATATATATATATATATATATATATATATATATATTATTGATTTTTTTTTACAGAGAGGAAGAGAGAGGGATAGAAAGTCAGAAACATTGATGAGAGAGAAATATCAATGAGAGAGAAACATCCATCAGCTGCCTCCTGCACACACCCCCACCGGGGATGTACCCGCAGCCAAGGTTCATGCCCTTGACCGGAATCGAACCTGAGACCTTTCTGTCCGCAGGTCGACGCTCTATCCACTGAGCCAAACCCGTTTCGGCAGGGGTCTTGTTTTTAAATGTCCAATAAAAGACATCATTCAAAAGGAGCAAATCATATTGAGGTGTGCTTCTATCACCGGCCCTCCAGTTAACAACCCTTGCATGGTTTCTCTCAAACAGAGGTTCCCCTTCACACTCTGCTCCCCGCCCCTTTCCAAAACGAGTAACAACTTGTCTGTGCCCGCATTGCAGCTCATCTGTACCGAAACGTCCCCGCGACCTGCTCTTTGTGGGGTGACTGTATGCAAGTCACCTGGTGCACGCCATGCCTGTCGGCGCTACTGAGTGGCTTTGCCGGTGACTCACTGCCCACGCTGGGGCAGGAGCCCAAGTGAAGCGAACTATTCAGAGGCGGCAAGGGAGCGAGAGGGGAGTGAGTCAGGCCTGCAGGGGCGGCGCCCCGGCCTTGGCACACAGTAGGGGCTCAATAAATAACTGCCTGGTGAACCACAGGGCAGTTGTAACTTAGTGAAAGGCCCCACTGTTCCCTGCACACTGGCAGCCCAGTGTGTACAGTGGCGATGGTCCCCGTGTGTTTATCAAAGTAAGCCTGTGTGAATGGACTCATTTAAGATCAGCATTTACTTATTTATTTTTTTCAAAATTCCTTTCGCATTCCGAACCTTGGAGATCCCCCACCCAGGTGGGGAACCAGAAGGACACAGGCCTGCCTGAGGTCCACAAGAGAGGCGACAGCCAGCGGAGCCACAATGAACTCGTTGAGTGATTTTGGTAAAATATTTGGCCGGCTGGGAGGTTGTCTGGCACAGCCTCCACCCCGTTCACCGCTAGGCTGCACGCTGCTCCTCGGCCTCCTCCCGCAGACCCCAGCTGGCGTTTGGGAGCCAGGCCCCGCCCCTCTGCGGAACACCGCCTTGCAGGGAGGACCCTGCCCCGGGCTCGCCCCCTGGGTCCTGCCTCGTCCCGGGTCAGCTTTCTGGGTCTGGCCTAGCCTCCACCTCGCCCCCAGGCCCGGCTCCTCCTCGTCTCCACCTCTTCGTCTCGGGCTGTGCCCTCGATCCGCTTTCTGGTCTCTGGTTTTCGTCACTGATCCGCTTCCTGGATTATGAATTTGTCCCACTCCGCCCGCCCCCCGCCCGGGCTCCGCCCCTTGGACCTGGCCCCGCCTCCTGGACCGGGCTCCTCCTCCGGAGCGCCCCGCCCCCTGGGCTCTGGCTCCTCCTCTTCCCGCCTGGATTCCGCTCTTGCCCCACCTCCAGGGGCTATCGGCCCCGCCCCTTTCAGCCCAGATTTTCCTCTCGCCCCACCTCTAGGGCTGAGGCCCCGCCCCTCAAACTGAGTTCTAGCCCCGCCCCTTCCCGGTCTCCGCCCCCTCTCCCCGCCTTGTTAGGCATCTGGAGGCTAATGTATTGTCCCAGGCCAGGCTCGGCGGGGCGGCGGGGCCACTGCGGAGCATCATGCAGTTTCTGCGGGGCCGGAGCCACTCCAGAGAGCTCTACCTGCAGGAGCAGAGCCTCAAGGTGGCGGCGCTCAATGGGCAGAGGCTGGGTAAGGGTCGCAGGGAGCACCGCGATCTGTGGAGACTGGGGTGGGAGCTGGGGCAGGAGGCAGACTATATGTTCCTTTGATTGGACCTGCTTAGTATTCCTGTGTGATGTGACCTATTGTGGGCCTGTGTTTTCAGGGGTGGCATGTGGGGTGAGTCCTGGGGGCATTGGTTACCCCTCCTCCTGACATACCCCAGCTTCTCCAAGCCTGCCTTCTCCTTGTCAGCCCTCCCTCCCTCCCTGTTTATAGATTTATGAGGCACCATCGGATATGTGGCCTGGTGTGTAACTGGTATGACTGTAATCCTGTGAGATGATCTGTAACCGTGTGGGGTCCAATGTGGTGCAATGTGGGGAGGCAGAGTGACAGTGGGTGACCCAGGCAACTGAGTGATTCCATTACTTTGCGTTACGATGTGTGTTTTGTGGATTTTCTGACATTACTACCTGGGACAGTGTACTCCTGCGTGGTGGCTGCATATGGGGATGTTTCCTATCATGGACCCTGTGGGCAGGCTTCTGAGTCCTGATTCCATCATGTAACTTCCCCGCACCTCAGTTTCCTCATCTGTGAAATGGGAATAGTGACCGTGCCTCCCTCATAGCGTTGTTAGGGAGGTTAAATACATGCGGCTAGAACAGGACATTATTCAAATACTAACCATTATTATGGTGGATGCTGTTATTATCATGAGGATGATGATAGGCACTGTGTGTTGTGTGGCTGTGTGTGACTCCATGTAACAATGTACATCGCTGTGTGACTTGATCTCAGTATTGTCATGTGTGATTATGAGTCCCAAGCCCACTTTGTCTCCATTATGCACCCCCCTCCCCACCCCGTACATGGTCAGGACTCCTGGCATCCCCCTCAGCCTCCTAATAGTGCCTACAGCACCCTCCCCTGGGCACCTTGCTGTGTGCAGCTGGCCTGGGCAGGTTAGTGGGGCTGCTGGGTCAACCCAGGGCCCCTGAGCTCAGAGGCCTCTCCCCGCACCCTCCCCCAGGAGAGGGCACTAGAGCTAAGTGACTGTGGCTGGGTGAGGAGTGCCCACACTTGCTGGGCGGTGGGGCCAGCAGCCCAGGAGCCTCCGAAACAAAAGGGCTTCCATGAGGCTTGGAGGTGGGGGTGCCCGCCCAGGTGGCCCAGTGGCCCAGAGGGCAGTGTTATCCACGCCCATCTTGGGAGGGAGGTCAGTGTCCGGAAGGCACGTCGGCAGCCAGGGGGCTTATCTCTGCCCGACTGCAGACAAGGCCACGGCCTGGCTCCAGGACAGGATGAACATGTCATCCATCTCCTCACGGTGTTTTCCAGAGCTGGAGGGTGGGGCTCACCTTCGCCTTTCCCACCCCCTCCCCCACAGTCCCATCCGAGCTGTGGGCAGGGGCTGGCCCTAATGTGTGCCCAGCTTGGGGGGTGGGTGCGGACTGAGTGTAAGATGTCCCTCCGAGGTGTACTTCAGGCTCAGAATGACCTGGGGGATCCCCGGCAGAGGCCGAGGTGCCTCTTTCTAGCAGCCTGGGGGCTCCCCTCCCCTTCCTCTGGTTTTGAGCTCCGCAGACACAACCAATGGTTTAGGACATCCTGCAGATGGAGCCCCCTTCACTTCCACTGGGCTTCCCCTGGGCCCGAAGGGGAACGGCTCCCACCAAGGCAGAGGGGTCTCTTGCGGTGGAGAGACTTGGGACAGAGATGGGGGAAGGTGACATCAGAAGATGGCCTCTGAGAAGGCTCAGAGACGCCTCCTCCAACATGTCCTCGCCCAGTGCTGATGGGGAGCAGGGGCACAGATTGGGAAGGGAGTTGCCCAAAGCGATAGGGAGGTGGGTGTTAGCCCTGGGCTTTGTCCCTGCTGGAGGCAGGAGGCTGGCAAGGGGAAAGAGGATGTGGTGACGGGGGTAGGGGGGCTTATGGAAGTGGTCCAGAAAGTTCTGTGGGTCCTGTGGGTGTGTGGGCCTGGCTAGGGAGTGGGGAGGCAAGGACACAGCAGGAGAGGCTATGAAGGGTTGGGAATCAGGGCTCAGAAAAGAAAAGCCTACAGGCCTAGTCACAGGCCCTGCACGGTCCCTGCTGGAGATGAGGACACATATTAATAAGAAATAAAAAAAATATGGCTATGGACACATCCTATCTACTAAAAGAATAATATGCAAATTGACCATACCTCTACTATATCCACAAGCCATGCCCCCAGCCAATCAGGAGTGAGTATGCAAATCAACCCAACCAAGATGACAGCAGCCTTGGAGAGAACAAGAGGCTTGAGTAGCCCCCAGCGATGGAGGAAACCACGCTTTCCACCTGCCCTGGCCTGCCTTGGCCTCTGTTTAAGTCTACAAAGTTTCAATTATAGAAGATAAATAAATCCCTACAAAACTGACTGCCCATGCCTCAGGCCAGCCCGGGTCTCTGAGAGCAGCAAGGGGGTGCCAAACAGCCAGGGTTCTGGTCCTCGCTGTGGGGCTGGGCCTGGTCCCAGCTTCTGAAAAGGCTGCACTGTGACTCAAGGCTGCTGGACCTAGAGGTATCCTGGACCCAAGACACTCAGTGATGGGTGGGCGTGGAAGGGCAGGGGGGTCCCCACAGGATGAACACAGGCTGCAGTGGGCTCCTCTCTCTCTGGGGCCAGGGTCAGGACCCACTTAAGTAGGCGCAAGTCAGGGGTGGCGATAGTAGTGGTGAGGGTGGCAGGGATGGGCACAAGGGCCCCACAGTAACTACAGTATTGGCACTAGGAACTACAACTGCTTTACCTCGGGACCTTCTCAGAATGGTGCATCATCTCATTTAACCAGAGCCCTTCCCTTGGAGGGGGCTGCTGTACTTATCCTCACTTTACAGACGGGAAAGCAGGGGCCCTGCAACATGAGGCCACCTGCCCAAGTCACACAGTTAGTCGGGGTGGGGTGGGCTGCAGGGGGAAGGGGGGACTTGGACGTGGGCACAGGTGATTCCATAGCCACTGGAGTTGGGAGGCTGTTGGGCTCTGAGATGCTCTGGATCCATTGCCGCCGGTGTCTGCCCCTTTTCTTTCCTGCTCTGCCGGATCTTTTAGTCCCGCCTCCTTCAGGTCACTCTGACCCCTACGTGTGACCAGGAGGGGCCCACCTCGTCTTTCAGAGCCAGGCTACTTCCTGGAGGGGGGCGGTGTGGTCCCCCAGGGACCAGGAGTTCTTAGATTAGCTGCCCTCCCTTTGTCCATTCAGCTGTGGGGGGGCAGGCCAGTGTATGAAGGGTGGCCTCGAGTGGGCAGGCGTCCCAAGGTTTCCATGGCCTCAGCGGGCTCAGAGCTGACTTGGTGATGGAGGCAGGGCAGGCTGGGGCTCGGCTGAAGGAGGGGACGTGAACAGAGAGATGAGGACGAGGCTGGGGAAAAGTGGGCTCGGGGTGGACGTGGCCAGCGTGGGGTGTGGGACAGCAGGGACACTGGAGGAGGTGGCCTCTGATGAGCTCTGCCCCATAGGCCTACAGAATGACGAGGACCTGCAGGCGCTGCTGAAGGGCACCCAGCTCCTGAAGGTGAAGTCCAACTCCTGGCGGCGCGAGCGCTTCTACAAGCTGCAGGAGGACTGCAAGACCATCTGGCAGGAGTCCCGCAAGGTCATGCGGAGCCCGGAGTCCCAGCTGTGTGAGTGCCCGGGCCGTGGGGAGGAGGCAGGGTGCATCCCGTGCTTGGACGGGGACACGGGCGGTGCTGGCTGGGGGCGGAGGCCCATCTTGGACCAGGACCACAGATAGGGAAACTGAGTCCCAGCCTGGTGGGGCGTAGGTCCGTCATGCAATCAGGACCAGATATTGGGGACATGGCAGCTAGCCAGAGTCTTGGAGGGGGCGAGGGGAGGAGGAGAGGCAGTGAAAATTGAGTTCTGGACTGGGCTGGAGGGCGAGGTCATGGACCCAGGACTACAGAGGGAGATGCTAAAGGCTTCTGGGGGTTAGGGGCACGTAACTATGGCAGGAGCAGCCCTCTTCCCACACATCACAGTGAACGGATCTTACAGGTATCTACCTGGTTCAGGGGTCGGCAAACTCATCAGTCCACAGAGCCAAACATCAACAGGACAACGATTGGCATTTCTTTCGAGAGCCACATTTTTTAAACTTAGACTTCTTCTAACACCACTTCTTCAACATAGACTCGCCCAGGCCGTGGTGTTTTGTGGAAAAGCCACACTCAAAGGGCCAAAGAGCCACATGTGGCTCGAGAGCCGTGGTTTGCCGACCCCTGGACTGGGGCCATAGCAGGGAGATGGGGCAGAGCGGGGCTAGGACACAAAGAGAGAGGCCTCAGCAGGGCAGCTCCCTCAAGGGCATGGGTCCGAGGGTGTTCCAGAAGCTTCGGAAACGGCCCAGGAACCCAAGGCTCAGGCCTGCAAATGGAGAGTGTCCCCTACAAGGCCTCAGCGGGAAACTCTGCTGACTGCGTAACACAGAACGCCCCCAAGTCTTTGGCAAATGCGAGGTGTATGCTGTATCTCTACTTGGTGGGAAAATCTCAGACCAAGACTGTCCCGAGACCTGTGCTGATGGGAGTGTCCTGTATCTGTGCTGTCTGTCACAGCTGCCACCGGCCACCTGTGGTCCCTGAGCACTTGAAATGTGGTTGGTGTGACTGAGGAACGGAACTTTTCGCTTGGTTGCATTTTAATGAATGTCTGTTTAAGATGAGCACACGTGGTTGGTGGCTGCTCCCCGGGCCAGTGCGGCTGGGTTTCTCACCGGCCAGACCTCACTCAGGAAAGCCCTCACCCACTCACCTGCCTTTGGCCGTTTGGGGACAGGCAGGGCCAGCACCCGGGCAGGTGTATGTGGAATGATGACAGACCCCAGGGAGGAGTAGGAGAGTCACAGGAGGCAGGGGCCGATCAGCCCACAGGAGGTACCCCCGGAAAGGTCTGCCGGGCCTCAGGACACTGGGCAGAAACATAAGGGGGTACGGCCCGCTGACCTGTGGCCCAAGGGGCCAGAGGTGAGGCAGGACAGGAGCAGGGGCAGGTGCGGGAGCTGGGCTGGAGCCTTGGGGCTGTGGGCCAGGGCAGGGGCTGAGGGGGTGGAGACTGAAGCGCTCTCAGAAAACCACCCTCCGTGAGCAACTCTGCCGCTCAGCGCTGGAGTGACCCTGACCTTGCCTGTGGGGCACCAGCCAGGCTTCCTCACAGGCCTCTGCCCTGAGACGGCGCTTCCTGCTGGACGCTGGTGGGTGGCGGCACTGTGGGAACTGGGAGATCTTACGCTCTGAGCCCCGGGGGTTCGCCAGTGCATCTGAATGGCTCCCAGCGTATGCCCCCCACCTGGTGGGGCCTCTCCAGACCTGCCCTGGCGAGGGGAGACCCTCCCACTGGGGTGGCGATGAGCAGAGGGCAGGACAGAATTCCAGGCAGGAGACCCAGTGTGAGCAAGAAGCGGGGCGAGACTGAGGGCGGGACGTGAGGGGGCTGCAGGGGTGACAGGTCCAGGGTCGGGCGTCGGGTGTGGTCAGGTGAGGACAGTGGCCCCAGAGGCTCCCTTCCACGTCAGGGCCATGGAGGCGGGCAGCTGTGCTTGTCAGCTGGCTGCTTCCCTGCGGAGGGTGAGGCTGCTGTCCTCAACGCTACTCAATCCGCAGGGGACCCGGGGCCAGGTGAGGGAGTAGCGGGTCTCTCTGCCTCTGCTCCCTGATCCCTAAGTCTCCCCTGATTCTGTCACCACTAGTCCCCCACCCGCCCTCTGCCCCCACCTCCCCACACCACCTCACTCTGGTTCCCAGGGGCAGATAGACATATCAGCAGCGGAGGCATCTGGACTTTCTCTCCGGTGCGGGTGGGGGTGCCGGCCCCGGAGCTCCAGGGCTCAGGCTTCCTGTTTGCACTCCAGCCTGGGTCAGGGGCAGCTGGTGTGGGGCCCAGGGGCGGGACTCGGGAGACTCTGGGCACAGGGATTAAGCAGGGATATCCCTTGAACCTTCGATGGCCCAGGCAAGGCTCACGTGTTCCCCTTCCCAGAGCCTGCTGTCCGGGCCGGGCCCGTGGCACACACATGGGGCCTGCAGGGGGCTAGGAGACTCCGAGGCACTCGGGTGTGTGCTGGCACCTGGCGGGGGGGGGGGGGGGAGGGGTGAGTGGGGGGGGGGGAGGGGAGGGAAGGGGGGCCAAGCAGCTTTCAGCTAGAGCTGGTCTCGGACCCAGGACAGATGGAGGTGGGTGGCTCAGGATGGGGGTAGGGCAGACACAGAGCCTGGTGGGATTGGCTCCCAGCCAGATCTGGGAAGCTACACTGGGGGTTAGGGCAGGGAGGCAGGGCCTGGCTGCTCCCCGAAGCTCGGTAGGCTGCGCTCTGACAACAGGGCCCTCCGCCTGGCTCCCAAGGGCAGAATGGTGCCATCTCTCAGACCCCCAGTGCGCATGCTCCGGTCTACTTCTTGGGATCCTAGAGGGCAGAGCCTTCCTGCACCCTCCTGGCCCAGGGGTCCCCTGAGTTCTGAACACATACAGACACAAGTGGGGTAAGGTTCTCTTTACCCTCTGACACAGCACCTTTCCCTCTGTGCCTCCAGACCCCAAGGCCAGGGCTGGCTGAGGGGGGCTCGCGCCTCCTGAATGGTCAGAAGAGGGGCCTGAGGCTCACACGACAGTCTGAGGGGAGAACGGGTCCAGAGTCAGTCCGATCAGGAGGGGGCGTGGCCTCCTCTCGGCCACAGGCCCCAAGCTCCAGGATGGTCTGCTCCGCCCCAGTCCTCTCCCAGGGCCTTGCGCCCTACAGCACAGAAACAATGGGGTCTGCCCACCCCGAAGCCAGTCCCTGTCTTTGTGTTCACTCTGCCCACTACAGCTGGGTCTCAACGTTCCTTCTCCACCCGGGTCTCTGCCTTCCTTCCTCCTTTCCCCACCACTGTCTGTCCTCCTGCCGGCTCCTTTCTCTCTGGATCAATGCCTGAGCTCCAGCCCCGCCTCTGTCTCTAAACAGTGGCCCCTTCCCCTGTGGCCTCCACCATGTCGGGGGCAGAGGGTGGCCTCATGCTTCTCTCTGCCCCCGTCGCCTTCTCACAGTCTCCATCGAGGACATTCAGGAGGTGCGGATGGGACACCGCACGGAGGGCCTGGAGAAGTTTGCCCGGGACGTGCCCGAGGACCGCTGCTTCTCCATCGTCTTTAAAGACCAGCGAAACACACTAGACCTCATCGCCTCATCACCAGCGGACGCCCAGCACTGGGTGCAGGGTCTGCGCAAGATCATCCATCACTCAGGCTCCATGGACCAGCAGCAGAAGCTGCAGCAGTATCCTTCTGGTGGCGGTGGGACCGGGCCCAGCCTGCGGGTTCTGCCCGGGGTGGTCCTCAGGTCAGCCTGGGTGTGGAAGATGCCCAGCTCGGACCATCATCCCAAAACAGCACAGATTCGGTTCAACGACATAAATACCTTTGCTCACAGTTCTGGAGGCTGGAAGTCCAAGGTCAGGGGGCCAGCATGGTTGGGTTCTGGAGAGAGCTCTTCTGGCTTCTGGATGGATGCTTTCTTTCCCACTGTGTCCTCTGATGGCACAGAGAGAGGGAGAGAGAGCGAGTTTTCTGGTGTCTCTTCTTATAAGGATACTAAGTCCATCAAGAAGACACTAATCCCACCTCATGACCTCATCTAAACCTCCCAAGGCCCCATCTCCAAATACCATCATGTGGTAGGTTAGGGCTTCAATATACAACTTTTGGGGGAACACAATTCAGTTCCTAGAAGAAGGGGAGCAGGGGAGGCCTCTGGAGCCGTTTTTGGTCCACTCTGACCCAAGCACCAGAGAGCTATTTGGCCCCCCGATGTCCCTTCTTCCCCCGCCTGTAACCAGCACGGAGTTGGGAGGCTGAGGGGAGTCATCTGCTTCAGTGGGAGACCTAGTCTCTGGCATTTAAATCATCTATTTCTCAAGGTCAAGGCTGAGGAGAGAAAGGATAGAGGTAAGAGAGACATGGGGGTTAAGTGCCCCATCAGGACAACATGGTGAGTGGCTTGACATTTGCTGTTTCCTATAAAGTAAGCCCCGAGTGCTTTAGTCACGCTGGCTAACAGATATTGAAAAGGAGAGGACATAGCTTGAAATATTAACAGAGTTATCCCTGGATCAATGCCTGAGCTCCAGCCCCGCCTCTGTCTCTAAACAGTGGCCCCTTCCCCTGTGGCTTCCACCATGAGGCTACTGGGGATTTGTTTATTATTTTTCTTTATTTTCTAGATTATCCTATCTAATGAAAGGGTAATATGCAAATTAACCATCACTCTGTCACAAAGATGGCTGCGCCCAGTCTTCTCAGCCTTGCCAGAATCCCTCAGTCCCGGGTGGTGGCAGCTGAGAGCGGGCAGTGTGAGCATTCCACCTGGGCCGCCAAGGGCCTCTGGGCAGTGGGCACGGAGCAGCCGGGGAAAGGGAGATTGGGAGGGGAACACCTCATCGCCCCGGCGACAAGGCAAGCGTTCCGTGCCTGGCCACGGATGGGCCTTTGGGCCGCAGAGAGCCTCTGGGCAGCCAGGCCCCGCAGAGAGCTACTGGTGCACGGATTCGTGTGCAGGGCTACTAGTCTACAATAAATCCTTTTATAGAAAAAAAAATTTTTTTAATTGAAAAGGGTGCAAAGCCAGCTAATAGGAAAAAGACCCCATCCTAGGATGTAATATTTCCACTCAAGAGACCACCAGGCCAAAACCAGTGTGGCTCAGTGGATAGAGCCTCAGCCTGCAGACTGAAAGGTCCCGGGTTCGATTCCGGTCAAGGGCATGTACCTTGGTTGTGGGCACATCCCCAGGAGGGGGTGTGCAGGAGGCAGCTGATCGATGTTTCTCTCCCCTCGATGTTTCTGACTTTCTATCCCTCTCCCTTCCTCTCTGTAAAAAATCAATTAAAAAAAATATAAATATATGGAGAGAGAGAGAGAGAGACCACCAAGACTTGCCCCTGGGATTGGGATTCCAGTAAGGAGGGCCTGCAGGGTACTGTCTACTAGCACAGTGGCCTCAGGCTGCCTGGCTCAGGAGTTGACCTTGGGCTTGAAACATGGCTCTGGCTGGGGCTCTGGGGGTACATGGGCTCCGGGGTTCTTTCCTTACTTCTTGCCCAGCTGGATTCACTCCTGCTTGCGAAAAGCTGACAAAAACAAGGATAACAAGATGAGCTTCAAGGAACTGCAGAACTTCCTCAAGGAGCTCAACATCCAGGCGGATGACAGCTACGCCCGGAAGATCTTCCGGGTGAGGCAGGGGGGAGCCCTGGCGGTGGGGTTCTTGGCCCTGGGCCAGGGCCAGCGCTGAGCCTGCCCACGGGGCTGTCCTGGCTTTGCAGGAATGTGACCATTCCCAGACAGACTCCTTGGAGGACGAGGAGATCGAGGCCTTCTACAAGATGCTGACCCAGCGGAAGGAGATCGACCGCATCTTCGAGGAGGCTGCGGGCTCAGGGCAACGGCTGTCCGTGGATCAGTTAGTGACCTTCCTGCAGCACCAGCAGCGGGAGGAGGCGGCGGGGCCTGCACTGGCCCTCTCCCTCATTGAGCGCTATGAGCCCAACGAGGCTGGTGAGGGCCACACCAGACTGGGAGACCCCTGGGGGCACTGCAGCCCAAAATAGGGAGCTGCAGGAAGGGAGGTGCTCAGGCAGCCTCAGGACCCCGCCAGTATTTGCCGGTCCACGAAAGCAGGCAGGTGGCGGACAGGATCACTACCTGCCTCAGTTCCTCCTTCAGGGGGTTTTGAAGAGCCCTCTCCCAGGAGAGAGAGAGAGGAAGCTGGGAAAGCAAGCACTGTCCCTGCTTCCCTCTTTTTTTTTTTTTTAAATATATTTTATTGATTTTTTTTACAGAGAGGAAGGGAGAGGAATAGAAAGTCAGAAACATCGACGAGAGAGAAACATCGATCAGCTGCCTCCTGCACACCCCCTCTTAGGGATGTGCCCGCAACCCAGGTCCATGCCCTTGACCGGAATCGAACCTGGGACTTTTCAGTCCACAGGCTGAGGCTCTATCCACTGAGCCAAACCGGTTTCGGCTCCTGCTTCCCTCTGGATGCCCATCCTGGGCCCACCTTTGAGACCCGGCCCTGTCCTGGAGAGGGCTCCGGGGTGCAGGCACAGAGCCGGAGGAGGGGAACTGCTGTCTGTCTTCAAGGGCCTCACAGTTGGGGGGGCCAGAACAGGAGAAGACAGGGCCCCAGGAGGTGGCTGGCCGGTGGAGGGCTCTGACTGGTCCCCGCCTCCCTCCCAGCCAAGGCACAGCGGCAGATGACCAAGGACGGCTTCCTCATGTACCTGCTCTCGGCTGACGGCAGCGCCTTCAACCTGGCGCACCGGCGGGTCTACCAGGACATGGGCCAGCCGCTCAGCCACTACCTGGTGTCCTCCTCGCACAACACCTACCTGATGGAGGACCAGCTCACCGGGCCCAGCAGCACCGAGGCCTACATCCGGTGGGGCATCCCATGGAGGCTGGGGGCGGGGCTCCGAGAGGGGCGGGGCTCCAGCAGGGCATCCCCTGGAGGCTGGGGCGGGGCTCCGGGAGGGGTGGGGCTCCAGCAGGGCATCCCATGGAGGCTGGGGGCGGGGCTCCTGGAGGGGTGGGGCTCCAGCAGGGCATCCCCTGGAGGCTGGGGGCGGGGCTCCGGGAGGGGTGGGGCTCCAGCAGGGCATCCCCTGGAGGCTGGGGCGGGGTTCCGGGAGGGGTGGGGCTCCAGCAGGGCATCCCCTGGAGGCTGGGGCAGGGCTCCGGGAGGGGTGGGGCTCCAGCAGGGCATCCCCTGGAGGCTGGGGGCGGGGCTGCTGTGGGGGCGAGGCTCTGGCGGGGGCGGGGTCCTAACGCCACTCCCCCTACAGGGCACTGTGCAAAGGCTGCCGCTGCCTGGAGCTGGACTGCTGGGACGGACCCAATCAGGAGCCCATCATTTACCACGGCTACACCTTCACCTCCAAGATCCTGTTCTGCGACGTGCTCAGAGCCATTCGGGATTACGCCTTCAAGGTGGCCACACCCCTGGGGGGTGAGGAGGGGAAGGCTAGGGGTGGCCGACCCCTCCTAATCTGCCTTGGACCACCAGGCGTCCCCCTACCCCGTCATCCTGTCCCTGGAGAACCACTGCAGCCTGGAGCAGCAGCGCGTGATGGCGCGACACCTGAGCACCACTCTGGGCTCCATGCTGCTGGACCGGCCGCTGGCATCGGCCACCACCAGCCTCCCATCCCCTGAGGTGCACATGGGCATGGATGGGGGTGTTCAAAGAAGAGGGCAGGGGGACTGGCTGGGAGGCCAGCTGGGTCTTGACCCGTTGCCCCTCCATCCGTAGCAACTGAAAGGGAAGATCTTGCTGAAGGGAAAGAAGCTAGGGGGACTCTTGCCCCCCAGCGGGGAAGGTGGCCCTGAGGCCACTGTCGTGTCCGATGAGGATGAGGCAGCCGAGATGGAGGATGAGGCCGTGAGGAGCCGAGTGCAGCACAAGCCCAAGGTTTGAGGGGAAGCTGTGGGGGGGGGAGGGCGTCCCTGGGCCCTCCCCCATCCTCGCCCCCCATCACCCGGTGGGGTGGTTGCCTTGTCTCAGTTCTCTGTGGCTGCCACTCAGACCCTCTGCCCCCTCTCTGTGTCTGTCTCCCTCTCTCTGTCTCTCCGTGTCTGGGTTTCTGGCTCTCAGTGTCCACCTGCCCCCACCTCTGAATCTAACCCGGGCCTCCCCGTGGCCCCCAGGAGGACAAGCTCAGGCTAGTGAAGGAGCTCTCTGACATGGTCATTTACTGTAAGAGCGTCCACTTCCCGGGCTTCTCCAGCCCTGGCAGCCCAGGGCAGGCTTTCTACGAGATGGCGTCCTTCTCTGAGAACCGGGTCCTCCGCCTGCTCCAAGAATCAGGTGAGCCCCGGCCCTGTCCCCCCCTCCCCCCAAGGGTGCTGCACCTGCCCCTGCCCCTGCCCCTGCCCCTGTGTGACTCTCCGCCCCCCCCCCCCCCCCGCCCCGCCTGTGGACAAAGTTAGCACTCCCAGCTGGAGCTGGTGGTTGGGACTCAGGCACACCTGAGGCCTCCATGCCTGAGCACCCCACACCCCCCTCAGGAAACAGCCTCGTCCGCCACAACGTGAATCACCTGAGCAGGATCTACCCTGCTGGCTGGAGAACCGACTCCTCCAACTACATCCCCGTGGAGATGTGGAACGGGGGCTGCCAGATCGGTATGCGCGGGCTGGGCCGGGAGCAGGCCGGGCTGAGGGTTTCTGTGCAGAGAGCCAGGGACCAGGAGACCGAGGGCACCGAGGCAGGGCCAGATGCCCGAGGTTTCGGGCTTAGGAGCGGGTGACCTCAGTTGGGAACTCTCCCCCTACCGGCGAGACAGTGTGTGAAGCCCCGTCGTTAGCAGCGTAGTCGTTTGAGTCCCAGCGCCAGAGATGGGCTGAGAGGTGGGTGCGGAGGGTCGGGGAGGAGGGCAAGGAGACCGTGCAGCCTTACTGGCCCACGCTTTCTGCCTCACCATGTGACTCACAGGCCTCCGGGTACCCTGAGGAGGCCGGGCTCTGGGGCCCCTGGAGCCAACCCGCAGCCTGTGTGTGACTGCTCTGTCCTACCTGTAGTGGCCTTGAACTTCCAGACACCTGGACCCGAGATGGACGTGTATCAGGGCCGATTCCAGGACAACGGGGCCTGCGGGTACGTGCTGAAGCCCGCCTTCCTGCGGGACCCCAACTCCACCTTCAACCCGCGGAACCCCGCGCAGGGGCCCTGGTGGACTCGGAAGCGGCTCAACATCCGGGTATGGCCGGCCGGAGAAGGACCCGGAGCCCGCGGGCCTCCCCTCCCCCCTCGGTCCCGTCCCTGATGCCCGTCGCCTCTCCCCAGGTCATCACGGGGCAGCAGCTGCCCAAAGTCAACAAGAGTAAGAACTCGATCGTGGACCCCAAGGTGACGGTGGAGGTGCACGGCGTGGGCCGGGACGCGGCCAGCCGCCAGACGGCCGTGGTCACCAATAACGGTGCGTGCGGGCGGGCTGGGCCGGCCGCTGCGGCGGGCCGGCCGGCTGCTGACGCGGCGCCTGTGCCCCCAGGTTTCAACCCGTGGTGGGACGAGGAGTTGGAGTTTGACGTGGCGGTGCCGGAGCTGGCCCTCGTGCGCTTCGTGGTCGAGGACTACGACGCCTCCTCCAAGAACGACTTCATCGGCCAGAGCACCATCCCCCTGCACAGCCTCAAGCAGGGTGAGTGTCTGTCGAGGGGAGGGGAGGGGAGAGGAGGGGAGGGGAGAGGAGGGTGGGGGGTGGCAGGGCCTGGCATCTCTCGGGTGGGGGTGGCTTCCTTTGAAGTATCCATCCTGCCTGAGTGACTGGAACTTTCCTGGTGTCCTCCCCCACCACCTGCCAGGATACCGCCACGTCCACCTCCTGTCCAAGAATGGGGACCAGCACCCATCCGCCACCCTCTTTGTGAAGGTGTCCCTGCAGGACTAGGCGTGGGAGCCAGGCCTCTGTCCACGGCCGAGGGCAGGGCAGGCGCGGCCGCTCCCAGCTTGGCACTCCGCGCCGGGGACCCGCACCGCCTCCGGCTCCGACCCTGCCTGTGCTGCTGCCTGTCCCCGCCGAGGAGCCGGTCTGGCCCTGGGTCTGTCCTCTCCTCCGTGGGGAGCCACACTGCCGCCCTCTCTGCCCTCTGCGCCCTCTGGCCGGCCCTCGGTGGAGGGTTTTTATAAAAATCTTAAGACTCAGTTCTGCGGCCTCTTTACCTGCACACCAGCACATTCCTGTAAGTGTGCTCACATGTGTGTGTGCATGCGCATGTGCATGCGCGTGTGTGCATGTGTGTGCCGGTGCATGTGCACATGTGCGCATGTATATATGGGTGCATGTGTGCATGCACACACGAATGTGCATGTGTTCAAATGTGCATGTGTGTTCATGTGCACGCACATGTGTGTGCATCTGCATGTGCATGCATGCGTGCATGTGAGTGTACATGTGTGTATGTGCGCGCTCGTGTGCGTGTGTGTGTGTGTGTGTGTGTGCATGCGCTCGTGTGCGCGCGCGCGTGTGTGTGTGTGTGTGTGTGCACCCTGGAAGCCCAGCACCTCACTCTCCCCCTCCACACTCATGCTGTACGGAGGGCACTATCTGTTCCGCCGGGCAGGAGGGGCCAACCAGAAACACCCCCTCTGTGGGGCGGGTACAGAGACCACCCCCAGCCCCAGAGGCCCTGCCCCAGCGGCGGGCCCGCTGAGTGACTCTGACGGAAAACGCACGCACCACGCTGAGGGCCACGAGCTTTTATTGATGGCGGAGGGGGGCTCAGGTCCGCGTGGGGGAGTTCCCGCGGGGGCTCGGCCGTGTGGGTGCCTGGCAGGGGCGGGGCCCCAGCTCAGAAGAAGCCGAGCTGCTTTTTCTCCTGCTGCTGCTTCCACTTGGCCATGCCGTAGAACTCCTCCTTGGACTTCCCAAAGATGTCTTTGAACTCCGAGTCTGAGAGATAGAACTGGGGGCGCGGGGAGGGGGGCCCAGGGAAGGGTGTCCCCTGAGCCCAGAATTCTGTCCTGCCCAGAGGTGTCATCCCAGGGCTCAGGGCTCTCCTCTCCCATCTCTCTCTGCCCATCAATGTCTCCGGAACCCACCCCTCCCCAGACAGCCTGCCCGCTGCCCACCCTCAGGGGCCACCCTCGGCGCCCCCAGCTTAGCGTTCGGTGCATTAGGGCGGGGGCAGGAGTTGGGGGTCCCGGGCACCTACCTCCTTTTGGGCCGGGTCCACGCCCTCCGGCAGGTCCTTGGCAGCCTGGTACATCAGCTGCTCTCGGGACAGAAACCCGTTGGCCGTGGCTGTGGGGCTGCCGGGGCAGCTCTTGCTGCTGGTGCTGCTGCCATCCGCCGTGGGCCCCGGCTCAGGCTCTGGCTCTGGCTCCGGCTCCGGCTCTTTTTCTGACCTGTTCTGGGGCCCCTTGAGGGCCTGCGGGGCCGAGGAGCCTGTCCTGCTGTTGCCTGGCCATCGTGATAGCCGGAAGTTGTTGACCTCCTGTCCATAGAGGGCACTCAGGCTGGGGAAGGCAGGGGGTCGGCTCCCACGGGGAGGCCACACTGAGCCCACTGGCCTTCTTGCCCTCAGCTGCAACCACTGCCACCTTCCAGGGCCTGGCTCCTCCCTTTCCCGTTCCTCCCATCCAGGACCATGCCAACGGAGCGCAGCCCCCCGGGGAAGGCCTGGGAGGCCCCCGTACTCACTGCTATTATCTCAGCGACAGCAGATGCTACCTCCAGGCTGCCCTCCACCAACTCCCTGCAGGACTTGTTGTTCTGGGGGCAAGAATCAGAGGGGAGGTGAGAGGGAAGGGCACCGAGGGGCCCTGAGGACAAGGCCCGGCCTTCCCAACCCACAGACCAGGCAGTGCCTCCCCTCCCCTGGATTAGGGCGGGGCTGGGGGATCAGACCTCGCTCTCGGTCCACTTGTAGGGGTCCCACGTGAGGAACCATCCAGTGAAAGTGGGGGGCTCGTGGCCCTGCTTGACCAGCATGATGGGCATGACCTGGCTGCGCCCCGCCGGGTGGGTCTTCAGGTACTCGAGGCCCCAGGCCACCGCTTCCTCCTCCTGCCGGGCCGAAGCTTCCCCCAGCCACAGGAAGATCTGGGCCACAGAGGTGGGGGCGGGGCTGCCAGAGCTGCCCGCGTCCTTCCCGCCCCTGCCCGCCAGAGGGTCTCAGAGCCCCCAGAACACATGCCAGACACACAGCAGGCTGCAGCCATGTTCACACACCCACAAACACTCCAGAGGGTCACAAGCATATGTGTGTATATGCATTCAATCCACAGATATTTACTGAGTATTTAGGGGTGGGGGTGGGGGGCAGGGGATTCAATTGTGAGGAGAAAAAGAAAAAAAAAGAGAAAACATCTTTGCCCTTGCCAGAGCTTTCATTTTACGGTGGGGAGACAGAAAACTAGCCTAACTAATAAAAAAGTAATATGCAAATTGACCGCCGAGACAGGGTTGGCTCAGTGGATAGAGCGTCGGACTGTGGACTGAAGGGTCCCGGGTTTGATTCTGGTCAAGGGCATGTGCCTTGGCTGCGGGCACATCCCCAGCGGGGGGCGTGCGGGAGGCAGCTGATCGATGTTTCTCTCTCATCGATGTTTCTGACTTTCTATTCCTCTCCCTTCCACTCTGTAAAAAAATCAATAAAATATGTTTTAAAAAATATGCAAATTGACAGTACATTCTCTATACGCACAAGCCACATCCATAAGCCACACCCACGAAGCCAATCAGAGCAAGTATGCAAATTAACCCAACCAAGATGGCAGTTAATTTGCATATCCACACACAGAAAGAAGCCAAGCACTGTGGAAGGGAGCAAAGTTGCAGAGTTCCTCCCACCTCTGCAGTAGCACTAAGTCAGACATTCCCCAAGGGCTTCCGGACTGTGAGAGGGCACAGGCTGTGTTGAGGGACCTCACTGCCAAGTGCACGAATTTCGTGCACCGGGCCTCTACTGGATAATAAACAACATTATAACCTGATGAACAAAAAGATAGATACAGAGGCAGAGAAGCACCAAACAGACTGTCAAATGACAGCGGGGAGGGCTGGGGAGTGTTGGGGGATGTGGTAAGAGATCAACTGAAGGACTTGTATGCATGCAGATAAGCACAACCAATGGACACAAGACACTGGGGGTCGAAGGGGATGAGGGCATGTGTTGGGGGGTAGCAGAGGCCGGGGGAAGGTCAGTGGGGGGAAAAACGAGATATATGTACTACTATCTGTAATATTTTAAACAATAAAAAAATTCTAAAAAAAAAATACAGTCACTCAGTCACACCCACAGCCAGTCGGCCTCACACACACATAGTCTCCGTTGTGCCTGGGCTGGCCAGTTACAGGCAGGAACTTGACCACATAGCCATTCCACACAAAGGCAAACGCAACTCACATTCACACATGGTCAGTCATTCAACGGACAGCTGCTCACTTGACATGGACCCATATCAGCCCCAGGCAGTCGCCTGGAGCCATGTGCCATTTGAAGGCAGAGGGAGTTACATAGAACTACAAAGCCAGTCTCAGTCGCCCACACGTGCACACGTGCCAGGCCACAGTCAGTCTCCCCAAGGCTGACGGTGATACTCATCCAGGGCCTCACACCCTTCGTCACACGGCCGCACACTCAGCGTCTCGGTTGCACAGACTCACCGGCAGCCTTACATGTATTCCTATGGCGAGGAACACGCAAAGACACGCTCACACCCCGGTCCACACACACAGACACACCCCAGTAGGACAGGCGTGGTCGTCTCACCTCTTGCCAGGCGTCCAGTAACATGACATCATGCTTGTCCAGGTCCTCTTGGCTGAAGAAGACCACTTCCATGAGGACCAGGTGGTCATTCTGGCTGGAGCACTCAAATAGCCGTGGCTGGAAGCTGGACACGTCCTCGAGGAGGCTGGCCAGTGTGGGCACAGGCTGTGAGGGGTACGGCCTGGGCAGAGCTCGCCTTCAGCACAAGGGATGCCCATCCCAGGGGCTGGCCCTCCTCTGCGTCCACCCGCCCTGCTCCTCTCTGGGCCTCGTGTCCCCGTCTGTCAGTGGGGAAAGCGGGCTGGGTGGTTAGTCTCGCTCCAGCCAGCTGTGGCACAAGCTGTGCCATGAAGTGTCCCCGGAGTGGGCACTGGAAAGGGATGCCGGCTTCGTGGGGTGGCCTGAGGCGGAGCCCTGCTGCCCTCGGCAGAGAGGAACCCCTGGTCCCGCCCCTGGCTGGGGTCAGCCTCAGGCATAAGATGGGAGGAGGGAAGTTAGGCTGAGGGAGGGGGACAGTGCTACTTAGGAGCTCAGGAGATTTGGGGGAGTGAGGTGCATAAACCGGGTGCAGACAATACAAAGGGTCCAGGACTCAGCTCCCTCCTCCCTGATACACATCCTTGTGCACACTTACACACCACACATGTACACTGTCTTTGCACCACACACACACACACACACACACACACACACACACACACACACACACACCCTTCTGGGGACTGTGGGGCTGGGGAATGCTTCTGCCAGTGGTCCAGCACTGGGACCATGCAGGATGCACATTCAACCAGCAGAGAGCACCACTGCCCTGCACGCCCTGCATCTTCCAGATGCAAGTTAACCCAGGGCTGGGGAGAGAAGCGGAACGGGCTGTGCTCTTGGGACTCCCTGGGGTGGGGAGCCGGGAGTCCCAATTCTAGTCTGGCTCCTCCAGCTCCTTGTGTGACCCTTAATTAGCCCACCCTCTGGGCCTCAGATTCATCCTCCGCGTAAGAACCACCTCCTCCCCTCCCTGTCACCTCTTGTGGCCGGGGTAGGGGGCCCGGCCGCCCAGGGCCTCCCAGAAAGAGGGAGGCTCATGACCCTCCAGCACAGTCTCCTGGTTCTCCTCGTCCTCAGAGATGACAGTGACTGCCCTCCGCGCCATCTCACGCTGGTCCCCGCTGCAGCCCTGGCAGGCAAACAGTTGGGTGAGGCTCTGCAGGGGAGGGGTCCTCCCCGCCACCCCCACAGCCGCCCACTCACAGGGCGCCGAGGCTGATGGGAGGGCAGGCGTGAACAAGGGATGGCCCCTCCTGCCCCTCCTGGCCTCTGTCTCCCCAGCTGGTCAGGATCACGGGGACTGGGGTCTTCTCTGGGTCCAGAGCATGGACTGGGGACTCCCAGGCTTGGGGATCGTTTATGATTTAGGCCAGTGGTTGGCAAACTGTGGCTCGCGAGCCACATGCGGCTCTTTGGCCCCAGGAGTGTGACTCTTCTACAACATACCACGTGCAGGCGCACACATACAGTGCGATTAAAACTTCGTGGCCCATGCACAGAAGTCGGTTTTCGGCTCTCAAAAGACATATCAATCGTTGTACTGTTTATATTTGGTTCTGTCGACTAATGAGTTTGCCAATCACTGGGTTAGGCTGAAGATGAGAAAAAATTCTGGCGAAGGCTTCCTCCTTTTCCCAGGAGATGTGAGAAGGGGCAGGCTCCCTACTCCAGGCAGGAGGGAGGGCCTAGCCTAGCTCTGACCTGTGCAGCCCCAGGCCCCCCTGTCACTTTATAACTTCCCTCAGGTTCCAGAGGGGACCCTCCAGGCCCATCGAAGGTTGGACCGAGGGCTGCATCCCCTGCGGCGTGGCCCCATCCCTGCCTGGCACCCCTGCCCGGGGCCTGCGTGGTCAGTGCTGGTGGTACCTTCCCAAACCAGAGGTAGCAGATGTTGGAGGTGTCCAACAGGAAGATGTCACTGGAGTTGAGGGCGGAGGCCCGGGCCAGCACCTCCGTGGTCCTGGTGTTGTAGCTGTTGGTACCTTGCACATGGAACAGCCTCGTGGGGGACCCTGGCTGCCCCTTGCTGCTGTGCCTGGTGCTCCCCTGCGGGAGGGCTGGGCATCAGCTGGGCAAGGGCTCCCAGGGCTTCCTCCCCCGCCCAGACCCAGCGGGGGACAAACTGCCTCGAGGCCCAGGGATCCTTTTCCTGAAGCCACCACTGCTTTTCTGGACCCTCTGGGTGTGGAGTGTGAGGAGTCCATTGTCTAGGGCAGTGGGCGGCAAACCACGGCTTGCGAGCCACATGCGGCTCTTTGGCCCCTTGAGTGTGGCTCTTCCACAAAATACACGGCCTGGGCAAGTCTATTTTGAAGAAGTGGCGTTAGAAGAAGTTTAAGTTTAAAAAATGTGGCTCTCCAAAGAAATGTCCATCGTGTACTGTTGACATTTGGCTCTGTTGACTAATGAGTTTGCCGACCACTGGTCTAGGGTAGAACCAGGCTTTTCTAAATGGACCCCTCACCCCATCTTCAAGGAGTCAGGGCATAGCATCGCTCCCCCAGCTTGCAGGCAGAAAGTGGGCACCGGCTTCCCCCCCTGTGTGACTCCAGGCAAGGTCCTGGCTTTCAATTCAACTTCCTCCTCTGTGCTCCTGCTTTGAGGCTGGCTCTGAGGACTGAGGATGGGTGGGCGGGGAGAAACTGAGGCAGGGATCACCCTTAGAGCTCCTGGGCTTTGGACAAGCACCCAGAAACCAGAGTGGGACAGGGATCAACCAGGCCCTGGCCTGAGAGGGATAGCATCTTACCTAATAACAGGCAAACATGTAAATTGACTGTACCTCTGCTATGCCCATAGCCAATCAGAGTGAGCATGCAAATTAACCAAGAAAGATGGTGGTTAATTTGCATACACAGGCACCCAGTGCCTGTGTCCCAGGAACATCCTGGCACTCGGGTCACTTGAGGTAAGCCATCAGAGCTGAGGGGGCAGGGGCAGAGCCAGCAATCTGAAGGGGCTGAGGGTCCCCTGCCTGGGGGGGCTGGGGTGGAGCCAGTAATCAATTGATCTCAGGGCACTGGTGGGGGTCCCCTGGCCGAGGTCCCCTGCCCAAGGCCGAAAGCCTCTGTAAGCCATCAGTAGGACATCTCCTGAGGGCTCCCAGTATGTGAGAAGGGGCAGGTTGGGCTGAGGGACCACCCACCCCCAGTGCACAAATTGGTGCATATATAAGGATCACCAGCCCAGGGAGGAGCCATGAGGCTGCGGCCACAGCATCAACAGTGGGTCCTACCTGGAAGACCACCATCTGGCCCTGGAAGATGGCGAAGAAGTGGGGGGGCTCATTGCCCATAGTCACATGCGCTTGCACCAGGGCTCCTTGGTACATGAGGTCCAGCTCCTTGGCATTGCTGCTCAGAGCCACTATCTCCTGTCTGGTGGCCTGCTGGCCCTGCACACAGGGGCGGGGGTGGGGGGTGATGGGTGAGGGCCTGGAGCAACTCTTACATCCCATTCTCAGACCTTCAGCTCTGAGGCTGGGAGGTGCCTGCCCCCCCTCCCCCCAGGGCCTGCGCACCTGCCACAAGTACAGGATGTACTGGATGTGACCCATCCTCTGGTATGTGTACAGGACAAGGTAGCAGTTGCTTGCACAAAACTGTCCACAGAGCTTGGGGTCCTCAGGCTGTCTGCCTAAGTCCTGGATGCACCACACCTGGGGACCAGGGACCAAGGGGCACAGGTGGCTCTCCATCCCAGCTCACCCGGTGCCTCGTCAGGAAGCTCTCAGCCTCATCTGTGCAGGCAACTCTGCACCCACCCCATGCCCTGTGCTGGGCTTTTACAAGGATCCGCAGCTGAATCCTTTCCCCCGGGGGGGGGGGGGGGCTGGGACCCACCACACCTGTCCTGTTCTCAGCCAGGACTCTGAGTCGGCATGTGGTGCCTGGGATACACAAAGTGGTGAGGACTCCGGAGGCTGCCAAGGCTGACCTGCCCCCTGCCCCACACCACTCCCAGCCTGACCCCATCAGCCACAGCACGGGTGAGGGGGTAACAGGTCCTGGCAGAACTGCTGGGGAAAATTCCCCTTTTCAAGGGTCACTGGACAACACAAAGCCTGTTCAAAGCCTGCAGGGAATACACTTCCTCACACTTCACAGCGTGGTTTCTTGTTCCTGTGGGTAGCGGGCAGGGCTCTGGACCGGGCAAACCTGGCCAAATCCCAGTCCGCCTGTGTGAGCTTCAGTGTTTGCCACCTGAAGGTGGGGCCGACAGCGCCCACCTGGACATGGCAGGAAATGGAGCCTGGGCATCCTGTGCCAACAGAGCGACAGCTGCCACTGCGGGGGGCGGGGGCGCGGAAAACGGGGGTTCCTCCGACCAGAGCATCCAGATTCCTGTCTCTTGCAGAGGAAGCTGACGGAGTGTGACTGTGTGTTGGCGTTTGGGGTGTGGGGCTATGATTAATCATGGGACTGTGCCTCTGTGTTGGTGTGTCCCTGTGGGTTCAAGGTTGTACGTGACCGATCATGTATGATGAAGAATTTGTGCAATTGATTCTTGCCGTTGTGCACTGGGTGGTGATTAGGTGCAATTACAAGGTGTATGTGTGTCTGTGTTACCATAGGTATGGCTGTCATACATATGACAATAGGGCAGGAATAAGTGTCCGAGGGTTACTGTGAGTGTTATGTGAGCGAGTGGCCGTGGCCGTGTCTGTGTATAACGGGTTAGACATGATATGAATGTTCTGTCGGGAGGGTGTATGCCTTGTACCCACGCCCCTGAGTGTCTCTTTTTGGGTGTAGATGTGTATTTGAGAGTAGTGGGGTGGCTTTAAGCAGCCATACTGCTCACCTGAAGACAAAGCTTACCCCCTGCTGTGTGCCCATCTCCCCTGTCCTCGCAGCCCCCCAAGTCCGTGCCTCTCACCTCCACCTTGCCAGAGCCATCGTCCACCATCCTGAGTTGGGCGGCTAGCTCAGGTTGGCTGTGCAGTTGGACCACGTCCAGCTTTACCTGATTCAATTTACCTGAGGGTGGGGCGCAGGGGGTTACAGGCGCCTGCTGCGCTGTCCAGGCCCCAAAGCCCCCTCCTCGGCCTCCACCAGACCCACCCATCCTTCAAGAGCCTCCTCCGGCCACGCCCCTCGTCCATCCCGCCCACCAGCCGCGCCCACAGGCCACACCCTCGCCAATCCCACCCACAGGCCACTCTCACGGGCCATGTCCCCTCATGCATCCCGCCTAGCCTCTGGGTGCAGCCCTACAGCCCGGCTCCCAGGCCCCACCCCATCGCCCATCCCGCCCACCAGCCCCGCCCACAGGCCCCGCCCCCGCCGATTCCACCCACAGGCCTCATTCACGGGCCACGCCCCTTCACCCATCCAGCCAAGGCCCTGGATGAAGCTCTTAAGCCCTGCCCCAAACCACGCCCACAGGACACGCCCCATCATCAATCCTGCCCACCAGCCCCGCCCCACCAGCCCCGCCCCATCGCCCATCCCGCCCACAGGCCACGCCCACAGGCCCTGCCCCCTTACCCATCCCGCCAAGGCTCTGGATGAAGCCCTTAGGCCCCGCCCCAAACCACACCCACAGCCCCTCCCCCAAAATCCCCGCCCCTCCCCCTCACGGATCAATTCCAGGTTCTTGTCCTTGTCCCTTTCCTCAGACCAGGTCCGGAAGAGCTGCTTGAAGGCAGTGGACTCGGCGCCCTGTTTCAGCACCTCCACGTTGGTGTAGGTGGGGTAGCACTTGGCCTGGATGAAGCCCTGGGGCGGGAGCCAGGAGACATTCTTGTCCCAGGGCCCCCTGCTGCGCACGCTCCACCCGTGGGGACCTGCCACTTCGCTCAGGCTGCAGGGCCAGCCGAGCTCGGAGCAGCCGTCATGAACCGAGCTCATGACCCGCTTTTCGGAACTGGCTCTGCCGCTAGCGACTTCTCTGAGGTCCCCGTCCCAGGAAGGCCCCACCATGAGCCTGTCTTCCTCAAGACAAGGCCACATAGTCCTTTGACACATGGTCTCTTGGGTGCTAACTGCCCCTCCCCCCCAACCCTCCCACATCGGGGCTCCCAGGGCAGACCACGTGCCTCCAGCTCCCCAGAGAAGGCCCTGTGCCCCCCTCAGACCACTGGGCAGAGCTGTCTCTCCTCCCTCAGACAGGGAGGTTCGTCTCCAGGCTGAGATCCATGCAGGGCCATGGCCTCCAGCAGACAGGGCATGGATGTCTGCTGGCTGACACTACAGGGAAGGGCTGCCTGCCCTCCAGTGCCCGGGGTGGCACCCTGTCCCTCTGAGTCAGGCCCCACAGCCTCACCAGAGCCTGGCTGAAGGAAATCAGCTTCTGGTGGTTCGCCCTGCGTCCCTGCCACACGTAGATCTTACAGCCCCCATGGTCCAGGATGTAGCACTCCTGGGAGCAAGAGTGGGGCTGGTCAGTAGGTGGTCCAGGCTGGGTAGAGGGGACGGTGCGGTAGGTGGGGACAGATAGGGTGACTGGGGCTAGGCCTGCCTCACCTCCTCATGCAGTAGGTCTTGGGTCAGTAGGCGGGTCGCCAACTCCTGGATCACCAGGTCCTTATCCTTCTGGTAGACACTGGAGGGCAGGCATCCAGACGTGGTCAGCTCAGCCCCCAGCTCAGCCTGGCTCCACACTAGCCATATTCAGCCCCGCTTCCCACTTCCCCGACCCCCAGGCAGATGCATAGAGGCTGGGGCCTTGAGGTGAAGTCTTCATTTCAGTGCAGCCTCGCTGTGGAGCCTTAGGCAACTACCTGGCTTTTTTCGGGGCCTCAGTCAGCCTGTCTGTACAGTGGGTTTCTCTAAGGCAGCTGTGTCAGAGTATAGGTTTGGCCCAGGGTCCCACAGGGCCTGCCCCAGAAGCCCAAGAGCCTTTTCTGGGGGGCTTTCTGGGACCCTGTGCTATTGCTGTAACAGCGGGCATGCAGGCCTGGCCTATTCTACCCGCCCTGCCCACTCCCAAGGCCTGCTCACTGGTAGAGGTGGACGCGGGCCTTCTGCAGCTGGTTGACACTTCTGCTGGAAATGGCGGCATGCAGGCTGCCCAGTCTGCAGCCCAGCACGGCTTCCATGATCTCCATGAGGCCTGAGGCTTTGGCCTCATCGTCCACCACAGCAATCTGGGCACGACCGGCACGCTCTCTCTCCTGGAGGCTGCAGGTCAGGGCCAGGGCCTGCGGGAGTGGACCCGGCAGTCAGGGGTTTCCCCAGCATGCCCCTTGCCCCTCAGACAGCAGCATCCCAGGGCCTTCTTGTCACCGCTCTACTCTCAGAGGCCGGGGGAGGGTGTCCCCTTCTCCTGGTGTCCGGAGGCACCACCAGCACAGGGTCTGGGCTCCGTCCACATCTAGTGGTTGCTTTTCAGGTTGGAGCTGAGAGCCAGGCTGAGAATGGAGCCCTGGAGGACCAGCCCTCTCCCCACCGCCCGCACCCCTTCGTTCCCAGGGCAGACACTGACCCGTGCCTTCTCCGAAATGCTGCTCTTGGGCCCGTTCCACTGGATCATCACCTTGCCCAGGTCCAGCAGGAAGATGTCGTCCTTACTGAAGCTTTCCCAGGAGAGCTCCACCTGCCAGAGCCGGGAGGGAAGGGCAGGAGACGGGGCGTCAGGCCTCCAGCGCCCCAATAGAGCGGTTCCCCGGGCCGTCCCTACCTGTGTGAGCATGGCTCGGGTGTGTCACTTGTGTACACGAAGCTGTGTGCAACTGTATATATGTATGACTGTGACACTACTGCTATGGCGTGCAGGCATGCATCTGTGTAACCGTATGGCATGCTGGGGGCCACTCTGTGGCTGTGTGCTCATGAGGCATGGGTGGCTGTAGGGAGTGCTGCATTTCACAGGGTGGACATGACTGACACTTTCACTCAATGCATGTCTGTAGCTGTATATGCACACATGTATACAATTGGGGCGTGCATGCTTACCCATGTGTGTACATGTACTTGTACATATGTGGGGGACACAAAATAGGAACAAGTGTGTGGGCACATGGGTGATGGTGTCTGTGTGGGAAATAGTGTGTTCTCTATGGATAAGCACAGCTATCATCCAGAGAGTAAACAGTTATTACAGGGTAACGGGCAAAGACTAGGGCTGCCTGGTGTCCCTGCTTGAGCAGGGATGTGGGCCACTGAGTCTGTGGGGGACAGTGTGTGAGCCTGTGTGGGATTGTCTTTTGAGTCACAGGGCTGCCGCATGCCATGTAGACATTAACGTGATCAGCTCAGGTTCATTCACATCACAGACATCTAAGACCCGAATGCTCATGACACCAGATTCCAGTCGGATGGCAGGAAAATGTCTTGTTCTACCAAGATCGGCATTTCCCATTCATTTTCAGACAGATGGACGTAAGGGCACTCAACAGACTAGAGTGGCCCCAGGGGTAACCGTGGGAGACAGAGTGTGCGCCTATGGGTGACAGTGACAACGTGTATGAGAGTGTGGGGCTGTGCACCCCCACCCCAAACCATGCTTCTTCCCCTGGTACTGCTTAGAAGGACCTTCCAGGTGCACCCTCTCATCTGTCTTGCCCCTCTTCCCACCCCAACTTCTTTTTTTTAAAAAATATATCTTATTGATTTTTTACAGAGAGGCAAGGAGAGGGATAGAAAGTCAGAAACATTGAGGAGAGAGAACATCGATCAGCCGCCTCTTGCACACCCCCTACTGGGGATGTGCCTGCAACCAAGGTACATGCCCTTGACTGGAATCGAACCTAGGACCTTTCAGTCCGCAGGCCAATGCTCTATCCACTGAGCCAAACTAGCTTCAGCCCACCCAACTTCTTACTATGGCCACGAGATATGAAGAAACAGAGGGTCACAGGAGCCATGGCAGGGGTGGGGCCTAAAACCCGGCTCTGCCTTCTCTCTTCTCATTCAAGGTAGGCCTTAGCACTTTGTAAGTTACATACACATCTGATCACTGTGTTGTACCTCTGAAAGTAACATAATATGTGCGTCAACGGAGACTGAAAAATAAATTTAGAAAAAAGATAGCTCATCTGGGAATGATGACAGCTCATGGTTCCCCTCCCCCACCCCCTGGCACCCTCTGCACATCCCTTCGCTTCAGCACACCAAGCCCGAGCTGACCCAGAAGTCCAGTGGCACCTCTGGTGTCCTCACCTCAGCGGCTGACACGTGCTTCCTCCCTCTGATGCGCAGCAGGCGCTGGATGTTGTACATGTTGGTCTCCACATGCTTGAGGGCAGAGGCCAGGCCTCCCTTCCTGTAGCTGAGGAGGGAACGGGGTCCATGTAAGACCAGACACTGGCGTGTGCAGGAGTGAGTGCAGACATGAGCACATGCATGCACACAAGTGGGGATACACATGTGCTTAATACATATGTGTGCAAGTAGATATGACCATGTGTGCAAGCACATGGCTACACGTGGTGCAACAGTGTGTATGTTTATCCATGTGTTAACATGTGGACACATGCATGCATATATCCATGTATACATGTGGGGGCACAATGTGTATCTGTTCATCCATGTAAGTATAGATGTGAGTATGTGGAATTCGGGCAACCACATCTATGTATGTAGATGGACATTTCATATAAATGGAATTAGAGAACACATGATATATGAATTACCCCATTTTACTTAGGTATTGGGGAGTGTGTGTGGGTATGCCCATCTGCAGGTATACATATTTAGAAGTGGCATGTTTCCTGCATGTGCATGTTACAAATCACAAGTGTGTATGCGTTTATATATACACTATATGCATGTATTAGGTTCAACTGTATGAAACAGAAATGATCGAATACTGGTCATTTCCTATGGTTCAACGTAATATATCGCAACTATTAGTTCGATACATATTTATAGCAAAAGACGTGTGTGTCCTGGGCACAGGAACACAGAAGCAAACGCAGAACACGGGTGTCCACTCCTGGGCGTGTCCCGAAGGGAAACGGAAAAGAGCTGTCCGCACCAAACGTGTGCGCCGTGATGGACGTCAGCTGAACTCACATGACCCCCGGGCGGAAGTAACTGCAGAAGCCGTCGGACTCGTGGCCCTGCACCTCTCGGTGCTGCACGGTGGCGCGGCCCAGGCTCTCCTGCAGGCGCTGCACCAAGGTGCCCGCCGCGCCCTGCGCCTCCGCGTCGGCCTTCCTTCCGATCCAGTAGTGCAGGTCCTTGTGTGTCCCCTGGGTGGCCCCCAGGCTCTGGGGGATCTAGGGCCCAGGAGGGTGTGGGGTGGGGAAGGAGCTGAGCTTCCAGGGCGGGGGGAGGGGCTGAGGGCTAAGGCCTGAGTGAGCCCTGAGGTCAAGGTCCAAGATGTGCCAGGGCCTTGGGGAGCACGGGCCGGGCACTGAGAATGGGGGGCGGGGTGGGGGAGAGGGGTAAGAGGCCTCTGAGGCAGCAGCTCCTGTGGCATGGATCTCTAGCAGGCCTCTTCCCAGGGCAGAGCTTATGGTGCATCAACAGACTCCTCCCCTGGGCCATGCCGCCCCCTCCCACAGGCTCCCCAGCTTCCCAGAGCTCACGTGGAGGACGACATAGCAGTGTTCCTCGAAGAAGTTCCCATAAGCCCCGTCGGGCACGGGCACCAACTTCAGGTTCTGGGAGAGGAAGGGGCCTAGTGACAACGTAGGAGACCTCCCCCACTCCCACCACACACACACACACACCCATGGCCCTCTGGGAAGCCTAGTCCCGGAGATCACACCCATTCTGTGGCATAGCACTGCTGGCCCACGGCGTCCTCACCTCAAGGATCCAGATCTGGAGGTCCCTGTGGCTCTCGATGTCTGGGAGGCTCCTGACGTCCATCCTAGGCCAGACAGGAGCGAGGAAGGAAACCAGAGCCAGAGTTCTCAGACCCTGGCCTACCGAGCAAGGACTCGCCCTGCCTACAGCTCTCTGAAGCACCTTCCTCATAGCCCTTCCTAGGGTTCAACCTAATATACTGCAACTCTTAGTTCAGTACACATTTACAGCAAAAGACAGGTGTGTCCTGGGCACAGGAACCCAGAAGCCAACGCAGAACACGGGTGTCCACTCCTGGGTGTGTCCCGAAGAGAAACGGAAAACAGGTGTCCACACCAAGACCTGTACGCGACAATGGATGTCGGCTAAACTCACATGACCCCTGGGTGGAAGTAACTGATGGCATGGCCCAGGGGAGGAGTCTGTTGTAAGCTCCGCCCACCCAGGGAAGAGGCCTGCTATACCGAAAACACCCGCCAGCCAGGACAGTAACTGCAGATGCCCACACAGAGGCTTGGCAAACAGGGGCTTGGCTTGTCATCTGTGGTTGTGCTCTGTGGGCAGGGATAGGCTTTGGACGTAGGGACATCTTCCGCAAACAGCTGGAGTTAGAAACAGGCTATGCAGCCAGACAGACAGCCAGACAACAGCCAGACAGAGAGGATCTGCGGCGGACAGGGACGGGTCATGGCTCTGCTAGTGGGAACAGAGTTTGAGGCAGGGACAGGCTCTGGAAAGGAGATTGAGTCCTGCGGACTCAGACATGCTCCGCCCACAGGGACGGGGCTGCAAGCAGGCAGAGGCTCTGCGGACCATGAGGAACAGGCAAGGCAAAGGGACAGGCACCTGCAGAGAGAGGGAGAGGCGATGAGGACAGAAGAACGCTCTAGACACAAGCACCGGCTCTGCAAACACGGACAACAGCTTCCTCAGGAGGAAGACCGGATGCAACGGGCACAGATCCTCCCGGCGACAATGAGGCCTGCAGCCAGGGGCCGTCCCAGGGAAACTCACTCAGCCTGCCAACAAGCAAGAGATCGTGGATGCCGAAAAGGACTCTGCAAACCGCCACAGGGTCTGCGGGTCTGGGGAGCTTTGGAGCCTGTGGTTGGGGACAAACCCTCAGGACAGGGCGGCAGACTACGTGAGGGACAGACTCTGCGGAAATGGACAGAGAAGTGGAGAGTTAAGGTCAGCAAACAGGCACAGCATCTTCGGTCAGAGAAACGCTTTCCGGACAGAAGCAGGCGCTTGAGTCCAAGGCCCTTTAGGCATGGCCAGGCTCTGCAGGGGTAGGAGGGTGGGGGTGGGGGTGGAGGGAGAGGGGGAATGGAGCGGGGGGGGGGGGGGGGGAGGAAGAGAGGGATGCAGACTGGAAGCCAGCCTCCAGGGAGATGGGAGGGGCCTGGGCAAACATTCATGAACTTGACAATGAGATCCAGGCTCTGAAAAAAAGACCCAGACACAGGCCTCTGGAGACAGGCCTTGCCGACAGGGAGAGCTTGGCCAAGCCCACACAGGCTCTGCAAACAGACAGGCTCTGTATCAGCGAAAGTTCCTTCAGAGACGGGGGTCGAAGGGGGGGGGGTGTTTGCTGAAAGCAGCCGACAGGGAAATGAGCTTTGTGGTCAAGCCCAGATGCCGCAGACACGGGCTAGTTCTCGCAATACGGCTGGGCTTTGTAGAGAGCCCGGGTTCTGCAAACAGAGACACGCTGTCTAGAAAGTGGAGGGGGGGGGGGGGTCTGGAGACAGACTGCTAACGGGGACACGTGGGATTTGGAGCGAAGGGAGCAGGCAGGCTCAGGCTCTGCAGAAAGTCACGGTGCTCCCAGAGGAACAGTGACCCTGACCGACCGACCATGATAAGCTCTTCATGGGAAATAGGTCCAGGGGCGTGCAGGCAGCGGCCTTGGAAAACGTCACAGACGGGCCCGAAAGGGCTCAGGTTCTGGAGACAGAACCAGGTTCTGACACAGAAACGGACCGCGGAGACGGACTGTGTCCAGAGACAGACAGTCCCTGCAGAGGAAACAGTTCTTCCGACAGGGACAGGCCTTGCACACAGGCGACGCTTTGCCAACAGAAAGTGTCTCTGGGCAGACAGGCGCGCCCCAGACGCGGGCCCCAGACTCGCTCTGTGGACGGGCCAGGCTGCACACGCAGAGCGGCTTCTGCCATCAGGAAGCCGGCCCAGTGCCCAGGGAGATAGGGGCACCCGAAGGAGACCCAGGTTCTGAAAGCAAGGCTCTGCCAAGAGGCTCGGGACAGACACGGGCTCCGCGGACAAGACAAATGTCCTGCAAACTCAGGACAGACCCCGCTCTGGAGACGCGGACAGACTTAGCAGACGGGAGCCGGCTGGACAAAGCAGACACAGACACACCGAGCCCTGAAAACAGAACTGAACTTGTGAGGAGCACAGAAGCTGCAAACAGCCACTTGAGTTTTGCCCCGCGGTTTCCGGAGAGAGACGCGCGGGACGAGAGGTACCTGGGGAGGATCGGGGTCTGGCTTCTGTGACGTCTGGCAGGTGACTCTCAACTACCCCAGGCTCCCCGGCACCGCTCTTCCGGGAACCTCTGTGTGAGGTGTGCTCATTCCTCCATCCGTGGAAGTTCTTGCTCCATCTAACCCCAATCCTGCCAGTGGAGCTTTTGTCCTCTCCGCTGCCTCGCTCACCAGACCCAGACGCCGCTCCTTTCTGACTCTCATTCCCAGCGGCCCTGGCTGAGCTCACCTCCCCGCCCCGCCCCGCCAGGTCTTATCAGCGGGAGGGACACCCTTGGCCCTGTGACCCTGCGTGGCCAGGGGAAGCAGCGGAAGCAGAGATACAGAGTTACAGAAGCGGAGGCATGGCGCGGCAGGTGCAGCGAAGCCAGCCCCGAGGGCAGGGCACAGGCCCTGGGGAGCTGGCAGGACCCCCGGGGAACACCCGGCCTCTCAAAGAGGGCCAAGGGGGCCCTGAAGGGGGGAGGGGTGGGGAGGAGGGCGAGGGGAGGAAGGAGAAGAGAGGAGGGAGAGGGGCGAAAGCAGGTTTTCTTGAATCCTGGGACCCCTTGGAACACACTCTGGAGACCACCTAGGCCAGTGGTTGGCAAACTCATTAGTCAACAGAGCCAACTATCAACGGTACAACGAATGCAATTTCTTTCGAGAGCCCAATTTTTTAAACTTAAACTCTATAGGTAGGTACATTGTTATTAACTTAATTAGGGCCCTCCTAAGCTGGCTTTTGCTAAAAACTCAAGGGGCCCTAACAGGTTTGGCTCGGTGGATAGAGCGTCAGCCTGTGGACTGAAGGGTCCCAGGTTCGATTCTGGTCAAGGGCAGGTGCCTTGGTTGTGGGCACATACCCAGAGGGAGTGTGCAGGAGGCAGCTGATCGATGTTTCTCTCCCATTGATGTTTCTCTCTATCCCTCTCCCTTCCTCTCCATAAAAAAAAAAAAAAAAAAAAATCAGTAAAATATAAAAAAATAAAAACTCAAGGAGCCAAAGAGCCGCATGTGGCTTGCGAGCGCAGTTTGCCGACCACTGACATAGGCTGTTGGCACGGATTCTCGAGGCCGGGGGATTGTGACGTTTGCGGCCTGCTCCCAGCTGCCTCTCCCCCAGCAGCGAGTGGCTGAATGCTTGGAACCTGTGGCTGGGCTGCCCTGAGGGAAAGCGCGTGGAGAGCAAGGTCCCCGGAGCTCCACCTGCACCCACAACTGCTGCTGTAGCCGACGATCTGTACACGGGTGACCGGCAGACACGGTGACCAGGGAAGGGGGGTCTCAAGCAACAAGACATGTGATGACACCACGTGGCGGGCACAGTGACACTCAGAGGTGATGGGGCAGAAGCAGCGACCGAGACAGTGACCGGGGCACGGGCAGGCAGTGAGCAGAGGCGCCGACTCTGAGCTGTGGGCCGGGCGAGAGGTAAGCAGCGACAGACAGAGAGACAGGAAGACAGGCTGGCCTGGGCCCCGTGGGCACCATGTGGGCCAGGGGAGTCAGAGGGGGGCCAGCAGGTTGGGACTGGGCTGATTTCACTGGGTGGGGACAGCATCATGCCTGAGGGGCTGGGAGGGTGCCCCAGTATCCAGTTCCAGCCCGGGGGGCCAAACTCCCACATAGTACCACCTGTGTTCTGTGGCTTCCAACTGGGTCCTGGGGGGTTGAGGAAGGGATGCTCAAAGGATGGGGCCCCCCTCTTTCCTCTAGCATCTCTTCTTTCCCTCAGGTGGTCCCTTTCTCTCTCAGGGGTCCCTGCCCTCTCCACAGAGGCCTCCCACCCACACATATCCCCCTCTCCCCTAAGGCTCTCCCTTCCAACACCTCCCCTGAGCGGGGGACCCTGCCTATGTCCTCTCCCTAGACTGGAAGCCCCCTTCTTTTCCCTGGAGGCTGGCTCCCTCCACCCAGGGCCCCTTTTCACTCCCAGATGCCCGATTCCTCCTCGGGTACCCCTTATCCCCCTCTGCCACTCCCAGGTGTCTCCTCCCATATCCCCTGCACCCACAATGCACCCTCCCTCCCCTGCACCTCCCTCCTCTGGCTCCCTACTCTCCCCTAGGTTCCCCTCCCACCCAGGTGCTCCCTTCTCCAAACCTTTCCTTCCCCCAGCGCCCCCCTTTCCCTGGCACCGCCTACCCAGCCACCCACAGCCTCCTCTGGTGCCCCTTTCTCTCCTAAGAGACCTGTGAAAGGAAGGGGGAGGGGTGCCGCCTGCTGGAGGAAAGGAGGAGCGGGCCTGGGTCCCCAGATATTCAGATTCTGTGGCTGACAGAGCCCCCCACTCACGTACAGCTGCTACGCTCTTCCCTGCCAATCGCTCCGGCCAGGGTCTCCCTGCCCCGACCAGTGTTCTTACGTGTTGGCTGCTCGCTGCCTCCCAGTTCTGCCAGCCCCTTGGCAACCCTGAGCTTGTGCAACCCCCGCCCCCCCCCCATTCAACCATCCACTCCAGTTCTCCCAAGCCCTCGGCCCAGCTGTGCCCCGTGCCCCCTCCCTGCCAGGCCTACCTACCTGCTGGAAACTCCTGGCAGCTTCGCCCTGCCTGTGGGCAGTGTTGGGCCTGGCACAGGACCAGGCTCTGCCCACTGCCCCCCCCCCCCCCCCGAAACTCAATCCCTGCTTCCGGCCTGCAGGACACACCCCATCTCTTTGGGGGGCGGGGGGCTGGACATTCACACTTGGTCCATCGGTGAGTCAGTCAACAAATATGGACCCGGCTCTCCGAGAGCCCACCCTTCCGAGGGGCCCAGGCCCGGCCACACCAGGCCCCTGGCGCCGGAGGCCAGCGAGCGGGAGTGGAGGCCTGCGCTGGGCCAAGGTGTGCATGTGCCATACACTGCGACCTCCCTCCTGAGACCCAGGTGGGCTCCTGACCCCTGGCCCCGGGGGCCAGGCCACCCCAGCCAATTTTAGGAGGCAGCAGGAGCAAGGCTGGAGGGATGGGGGGCGGCAGTCCGGCTCCGTGAGACCCAGGCTCCTTCGGGAGGTCAGGGGGAGGTGGCAGGGCTCTCTGTAACATCTCTGCTGTCCTCCCCACCCCGTGTGGGCACCACGTCCGGCACAGCCCTCGCAGGAAGCCCTGATACCCGTCGTGGGAGAGGCTGGCTTGCCCTTAGAGAGAGGACAGAGCTCCCACATCCTGGGCTGCCCCTTCTTTCCTTCCTGATTGGGAGGGGACATGACTCCCTTGGTCCCACTGACCTCTTCCCGCCCGGGTCCCCCGCGGCCCACCCCCTCTCCCACCCTCGCCAGGGGGGTTCTGAAGGCTCTCCCCGGCTACTTTGTTGCTTCCTGGCTAATCTTCCCAGGCTGGCCGCTGAGGTTAACATTGGCCAAAGCGGCAGGGTGGCCCGGCGTGGGCGGGGCGAGCCCCAAGGCCCCGCCCAGGCCCCGCCCTCAGGCCCCGCCCCCAGGCCCCGCCCCCAGGCTCCCACCAGCCTGATTCCCAGGGTTCTCTAAGTCCCTGGCAGGTGCTCGTCCTGCAGATCCGGACCCTCGCGCAGCAAGCAGCGCGCACAGGATGTGGGGCGGGGACGCCTGACTCGGGTCCTCGGTTCCACGCCCTGGCCCCAAGCCCTTGAGGGGAGCAGCCTTGGGCCCGCGTGGGCCCCCACCTTTGTCTGCAGGCTGCGGAGGGGCAGTGGCAGGGTCCCAGGGCTCTCCCAGCCTGAGGGCGGCTCCCAGCGGGCGCTGTGGGGACCTCCAGGGCCTGAGGTGGAGCTGAGCCCAGGAGGCCTTCCCTCCGAGGCCGAGTCCTCTGTCCCAAGAACAGTCCTAGGCCCCTGCAACGGGGGCTGTGCGACCCTGCTCAGCTGGGCACCCACCTCCTCCAGACACAGCTTGGGCAGGAGTTTCAGTCCCGTTCCTGGGGGCAGCGCGACCCGGTGCTCCAATGGGAAGGGGAGGTGTCCATTCTCCTCCCCACCTCAGGGGGAAAGGCAGGGAGCTGTCAGTCGCGTGGGGCTCTTATCAGGACTCTCCCTAACCCCCACTTCTGCCTTGGCAAAGCTGCTCTGACCTGCCTGGTTGTCCCGCCTGGAACAGCTGGGGGGGGGGGGGGGAGGGTCTTCTTTTTTCTCTGCCCTGGCTGCATCGCTGAGGACCACGCCCAGGGGTTTGGGGTTAAGTGATCAGGGTACTTGAGGGACCTGATTTCTGAGAGCCCGCAGGTGGTTCTCATGGGCAGCCAGCGCCGAGAATCGCTGTAATGGAAGTTTGGGGTAGAAAACTCTGGAGCTCACAGCTTCCTCTCGAGGGTCCCGTGAGCTGGCCTCAGGGATTACTGACTTGCCTGGTGACCCACGGGATGGCTTCCAGGCCACACCCTCCAGGCCCAAGGTGCTCTGAAGTCCCCGCAGGAGCAGATCCTGCGGATCTTGACCCTGGGGCAGCATGCAGCGAGGGTGGGGGACACCTGACAAGGATCCTCGATTCTACTGCCTGTTAAAACGCCCTGGCCCCAGCCCACTCCTTGGTTCTGCAACATGCACCGGTGGCCAGTGCTCAAATAAAGAAACAAACAAATAGGAGGTGAAATCTCAGTTTGCCCAGGTCCCAACTAGCTTCACTGGCAGCCACAGTTGGCAACCATCTGTCTGTCTGCTTGCATGCAAAGGTGTGAGGCAGTCGGGGGGGTGGGGGCAATGCCAGACACGGGGAGAGAAGGCGGAGAGAGGGCCAGGGAGCACAGTGAAAGAGTGAAGAGGGTCAGGGACACAGCCAGAGCCCAGAACCAGGGGAGGGAACTGGGGTGACCTCTCTGGCAGGGTAGTGGTGGAGAGGGCATCTTGAGGCACAGCACAGGCTAGCTGTGTGTGTGTGTGTGTGTGTGTGTGGGGGGGATTTTGGCTTTGTCTCTGGGTAACTGTTATGTTCCCTGGCCCGACACATGCACAGTCCTGTGCTGTTTGGGATGAGTAACTTGCCTGGTGGAACTCTGTATCCCTGTGACCGACAGAACAGAGACAGAAGGACAGGGAAATCAGACATCTCGGCCAGGATACGCCAGGGCTACGGGTTTAGGCACACACAGTGCCCGTGGCTCTCATGGGCGGGGTGGGGGCTGCATTTGGAAAGGGCTGGAATCCTTGCGGGAGGATGGTTAGCCAGACTGCTTCTGACAAGCAGGGGGCCTAATATTGGGCAGAATGTGTTTCTAGCTCCCCCACCCCCCCGGTCCAGGGCTCCTGAGATGGCGCAGTCCTGCTCCCATACTCCAGGAGACCCAAGGTGCTGGCACAGGCTGGGCAGAGGGTAGAGAATCAAGAATCGAGGGACGAGAGGCGCTACCAGTAGAGAAGCAGTTCATCCACAAGAGGGCGGAGTTTTATGTGTTTATTTTTGGCAGGCAGGCAGGAAATCATTGCAAATCTCTTGACTAACAAGGCTCACCCCTGAAACGTGCACATTCCACATGTAGTACTCCCCGAGTAATGCCGGATTGCTCATCACATTCAAATGCCCAACAGACACCCATGGCTACCCGGACACCAGCATCTCCACTCACCGGGGGGGAGGGTGTTAGTCTGGGACAAGCTCCCCGGAGAACGGAGCGGGAAGAGACACCATCAGGTGACAGTACGACAGGGACAGAGGCAGCCAGCGGGTCTTGCCCAGGCCGCTCGCCGTGTGCGCTTCGAGCCGTCCACGCCTCCAGCCCTGGCCTGCCGCTGTCCATCCCAGCACCGTGAGAAGCAGAGGCACGAACGTCACGAGCGTTTGCCCGCGGGGCTGTGTGGTTCGGGGTTTCGTTGGAAAGCCATCCTTACGACGCAGCGTCGCTGTAACGCGCTGCCAGGGTGTGGACGCACAGATGTCTTTTTTTATGCACCCAGAGTTCGAAGGCTGCAACCGTGACCGGTCAGTGTCGCGAGGGCGTCCCCCGTCCCCTCCATCTCACCGAAATGGCACCACGTCCACAGCGCTTCCCCACCGACGCTCCGCCAAGCTGGGCAGGGCTCTTTCCCAGGATTCAAACGCATTGTGGACAAACAGCGAAGGGGAGGAACCACAGAGCGACACGGAGGATCGCAGAGCAATGGAAGACAGAGCAGCAACACCCTCACACAGGCCCCCGCACCTCCATTCGGGGCCCGGCCGGAGAGAGCGCATCCTACGGGCCAGGGTTCGCCACCGAAGGCAGTGGTGGGCAAACTCATCAGTCCACGGAGCCAAATATCAACAGGACAACGACTGACATGTCTTTGGAGAGCCACATTTTTTACACTTAGACTTCTTCTAACGCCACGTCTTCAACATAGACTCGCCCAGGCCGTGGTGTTTTGTGGAAGAGCCACACTCTAGGGGCCGAAAAGCCGCATGTGGCTTGTGAGCCGCAGTTTGCCGACCACTGACCTAAGGTATCCAGGCCCAGATCCTAGCGTAAAAAATACTTGTCCAGAAGACCATTTTGACCTGGTACAGAGGAACCATGGGAACTCAGGATCTCAGGTTTCTCTTTTGGCTCAAGAGTTAGTGATCTTTTGGTACCATGGGAAGCATATGGCACAGAGAACTAGCTAATCGGTGTCAACTCACTTTTTTTTAAAGCCCACAATTTAATAAAAGGTAATCATTAAAAACAATACCCGTATTTACCTTAGAAAACATAAACCCCAAACATTCATCTCATTTCTTGGCCTTATGTTAGAAATCTATTGCTTCATTTACAGGTAGATGATTAAAAATATATATATAGATATAGATATAGATCTTTATTTTGATTACGTACATAAAGCGGAATCAAAGGTTAAAGTAAAAATGGGATTCTGGAGTGTGGTCCAGTAAGGTGCACAGAGTAATCTGCAACCCGTGGAGGGTGGACGGGGGCTCCCCAGACATTCTGCGTCCTCGTGGCGGGAGCCGGCTCCACCCTTGGCAGCTCTGCCCCGGCCCCGCACACAGCCCGCAGGTCTCAGGAACTGCTGGGTGAAGTGTCTCGCTCCCGCCTGCCAAGCGTCACCACTCCATCTGGCACTATTTCTAGGTCCTAGTCCCCTGGAATAGTCTAGAATTTGTCCTCTTTGTCCCCCGCGCCCCCAAACAAGAACCTTGTGATGCCCAACAACGGAGGGGCGCAGGGGAGGGTCTAAGGCTCTGCTCCGGACCGCGTTCTGTGTGGATCTCAACACAGGACAGACGCCGGACCGAGACATTCAAGACATTTAAGGCAGCGGGTTCATGAACGGGAGTTCCCCAAATCCAGGGTATGGCACGGGCCACTCTGCCACGTCCCTGTCATCATGTGGCCACGCCTAGCAAGGGGCTGTTCTGTCTGAACTGGCATGGGGGGAGGGTCCTGGGTTCGGGATACCCGGGATGTGGGGAGATCTGGTTCCACCTGAACACTTACTTCTGAGAGCCAGGCAGAGTCCACAGACCCAAGCGCTGTGGGGAGGACGTGATTGGCAGCTGGCTTCTTTGTTTGGCGAATGGCAGCAAAAAAGACGTGGGATGCTGACACCCCGTTTCCAGTCTGGCCGGTGCCGGGCGTCGCCCCCACCGGAACTCTGGCGGCGGCGGCCCAGCCCGCAGAGAGGACTAAGGCAGTGGTGCCGATGGGCGCGGGCTCTGCGTGGGGGATTGGTAAGAGCCACACGGTACAGACCTGTGGTCGCACAAGCAACACGGCACTGCTTAAAACACCTCCCCGGGCAAGGCTGCGCGGGGAGCCCTCCCCCCCCGCGCCTCAGGACAGGGAGCCCCACCTCTGGACAGGCTCCCCCGGCCGCGGCTCTGAGACAGGCTGTGCCCCGGAAGACAAGACCCAGAGACGGCCTTGGGCCGCATCAGCGCGGCGGATGGCTGAGGCCACGGGTCCCCCAGAGAGAACAGGCCGCCGATCACAGGACCGGGGTGTGGGCTGCCGTTATACATGAATGAGCACCGCTTTGGGGGGTGTGCTGGCCCTCTCTGGACCCTTCCGAATCCCCCTGGCTGATGCCCCGGGGGGCGGGGGGCAGTGGGTGCAGCCTGCCACGGGGCAAGACACCTGCTCCTGACCCTGTCGCGCGAGCAGCGTGGCGGGGAGCGGGCTCTGCGCATCGGTAGGCACAGTGGCAAAGAACAGTGCAACAGCCGCCGTGGGCTCCCTTTGGTGGCAGCGCGGTAGCAGCAAAGAACCCCCCCCAACAGCTCCGTGTGTATCCAGCGTTTGGAAAGGAAAGATTTACAAACTCAACAGACAGATTCTTTTTCTTGCTTAGATGCAAGGGTTTGAGATTTTGGGGAGCCGCTCTCCCCCAAACAACGCCACAAACACAACACACAAAGCACGCGGGAGTATGGCAGTCGCGTGAAAGCAGGAGTGACGCGGTGCCCCTTTTTTTCAAGGGAAAAATGTGACCCCACCCCCGAGACCCACCTGTCACCATCCAAAACCATCGCCCTATAAAACCATCGACCGCTCTCCAAAGCATGGGGCCGCACGATCGCAGAGCCGTCCCCCACCCACGGGGTCAGCCACGAACGGAGACGCAGACACGGTCACTCGAACTCCCACCAGGAGCCTGGCCCTGCCCCGGGCCACCTGCTGGGGGACAGCCTCCCGGACTCACTCCCACACCTCGCCTCCTCCCCGCCCCGCCCCCAAGGTTCTAGAAAATTGTCCTCTTTATCTCGTTAGAGAATCTGAGATAATAAAAGACTAAACGATGTCTGGAAATAGGCTGTATAGAAAAATTAACTCTCGGCTTAAAATAACATTCGAAAAGGCACTTGATCCTGGAGGAAGGAGACTCTGAGTTGGTCAGCTGCTCCGAGCTGGGGTAGGAGACAGGTTGTCTGCGGGGAAGGGAAGGCAGTTGAAAGGAAGTCTGAGAGATATCAAGCTTTTTTTTTTTCCTTTTTTCCTCCCTTTTTGGTATGTCTTCAGAAAAGCAAATCCAGTCAATTGCATGTCCCTTTATGAAATCCGTTAAAAGAGTTCATTTTGTAAAATAGCTGTTTCTGTTTTTAAAAAAAATAGAACAGGCAGGTGCGGCCACCTTCGCCCCGTGGCCCGGAGCGCGACGTGTCCTGGGGAGCGGAGGCCGGGCGGGTCCCCGGGCTGGGGTCTGAGGGCGCGGGGGCGGCAGCCGGCGGCCGGGGCTACCTCTCGCAGAGCCGGTGCAGCATGCTGTACACGTCGTCCTCCCGGCTCAGGCCCTCGAAGAACGGGATGAGGTCCAGCAGCTCCGTGTCCGTCATGTCATCGAACCAGGACTGCACAGGCACCTGGAAGACAGGGAGGGGGGTGGGGAAACAGGCCTGCACGAGGGCCAGTGGCTCCCAGCTTGAATGGGTGCCGTTTGCTCTTTCTTTTCTTTTATTTATTTACTAGAGACCCGTTGCAGGAAGATTCCTGCAAGAATAGAGCTTCCTGTGGCCTGAGCAAAGCTCCCTCCCTTCTCCGTTGTCTCCCTCCCTTGTCCACTACCTCACTTCCTCCTCTGCTGCTTCCCTTCCTCTCATCTCCTCTGCCTCACTCCCTCCCTTCTCCCCCACCCCACTTGCTTACTTCTCCGCAGCTTTGCTCCCTTTTGCAGCGCTTGGCTTCCTTCTACACTGTCTTCTGCATGCGGATATGCAAATTAACCACCATCTTGGTTGGGTTAATTTGCATAGTCACTCTGATTGGCTTGTGGGTGTGACTTCTGGGCATGGCTTGTGGTACGTGTAGCGAAGGATGGTCAGTTTGCATATTACTCTTTTATTAGATAGGATTTATTTTTTTGGGGTGCCCAGGTATCTAGCCATCACCACCACCATCATCATTCTGTTTGTCCCCCCCCCGCTAACCGAGACCAACCCAAAGCAAACTGGTTGGGACAGCGGCTCAGGAAGGCGGGTTCCGGGGACCCAGCTTGCACGCCTCTGCCTGTTTTGTTTTCCTGCTGCAGAGAGGGTGGCTGGAGCGCAGGTCATGTGAGAACTGGCCTTGCTACTTGCTACTCTTTCCATCAAGCCAACTCCGTGTACCTCAGAGCTAAGTGTGTATAACGTTGGTGCTATTATCACACAGAGAATTATTTCCAGTAATTTCAAAAAGTAGTGTTGTCTGTACATTTCTCCCCCAAGCCCTAAAGGAATCCAATTGTCTTACTATTAGCAATGACATTAGTACTGCTCTTTTGAAATGACTAGGGATATACTGTAAAATAAGTACACTATTAATGATGTGGGTATCTTTAGAAATCAAGAGTTGTAGCCTAAGGAATGATTCAGGAGAACCCAAAATGACAGGCATAGGTGAACACCTCAACCGCTGCCTTGCACAATAATTTCAAAACTACAACTAAAAGACTAAATGGACATCATCCAGAACCACAGGAGAGCTGGCTGAGTGGAAATTCCACAACTAGAAGGAAAGAAAGCACACGGAGAATCAGAGGAGCTGCAAAAGCCTGAGGTACGGAGACACACACGCGGAGACAGCTGGTGGCTGGGTGCCTGGCTGGCTTTCTCTAGCAGGAAGGAGACAAAAGGTCCTGACTGCACTGAACCCCAATTCCAGGTGAGACTCTGAGGACCCAGGCTTATATGGAGGTGGGGGATTTGGACTGTCAGGCAGAAACTCAGGGGAGCTGAGAAGGCAGAGGTCTGGAGGCATGTGCACAAGTGTGTGCAGAGAGGACTGTTGAGTGTGTCACTGGCTTTTTCTAGCGGGAAAGAGACAAAAGCCCCTGGCTGTGCTGAACCCCAGTTCCAACTGTGCTAAACCTTGGTTCAAATTGTGCTGAACTCCACTCCTGGGTGAGAATCTGGAAATCCAGATTCATTGGGGGGAAAACTGGACTGTCTGGCAGTGGGCGAAACTTGTGGGTGGCTCACTGTTAGAGGTACTTGTAGCGATTACCACATGACACTGAAACCCAGGGGCCTCTTAGGGTAGGGCTGATGGGAAGCCAAGGCTGTCTGCTTAGCCCTGAGACTTTGCCCCATCCAAGCTGAGCACAGAAGCTTTTGTAATTTTGCAAGTCTTGTCCCATAAGGCTGTCTCCAGCACAGAAGTTCTCCCAACATAGACACAGCTGATCATCACAGGCAATTGGCCTGTAGGTCAATTTCTCCCAGTGATACCAACAACAATCAAGGTTGTACACACAGTCCACAAAGGGGTGCACCAAGAGTGTCCACCTCAGGTAACTGGGGAGGCTGAGACACTGGGCCATATAGGACACCCAGCACACAAAACTACCTTACCAACTCAGGGAAGCAGCAAAAATGCGGAGACAAAGAAACATATCACAAATGAAATAAATGGAGGAAAACAAACAAGTGGATATAGAGTTCAAAACCACAGTTATGAACCACGGTTTCTCAAGAATTTCCTAGAAAAGGCCAATAAATTTAGCGAAACCCTCGAGGATATGAAAAAGGACCAACTAAAAATTAAACATACACTGACTGAAATAAAAAAATATTATACAGAGACCCAACAGCAGACTAAAGGAACACAAGAATCAAGTCAAAGATTTGAAATACAAAGAAGCAAAAAACCCTCAACTGGAAAAGCAAAAAGAAAAAATATTCAAAAATTTGAAGATAATGTAAGAAGCCTCTGGGACAACTTCAAGTGTACCAACATACGAATTATGGGGGTGCCAAAAGAAGAAGAGAGAGAAAGATACTGAAAATCTATTTGAAGAAGTAGTGACTGAAAACTTCCCCCACCTGGTAAAAGAAATAGATTTATAAGTCCAAGGAGACCCCAAACAAAAGGAATCCAGAGAGAACCACACCAAGACACATCATAGTTAAAATGCCAAGAGCAAAAGACAAAGAGAGAATATTAAAAGCAGCAAGAGAAAAACAGTTAATTACCTACAAGGGAGCACCCATACAATTTCTCAGCTTATTTCTCAACAGAAACTATGCAGGCCAGACGGGAGTGGCAAGAAATATTCAAAGTGATGAACAGCAAGAACCTACAACCAAGATTACTCTACCCAGCAAAGCTATTATTCAGAATTGAAGGTCAGATAAAGAGCTTCACAGATAAGAAAAAGCTAAAGGAGTTCATCACCACCAAACCAGTGTTATATGAAATGCTGAAAGGTATTCTTTAAGAAGAGGAGGAAGAAGAAAAAGGTAAAGATAAAAATTATGAACAACAAATAAATATCTATTAACAAGTGAATCTAAAAATCAAGTGAATTAAAACTCTGATGAACAGAATAACTGGTGAATATAATAGAATCAGGGGCATAGAAAGGGAGTGGACTGACAATTCTTGGGGGGGAAGTGATGTGGGGGTGCAGGAAGGGACTGGAGAAAAATCGTACACCTATGGATGAAGACATTCTGGGGGGGAGGGGGAAGGTAAGGGTGGAGGGTGGGGTGAAGGGGAGCTATGAAGAACAATTGTAATAATCTGAACAATAAAGATTTATTAAATAAAAAAACAGAGTTTTAGCCTAAGAGCAGACAAATCCCAAATCCAAAAAAGAAAATGAAGTAACACAGGGAAAAACCCAGGTGAATTTATGATTTAGTTTGCACTTCAAAAATATGTATATTTTAGCTCTGTCCAGTAGAAAGGACCAGAAGCAAAGGCCATTTCAGTAAGAATGAGAACCCCACCCCTCCACATTGTGGTCCCCAAATAAATACCCTCTCCGCTAACAGGAAGCAGGTGCCAGAGAAAAATGGCTGATTTTAGGGCTGAAGCAAGAAATGGATGAGTCCCGAACATCCTGTTGTATCAGAAAGTAGGAAGCTATCAAAGACTATTGTTACTTGAAGGGGTGTCTACCAGTCAAAGCCGAATACTTAAGCAGACAAAAGAATGAGAAATAGGTTAAACTAGAACAATAAGAAAATCCACCGAGTTCATGATGGCACTACCACCAACAAAATGTCCTTGGCTACTTTTGGAAGCTGCTAGGGCGCCAACTCATTACTCTGAAATTGTAGACTTAAAGACAAAGAACCAAGGTTTCAGCCTGCCTCCCATATTCAAACATTCAAACAGAACCTTAGGGTACTGAAGCAGTCAATACGGGCAAGTGTAATTAAAAAGAAAATCAGAATCCCAGCCAACAAATGCAGAAACAATGATCAAGTGTAGAAATCACCATTTTGCAGTTTTTGATGAAGCGGCGGGGGTAGGTCATGATCCATAGCTGCTTATATTTTAGGGCCAAAGGTTGGTGGGGAATTTTAAAATGGACGACTCTGGCGAACACCACCAGAATCCGAAGATCAATTAAAAATCTTTAAAAGTGGGACAACCTGAGATTCTCTGTCTCCTGAGGTGTAACCACATAGACACACAAGGCCGCCTATGACAGATTCTTGGGGGGAAAGGAAAACTGAACCGAGTTTCATTAAGAAGCAGTGATCTGCCAAGACCGGTTTGGCTCAGTGGATAGAGCGTCGGACTGCGGACTGAAGGGTCCCGGGTTCGATTCCGGCAAGGGCATATACCTTGGCTGCGGGCACATCCCCAGTAGGGGGCGTGCAAGAGGCAGCTGATCGATGGCTCTCTCTCATCGATGTTTCTGACTTTCTATCCCTCTCCTTCTGCTCTGTAAAAAATCAATAAAATATATTAAAAGAAAAAAAGAAGCAGTGATCTAACTTCGTGTTAAAGAAAATACACTGCACTGGTGTGGCTCAGTGGTTGAACACTGACCTATGACCTAAGAGGCCACGGTTTGAGTCCCGGTCAGGGCACAGGCCCGGGTTGCTTGCGGCTCCACCCCAGTGTGGGGCGTGCAGGAGGAAGCCGATCGATGATTCTCTCTCATCATTGATGTTTCTCTCTCCCTCCCTCTCCCTTCCTCTCTGAAATCATTACAAACATATTAAGAAAGAAAAGAAAAGATACTGGCTGCCGAAACCTATCGATCACCACCATGAGGCTGTAACCAGGCAAATCCAGAATGTGGGAAACGTCTACGAAAAAAGCAGCCAGGATTTCCTCAACAAACAAAAGGCGTGAAGACGCTAAAGGGGGAGGAGAAGACGCGTTGTCAAGGTTATGCAGGAATGAAGAGACCTCCTCAGCAAATGTCTTGTTTGGATTCTGATTCAAACCAAACCTAAGGAAGCATTTCGAGGTCACAGGCCGTCCGCGGATGCAGCCCGGACACGAGGTGGGAGAAACTGTTCGTTTTGTCAGACGTGATCCCCGGATCGTGATTCCATTAAAAAGCGATCCCTCTCTGCGAGAGACCAAAAAGGAATGAGGTTGAATCTGATGGACTCATTACAGTGAACACGTGTAAACATAGTAAGTTCTGAAGGTTGATGAAGAGGATGATTGCACCCTAACTGGATCTGGTTTGGACTCGTTTTTACATGACCGGCGGAGCAGCCACGTTCTGGTGAGTCTGAGAGGCCGGCCGCCCTCTCTTCTCCGGACACGCAGGGCCTGGGAGAGGTCTTGTCCTGAGAGTCGTGCTGCCCCGGGGAGTCCACGGGACAGCTGCCATGCTCGGGGAAACGTTCCGCAGGACATGCTCCCAGTGTGCACGTTTCGCACATCAGTGTGAGACAGTGAAGCCAGGCAGCCTCGGGAGACTTGGTAAGGGGTTTTACTCATTCCTGCCCAAGAGCCACATCTGTTGAAAATGTCCCCCCGGGCCTTCGGAGTCTACAGGGGTCCTCAGTCCTAGGCAGTGCCAGCTCCAGGGGGTCCACGACAGACATACCCCTTCTCAGGAACCGTCCCAGAGATGGTGAGGTACAGGCTCACCGAGCCCTTACCCATCGCCAGCACCGTGGGAAGTGCTCTGCGTGGATTGCCACAATGAATCCTCCCACGATCCTAGGCAGAAAGATCAGCATTGCCCTGCCCAGTTTGGCTCAGTGGATAGAGCTTCAGCCTGCGGACGGAAGGGTCCCCGGGTTCGATCCTGGTCAAGGGCACATGCCTGGGTTGCGGGTTCGATCCCCAGTGGGAGGCATGCAGGAGGCAGCCGATCAATGGTTCTCTCTCCTCACTGATGTTTCTTTTTTTAAAAATATATTTTATTGGGTTTTTACGGAGAGGAAGAGAGAGTCAGAAACATCGATGAGAGAGAAACATCGATCAGCTGCCTCTTGCACACCCCCGACTGGAGATGTGCCCGCAGCCAAGGTACATGCCCTTGACCGGAATCGAACCCGGGACCTTTCAGTCCAAAGGCCGACGCTCTACCACTGAGCCAAACGGGTTTCGGCTCATCACTGATGTTTCTCTCTCTCTCTGTTCCTCTCTGAAATCAATAAAAATATTTTAAAAAAAAGGAAGATCAGCATTCCTGTCATCCCCATGGAGGTTACATCATCGGGTCGACGTCCCGCAGCGGCTACGTGGAAAAGGCCACGAGACCTTGCCCAGGAGCCGAACGGTGCAGCCGTGCCAGTCGCCGACCTCTGACCCAGGAGGTCACGGTTCGATGCCGGTCAGGCACATGGCCAGGTGGCGGGCTCGATCAATAAAAAAGAAAAAAAAAGAAAAGAAAAAGAAGAACAAGAAAAAAAGAGCTCAGATCCCCCGGGACTACTCACTGCGTTCTCGGGGTGGAAGATGTACGAGGCCGGAGAGTTGTCCACGATGATCACTTTGCTCAGCTCCCGCCCCAGGCGGCTCAGGTCTTTGACGTAGTTGCCTCGGTGGAACACACAGGACTCTCTGAAGAGCCGGGCCCGGAACACCCCCCAGCGGTCCAGCAGGTCGGCCACGGGGTCCGCGTACTGGAAGGCAGGTGCCGCCGTGAAGGCCGGCGCCAGGAGCCCCGAACCCTGACCCGCGGCCTGCTCCTCTCCAGAGGGATCGATGCCGGCGGGAGGTTCGGGGTCCTGGTTATTTCCTCTGTGCGTGTAAGACGCCCTGGGTTCTTCTGCTCCTCCCACTGCCCTTCTCCACTCCATCAGGAGCTCTTGTCAGTCTCCTTGCCCCTCTGCCACAGGCTCACGGCTCGCACCCAGTCCTCTAATCTCGGGGTGGGGGGCCTCCCTCCAGCCACTCACTGGCAATAAGGCCCGCACTCCTCACCACCCGCCCCGTCAAGCCTGCAGCTGTGTGACTTCTTCAGACCTCCCCGCACCTCCCGTCACTGAGCACAGTGAGAACCAGCGCTCCCTCGGCCCGGAGAGTCCCCCCACCCCGGCTCTGCATGAGCCTCTCCCGCAGCCTCGTTTCTCAGGCCTCGTCCCTCACCACCCACGGAGGGTCCTGCATCTTCCTGTGGATGCTGCTCCATTCCTCACAGAGCTCATCACCAGCAGGATTACTTTCTTTTCTCTCCAACATCATGTTTGCCTTGCACCTTGCAGAGTGCCTACCCCAGGGCTGGGGCTCGGTAAATACTAGTTTCAGTTGTGAACAACGAATAAGTTGACTTTATGTATGTATGTACTGCTAGTACAGTGGTCGGCAAAGGGCGGTTAGGGAGCCACATGTGGCTCGCGAGCTGCGGTTTGCCGCTCTGTTGACCAATGAGTTTGCCGACCACTGGACTAGACTAAATGTTATGTATACTTGGAAGCTGTGAGGATTAGGCAATTGTAGCATATTATGTGCAAAGAGGTAAAGGGTAGTGCATGACAGCGGTCGGCAAACTCAGTGTATCTACTAGTACAGTGGTCAGCAAACAAGGCTCACTAGCCCCGGTTTGCCAACCACCGCACTAGTATATACACCAAGTGGCCAGATTATTATGATCTCTGAATGCATAATAATCTGGCCACTCAATGCATATCCTATACAATAAAAGACTAATATGCAAACTGTCCCCTTGACCAGGAGTTTGACCAGCAGGCAGGCTGGCCAACCGCCCTTGTCCTCTCCCCCTGGCCAGGCTGGCTGGACCCCACCCATGCACAAATTTATGTACCGGGCCTCTAATACACACACACACACACACACACACACACACACACACACACTGGGTGGCCAGATTATTATGCATTCAGAGATCACAATAATCTGGCCACTCAGGACATACATTTATTTATTTATTTTGAGCTGACTTTTAATTGGGCTTGTGTGGCATAAGGCCACACCGCCCCCTAGAGGTGCTCTGGGCAATTAGCCTGCCCAGCCCTGACCACTCTCAGGACAGACACCCACTTCCATTCATCAGGAGTTGACGGGAGAGAGTGTGAGCTGGGGATCCCCCTGCCGGGCCCTCTCTCAGGGATCCCCCTGGGCAGCTTCCCCCAGCAGGCTGGAATGGATCAAGACGTTCAGGGGTCGTCCCTGAGGGAACGTCTTCGTTCATGGAGCTATCTGAAAGACGGCCAGACGGAGTGGCTGGAGCTGGAGGCAAGAGTGGCAGTTCCCGCCCCAAGTGAGGCCAGGCCTCGGCACCAGATTCCAGTGCGGGGCACAGCCAGGTGTCACCAGGGCCAGCGAGGCAGAGAGTAACGGAGGCTGGCGGTGCTGGGAAGGCCCGCAGCCAAGGGCAGAGCAGCTGCCAGCAGCACTGCGGGGCCCCGGGCAGCAGCTCTGATGCCATGACGAGCCTCTCTCTCCAGGGACCCGAGGAGGGAGATCGAGTCCAGGAGCAGCTCACCTCCTCTGACACGGGGGGGCGGGGTGGGGGGCGAGCGCTCAGGGCACGGCAGCTTCCTGCTGGAGGCAGCCACGGCCATGTGGGCGGGTCCTAGGGAGCTCACTCCACGTGGAGATGACGGCTGTCCTCACAATCACTGACCCTGGTCATGGCCTGCATCTTCCAAGGACGTGTGCAGGCCCAGGGCCTCAGGCCTTGGAGATGGGCTTGGGGAAGGTAAGCTTTCTGAGGCCTGGGGCGGCATCCTAGCTCTCTGCTGTCGCCCAGGGCCTTCGATAGTGCTGGGCACACAGTAGGTGCGATGTAAATATTGGTTGGGGGACTGAGCGAGTGGAGGGGGACTGAGTGGAGAGGGACTGAGCGAGTGGAGGGGGACTGAGCGAGTGGAGGGGGACTGAGCGGAGGGGGACTGAGCGAGTGGAGGGGGACTGAGTGGAGGGGGACTGAGCGAGTGGAGGGGGACTGAGCTAGTGGAGGGGGACTGAGCGAGTGGAGGGGGACTGAGCGAGTGGAGGGGGACTGAGTGGAGGGGGACTGAGCGAGTGGAGGGGGACTGAGTGGAGGGGGACTGAGCGAGTGGAGGGGGACTGAGCGAGTGGAGGGGGACTGAGTGGAGGGGGACTGAGCGAGTGGAGGGGGACTGAGTGGAGGGGGACTGAGCCAGTGAAGGGGGACTGAGCAAGTCAATGGGGACTGGGCGAGTGGAGGAAACGAAGATGAGGTTGCAGACACTGAAGGGCTCTGCCAGGCAGCTCAGGGTTCCTGTTGGGCCCCGGGCGGTGGGGCAGGAGGTCACTACACCAATGGTGCCGCCTGGGAGCGGAGTCCAGAGCCAAGCACTGGGGAGCGCCCACCTGTCAGCACAGCTTGGGCATCAGGGAGGACAGAGGCTGGAAGGCTGAGCCAGGCTGGAGCAGCAGCGGGAGAAGGTGGAGAGACAGATGGAGGGACAGGTGGGAGCCGTCCAGGAAAAGAGACGGAACAAGGATGTGGAAGCGGGTGCTGGGGACGATGCCAAGCAGGAGCACTTTCAATTCGGCCCAAGAAGAAGCAGCCCTCAGTCCCCCGTCACCGGTGCAATCTTCCTTTTCATTGTTTCTTTTTCTTTTCTTTTCTTTTATATTTTATTGACTTTTTTACAGCGAGGAAGGGAGGGGATAAACAGAAACATAATGAGAGAGAAACATCGGTCAGCTGCCTCCTATACACCCTATCCTGGGGATGTGCCCGCAACCAAGGCACATGCCGTTGACCGGAATCGAACCTGGGACCGTGCAGTCCACAGGCCGACGCTCTATCCACTGAGCCACACCGGTTGGGGCTCATTGTTTCTGTGGTTATCACTTGGGGCCCCTCCACACGCAGGGCGCTGTCAGGAGAGCCCGTACTGCAGTCAGACTCGGTGTCACTCATCGGAAAGCGTGCACATCGGGAAGACGACACGCCCCCGAGGCCGCGTTCTGGGGTAAGCGCACGAGGAAGGCCCAGATTTGGGATTCTGGTTCTGCCGGCTCACACGTTAAGGACTGGCAACGAGTCTGCAAGCATGGTGTGCAGGCGAGGTTCTCTCTCACCTCGGCCATGACAGAGAGACGGCCCGAACCAGGATCGCCCAGGCAGGCAACCTGGAATCCGAGACCCCCGCCTGCAGAGAAGGGAGCCAGCGGGTGCAGGACCTGGGGCGGCAACTGCAGGCGAGTCCTCAGAGCAGGTCTGAGACGGGCGCTTGGCTAACCTGAGCTCCACAAAGCTCGTCTTTGGGGTCACTCGGGTCTCGGAGATGCCCATGGAGACACAAAGCTCATCTTTGGGGCCACTCGGGTCTCGGAGGTGCCCATGAGACACTGGTGGTGGCACTAAGCAATGGATGGTGTTGCCCGGCCGGTGTGGCTCAGTGGTTGGGCATCAAACTAGGAACCGGAAGGTCACAGCTCGGTTCCCGGCCAGGGGACACGCCTGGGTTCCAGGTCTGACCCCCAGTAGGGGGCATGCGGGAGGCAGCCAATGCAGGATTCTCTCTCATTGGTGTTTCTGTCTCGTTCCCTCTTTCCCTTCCTCCCTCTGAAATCAGTAGTGTGTGTATATATATGTATATATGTGTGTGTGTGTGTATATATATATGTACATATATATATACATCTATACACATACATACACACACACACACACACACACATATATATATATATATGTATATGTATATATATATACACACACACACTAGAGGCCCAGTGCATGAATTCGTGCATGGGTGGGGCCCATGTCCCCATAACGGTGCCACCCACGCTCCTGGTGCAGCGAGCGAACGTAACAAATGAAAAGCAGCAGCTCTGAGGAGTATAAACTGCGCACCGAGAGCGCCGCAGGCTGCGGAGGGCTGTGCAGTCCACAGCTCTCGGGTCATGGGAAGAGGCCTCGCATGCCTCCTGGTTCCTCTTGGCTCCCGGCTCCTCCTCTGCCTGGGGTTTGGGCCAAACCCTGGGAGCTTCCGATGGCTCTCACCTCACACCTCACACTTTCCAGTCCAGACCACCGGCGCCTGCAGCAAGCTAATCTCTCAGTTGGAACATCTGCCCCCTGGTGGTCAGTGTGTATCATAGCGACTGGTCAAGAGGTCAAACTCCTGGCGGAACTCCAGTCAAGGGGACAATTTGCATATTAGGCTTTTCATATAAAACACACACACACACACACACATACCCTTATTTAAGAATGGTATTGGCCCCGTCAGAGTCAAGGTTTGAGAGATGGCCACACAAGGATCTTCTCTGAGGAGCGGAGGTCTGCCTGCCTGACCCACAAGCCCAGGCACCTCAGTGCACCCGCTAAAGGGCGGACTAACCCACCTCAGGGTCCCGTGAACCCGACAATCCCCTTGAACAGTGCGAGAGGGCAAAGGAATCACTGTTTGCTGAGAGCCAATGTAGACGCTGGGTCCGAGATTCATACAGGGTCAAACACGTGGTCTACTTTACCGTCACGACCAATACGGTAACAAACAAGGACACCAGAGCAGGTGCCACGGGACAGCGCCCAGCAGAGCATACGGACACAGCTGGCATCCATCCGTGAGCACCTGCTGCATATGAATCAAGCCCTTCACGCGCCTTCCTTTGATCCGCCCCACGAGGCCGATGAAATGATCCCCGATGAGCAGAAACGGAGGCGAGGAGCGAAGTAACTTGCCTGAGATCACAGTCCTCGTGGGCGCACTCAGAGCTCTCCCTGGGCCCAGGCACGCGGGTCAGTGGCTGGCACCGACCTCTCCCGCAGACCCGTGCAACTGAGCGCCTGGCACGTGGTTGCCAGCAAACAGGTGAGGTGCAGACACCCTTCTTGGTTACGCTGGACACACGTGTGATTTCCTGTTCTGGGGACAGCCAGCTGCAGGCGGCTGCGCGCAGCAACTCCACGGAGGAGCATTTGTTCTGCGTGCTCCCCGTCACCATGGTAACCCAGAAGCCTTTCAGGCTGGCACTGTGCACAGAGCCTGCATCCATCCCATCTGGGGTGGGAATGTGTCACCATGGAAACGGCTTCCCCCACCTCACCAAAGGGCTGTTTGACAGACAGGGGCACGGGTGGAGGGGCGGGACGCACCTTGGCCAGGCTGGCAGTGAAGAGCACGCACTCGAAGAGCTGGCCCATCCTCTGCAGGAACTCGTCCACGTGCGGCCGCTTCAGCACGTACACCTGCAACGGCAGGAAGCCGCGGCCGGCGTCAGAGCAGGCGCCGGGGATGGCCCGGTCCAAACGCCAGCGCAGGGGCGGCTCCTTTACAACGACCTGCCTCCTGCCCGCGGGGCCTAGGAGCGGGATGAAGACCCAGATCTTAGGAGGGGCTCGCACTCTGGTGTGGCACTTCACGCCAGACACACCACCAGATGGGGCTCCGGGTCTGAGTCTGGCGTCAACGCGTCCCCCCACCCACACCCCCTCAAGGGGAAAGGAAGGCTGAGCAGGGTCCCCAGGGCCTGGGGTTTTCAGACCCAGGGAACGGAAGGGCCATGCCCTCCCTGTTGGTGAGAAACAAGGGGTTCATTTCGCTGTGTTTCTGGGCACACACTCTGGGGGAGCCTGTGTGTGGACCCGGGCCGGGGTGAGGGGCATCCTTTGGAGGTGCAGGCCCGGCCCAGCAGGTCCTCCGATGGGAACGCCTCCCCTCGCTGGGAAGGACCGCGGAGGAGGTGCCTGCCTTGTGGGGTTTGGGACGGCACTGGGGACACCACCAAGGCCCTGTGCTTGGGCTTGGAACAGAAATGAGTGGTTCAGGGGTCGTGAAGCAGCCCAATCCCAGGCCCCAGACACGGGCATCTGGAGGGGCCACCCAGCAGAGGGAGCAAAGCGTTTTCTAGAGGTATGTGTGTGTGTGTGTGGCGGGGGGGAGGGGGGGGGGCGGCATGCTCCTGGCTGGGGCCGGAACAAATCTGAGGCAACAGGGAGATGGTCGGGAAGGCAACGCTGGTGAGCAAAGATAGAGGAGGTAGGAGGAGGGAAGAACTAATTAAAACCTGAATAAATCCCATTCGAAATTAGCCACGTCCCCAACATAAATCAGACTTGTTAAAATTTGGTTCAGCGTGTGTTCACTGAACTCGGCGCCGTGCTCAGCCTGAAGCGGTTACAGAGGCGAGTAACACCCAGGCCTGGCCCTTACAGAGCTCACAGTCTAGAGCAGACACACACACAAATACACCCAAACCAGAGGCCCGGTGCATGAAAACTCAGGCACTGGAGGGGGGCGGCCTTCAGCCCGGCCTGTCCCCTCTCACAGTCCAGGAGCCCTCAGGGGCGGGAGGTGACCCGGAGATCAGGGGAAGGCGACGCCCCATCACACCTCTGCTGCTGCCACTGCCAGCAGCGCAAGCCTCGGCCAGCCCTGGTTTCCTGAGCCTCAGAAGGCTCTGGGAGGCTGGGCAGCCACCATCTGAGGCTTGCCTGCACCTTGGGCTGGCCCTGGGGGGCTGAGGAGATTGGGGGACTCCAGAGGCAGGGGCACGGAGTGGCCAGGCCTGCCTGGGGGCTGGGCTGAGCTTGCCACATGGCTGCTGCCCTGGCAGGGCTGAGGGGACTTGGTGCTGCCATCTTGTGGCTGTGGGCACTCCATCTTTGAGGGCAGGGCAATCAGCATATCCCCTCCTTGTTGGCTGTGAATGCTGCCATCTTTGAGGGTGGGATAGTCAATTAGCATATCCCCTCCTCATTGGCTGTGGGTGCTGCCATCTTTGCGATGGCATGAGGGTCCATTAGCATATTCCCTCTTTATTAGATAGGATAAGCATGCACAGCAAGAGTTACAGCAGAGGTGTAAATTAAGGACAATCAGTTGCTCTCTGAAGGGGAGGGAATCACAGAAGGTAATGTTTGGCCGGGACCTTGAGGGATGAATAGGAGTTCACCAGGCCAGCAAGGAAAAGCAAGCTTCCCAGCAGGGAAAATAGTAATAAGCATGAGACCTGGACTGGAAACATGTGGGGTGTCAGAGAATGGCCAGTGCCCTGCGTGGCCAGCCCTCCAGCCATTGAGGAAGGGAGATGGGGGCTAGGAGGAGTGGCCGGAGACAAAGTGTGGGAGTGAGTATGTGGGGCCCTGAATTTTGGCAGATGAAGCAGGTCAGACATCCTACAAGAGGAGGAACAGAGGGGAGACAAGGGGCCCTGTACCACACAGGAATTCTTTCAAAATAAATATATATTTTTATTGCGTTAGGGGAGGGAGGGAGGGGGAGATAGAAACATCCATGATGAGAGAGAATAATTGATCATCCACCTCCTGCACGGCCCCTACTGGGAATCAAACCATGACCTCCTGGTTCATAGGTTGATGCTCAACCACGGAGCCCCCTGGCTGGGGCACACAGAAATTCTATGGAGCCATGAATTGGTGGGAAACTCATGGCCGATTGAGAGTAAAGTGAGTGTGGGTCTGTGGCCGAGGGTGCGGGGAGGGGTCTGCAGAGCTGGGAGCCTGGGTGGTGGGGGCTGAGGGCGGAGCCAGTGGCTGCAGCAGCTCTAGGTGCTCCCTCTGCCCAGGAGCCTCTTGGTGCAGGGAATGGTGTGGCCCGGGTGGGCCCTCTGTCTCCCTGGGAAGGCTGCTTGGAAAGCAAGCTTCGCTACTGGCAAAGGGCAAGAGACTGCTTGGGAACTCTGGCTCCCCAAACCAGAGGTCCGGTGCATGAAAATTCATGCCCTGGACGGAGGCATCCTCAGCCAGGCCTGCCCCCTCTCACAGTCCGGGAGCCCTCAGGGGCGGGAGGCAACCCGGCGACTGGGGTAAGGCGACGCCCCGGCACACATCTGCTGCTGCCACTGCTGGCAGCGCAAGCTTCGGCCGGCCCTGGTTTCCTGAGCCTCGGGCGGGCCTGGGCGGCTGGGCAGCCCCCGTCCGAAGCTTGTCTGCACCTGGGGCCGGCCCTGGGCAGCTGGCTGGAGATAAAAGTGTGAGCGACAGGGGGGAGCGAGTACGCGGGGCCCTGAGAGGAGGGTCCGGGCGGATGCCGGTGTCCAGGCCCGCGTCCCCGTGCAAGTAACCGAGAATAGGCCCCTCGGGACCTGCACAGCCTATCCTGGATTACTTGAACGAGGCCACGGCCTCGCCAGGGCTTGGTCCTCCTCCCTGCGCCTGTGGCTTCTTTCCCTCCGGGCAGAGCATGCTGGGACCCCGCCCCGGGGCCCTGGGGTCTCGGAGCAGCCTGGAGGGAGGCTGGGGGGGCTTGGGCTGGCTCCTTCTAGAAGGGCCTGGCCATAGCAGGTCAGGCCGGGGGTCACGCTCACAGTCAGGAGGTATTCGTTTCTCTCCTCATTCTTGCCATGCAGCCGTCACTTTGTAACGTGAGCCAAGATAGTGAGTGCAGAAGCCTTCACCGCCTCTCAGATGCCAAGTTAATTCAGTGGATGCTTTTGCACACGTTAAAGGCCCAAGGGCCTGCCGTCTGGGCTCCCCTGATGGCTTTTAAAAGCATGAAGTGTGGAGAGGCTAGGGACAAAGCTGCCTTTTCCGGGGCGGCTTCCCTGCAGGCCAGAAAGGGACCGGAGTGTCAGGGGAAGACAGAGTCTCGTTTTAATTCTTTATGTTGTATGCCCCTGAGGCAACACTTTCTCTGGCTGAGTCTCGGTTCCCCATCTGGACATGAGCTGGCTGGATCAGCTGGTTCCTTCCCAGGGCTTGGCAATTCTGACACCCTCCACTCCAGGACCAGAGGCTACGGGCATTGCTATGGAGACACATCCTGTTATGGGTCAAGGAGGAGAAGAGGGAAGAGGGGAGGGGGGGTGGGAGAGGGAGGGAGAAAGAGGGAGAAGGAGGGAGGAAGAGAGGGAGGGAGGAAGAGAAGGAGGGAAGGAGAGGGAGAGGGAAGGGGAGAGAGGAAGAGACAGGGAGGGAGAGGAGGGAGAGAGAGGAAAGGAGAGAGGGAGGGGGAGAGAGAGAGAGCAAGAGAGGGAGGGAGAGAGGGAGAGAGGGAGAGGGGGAGAGAGAGAGAGAGAGAGAGAGAAAGAGAGAGATCGCTTCCTGGGATGTAAACTATCAGGCCAGAGACTCCCACTTTAAGTCCGAGGGGTTGACAGGAAGATAGATGGTCAGATCACTCCCCCCTGCCCCTCTCGGGGGAACCCCCACAAAGGCTCTGCTTTTCCTACAAGGTTCAAAGCTACTTTTCCTACAATGTTTCCAATATGTTCCTACAGGAAGCTTTCCCAGAGGAGCTTCCTGCAGACAGGGGGACAAAGATGCCCTCCGCCCCCAAACCCCCAGCCTCCGCCCTTTCTCTTGGGGTTGGGTTTCTGCTCAAGATTCACCGGAGAACACGGTGCGGGAGCGACAAGATCAGGCCGGCGTGGCAAATGGACACCTTTTCCTGAGATTCCACCGTACGTGGCTGCCGGTGGCCTTTTCCCGTCGCCTGCTGGGAGAGTGGCCGAAAGCCGTCACACAGGGAAGTTCATTAGACCATCAGGCGAGACGAGCGGGGGGCACGGAGACTTCCAAACGTCCGCATCAAACCCAAGAGCCATCTGAACTTGCAGCCACGTCTAATATTGAGAGTCTCTCTTACACACTCAGGATACAGCCCACTCATGAGTGACAAGAGGAGCAGGATAGCATTGCGTCTACTTCCCAACGCTCGCTTCCTTCCGACTCGGTCACGAGATTATTGCTGAAACGGGAAGTTAAAGGAAGTCCAGAAGAAACATAACTGCTCAGACATGGTCACGGAAACGCAGGTGTCCGCGTTGATTTCTTACCTGATGTATCGTTCCATCGATTTCAACCGGGACAATAAAATCAGCGTTACTAATGGGCTGGAGAGAAAAGAAACCGCCATTAATACGTCTCAAAGGGTGAAACAACATGGGACATTTTAGTGAGCAAAGTGCTTGCCTGGACCCCGGTCTTTGCTATTGGGAAAAACGGTGCAGAAGGATGTTGCAGCGTGCCTGGCTTCCTTCAAGCAAGCACAAGCAGGAAAGCGTATTACGATCTTTTCCAGAAGACCATTACATTTCCAGCATCTCGGTCCAACTTCCTTGTCACCTGCCTTTGCCTCCACCACAGAAGGTCGGGCAGCCTGCCTGGGGAATGGGGCCCAGAAGCTCAGCTCTGGTCTAGAGCCGGAATACGCAGAACCACCGTTGGACACTAGGGGGAGGCGATGAGAGCCCAATGGTCCCAGGGAACAGAGCTACTTTGGGGGCAATCCTACTTAATAAAAGAGTAATATGCAAATTTACTGTACCTTCACTATGCCCACAAGCCACGCCCACCAGCCAATCAGGAGTGTGGGGCGTGGCCAAGGTGGCCCAGGCCTGGGGGTGGGCGTGTCTGAGGCAGCCCAGGCCTGGGGGACCTGAGGGGGCCTGGAGGGCGTGTCCAAGGCGGCCTGGGTTGTGGGGGGGCGTGTCCGAGGTGGCCCGGGTCTGGGCGGGTGAGGCTGAGGCCCATTCTAGCTGGGGCGAGCTGGCTGGGGCTAAGGCCCTGGCTGGAGGGGTGGGGGGGGCGGGGCTGGGATGGAGCCAGCCATCTGCCCCATTGCAGGGCGATGCCTGGGTGCCCAAGGCCTAAAGCCTCGGCCAGAGGGCTCCCAGTATGTGTGAGGGGGCAGGTTGGGCTGAGGGATCACCCATGCCCAGTGCACAAATTTCGTGCACTGGGCCCCTAGTCATTAATACTGGTGAAGAGACTATCCTGACTCCATTTTATGTTCATGTCAACAAACGACAAGTGCTGGCGAGGATGCGGAGAAAAAGGAACCCTCTCGCACTGCTGGTGGGAATGCAGACTGGGGCAGCCACTGTGGAGAACAGTATGGAGTTTCCTCAAAAAACTAAAAACGGAACTCCCATTGGACCCAGTGATCCCACTGCTAGGACTATATCCCAAGAAACTAGAAACACAAATCAGAAAGGATATATGCACCCCTATGTTCATAGTAGCACAATTCAGCATAGCTAAGATCTGGAAACAGCCTAAGTGCCCAGCAGCAGATGAGTGGCTTAAAAAAAACTGTGGTACATCTACACAATGGAATTCTACGCTGTGGTAAAAAAGAAAGAGTTCTTACCATTTGCAACAACAGGGACGAAACTGGAGAGCATTATGCTAAGTGAAATTAGCCAGGCAGAGAAACATAAATACCACATGATGTCACTCATTTGTGGAATATAATGAACAACAAACTGATGAACAGGGACAGATCCAGAGGCAGAGAAGCATTAACCAGACTGCCAGACCTCAGAGGGAAGGTACGGGAGGGAGGGGGGAAGGAGGAGAGATCAACCAAAGGACTTGGATGCATGAATATAAGCCTAACCAATGGACATGAACACCAGGGGGGTGATGGCATGAGTGGGGGGAAAGTTGGGGGGGGGTTAATAGAGGGATAAGGACACAGGTAATACCTTAATCAATAAAGAAATTTAAAAAAATAATGAATACCGGGCCCACAAATGCCAGGTGCCCAATGACAGGCAGGAGATGCTCAGCCTGGGGACACAGCGCAGGGCCAGGGACTTGTGGGGGTGAAGTTAGAGGCCATGACCTTGGGCAGGCTCTCTCTGGACCCCAGTTCCTCCTCTCCTCCATAGCTCCTGTGACCAGTGTCCATGTAGCTCTGGTGTACGTCACACTCACAAACTGCGGGACTTTCAGATCAGGCTGCCCATAGGAATGCCAGTTAACCTTCAACGACGATTCTTCAGCGGCCACGCTGTTCCCAACCACGGGCTCACCAAGCACTGTCCATGGAAACCCACAGATCAGGTGGACTCCCATGCGCAGGCCCCAGAGAGCCCTCGGGGGGCAAACCCTCGGGACGAGCCGGAGAGTCGGGGCGGGAGGGAGAAGGGGCGGGGCGGCCCCTGGGCAGGGGTTCGGTACAGAACCTCTGGTCAGACTCCGGCCTGGGGTCTGCCTGGAAGCCCACCGCTGTACACATTCTCTCCGGCCACGGAAACCGCAGCCACGTGGAAAATACAACCGTTACGTTACTAAGCGCTGCAGAGCCCCTGAGGCCCGAGGGGCCAGTTTATTCAGTCCCAGGGCTGGGAGGTCCCGGGTGAATTCATAGCTGAAATCATTTCGCTGAATAAATGCGGAATCCTGCTAAAAAGCGGAATGGGGCCGAGGGGAGGAACTCCCACAAGGCGTGCGATGGTGAAATCATAGCCCACAGAGTCTACGGAAAGAAAAGAAATGTCTTTCCGGCTCAGAGAAGGCAGCCGCCCTTGATCCCAGCACAGGATGGCGTGCGGGAGGCCGGGGTGCCGAGGCCGGGCCGCGCACCCCGACGTGGGGCACATGTTCGAGGAGAGAGGCTCGCCGCCCTTCAGTTCTCAAAGGGCTCTGAAACGCCCGGAACGTTAAAAAACCCACACCATAAAGACTATTCTGTTGCAGATGTAGACAAGGCCGGGTAAGAAGACACAGAAGATGCTGTCTGCATGCGGTGGCCTGCGAGTGCCCCGTGAGCAGGCCCCGGGGACACCAAGGACCGGCAGGCCCCGCCTGCGGAGCCAGGCGCCCTCAGTGACCGTGGGCAGTCTGGCCCGCGATGCCTCCACTCCCAGAGCTGCGTGAGGGGCAGCCGTCTATGCTGTGATGGCCACTGACCCCAGCCCTCGAGGGCTTCCCTTTCTCCAGAGGGACTCGCCACAAGTCCCGAGCAGCTTGCTCGTGGGGAGGGGACGGAGGTGCCAGCGGCTTTGAGGCCTGAGCATGGGGCCGCACACAGGCCACTACGGCCCTGGGCTCCATCCCGGAGGGACCTCGAGGTTGTGGGTGGTACCACCTGCCCCAGTGGCCACAGGGCCCTGTGTCAGTGCTGCAGGCAAGCGGCCTCCCTCTCCTCCCCCACAGGACTCAGAGCTGAGCCCCGGGTCTGGGCCTGTCAAGGACGGCCTCTGGGAAGTGACAGCAGGAGAAGGAAAAAGACGTTGGCACGGCCCTGACCGGTGTAGCTCAGTGGATAGAGCGTCGGCCTGCGGACTGAAAGGTCCCAGGTTCGATTCCGGTCCAGGGCATGTACCTCGGTTGTGGGCACATCCCCAGTAGGGGGTGTGCAGGAGGCAGCTGATTTCTCTCTCATCCATGTTTCTAGCTGTCTATTCTTCTCCCTTCCTCTCTGTAAAAAAAAAAAATCAATAAGATATATTTTTAAAAAATGTTGGCATGCAGGTCTGCAGGCAGATTTATTTTAAAAAGATATATTTTATTGCTTTTTTACAGAGAGGAAGGGAGAAGGATAGAGTTAGAAACACCGATGAGAGAGAAACATCCATCAGCTGCCTCCTGCACACCCCCCACTGGGGATGTGCCCGCAACCAAGGTACATGCCCTTGACCGGAATCGAACCTGGGACCCTTCAGTCTGCAGATTGACGCTCTATCCACTGAGCCACACTGGTCAGGGCTGCAGGCAGACTTGATGGCTCTTCTGCTTCCCACATACCATCAAAGAATGCCTGGTGCACGCGAGACACATGCCCCATCATGGATGGGGGCTCCATGTGAACTGGAGGCGTCTTGGGATGCGCTACATAGAGGAACGTGGTCTAAGCGGCCAGCGACGCCAGAGATACCCCGAGGCAAACAGGACCAGGACCCTAAACACCGATTTCCCCCCAGCACACCAACCCCCTGTCTCCAAACCGTTTCTCATTGGCCTCTTTGAAATAATGTATTCCTTTAATAAAAAAAAAAAAAGGAAAATGGTTAATTAGCTCGATAATGTAATTACAGCTGCTCCCCCATGAAGGTCCTCTGCTGGTCTGTAATTAAGTTTTGCTCCTACGCTGATGAGGACCTAGGGAGTAAGGGAGGGGATAAGATGCAAACTACCTGCCGGGCCCGTGTGGCTCAGGGGTTGAGCATCGGCCTTTGAACCAGGAGGTCACGGTTCAATTCCCGGTCAAGGCACATGCCTGGATTGCAGGCTCGACCCCCAGTATGGGGCGTGCAGGAGGCAGCCGATTAGTGATTCTCTCTCATCATTGATGTTTCTATCTCTCTCTCCATCTCCCTTCCTCTTTGAAATAAAAAAAAAAAAAAATATATATATATATTTATATTTATAAAATTATAGACCAGTGGTTGGCAAACCACAGCTCTCGAGCCACATGTAGCACTTTGGCCCCTTGAGTGTGGCTCTTCCACAAAACACCACGGCCTGGGCGAGTCTATTTTGAAGAAGTGGCGTTAGAAGAAGTTTAAGTTTAAAAAATGTGGCTCTCCAAAGAAATTTCAATTGTCATCCTGTTGCTATTTGGCTCTGTTGGCTGATGACTTTGCCCACCACTATTACAGACTATCTGATGCTCACCTTGACATCACAGAAGCCTGGAGCCCTTCAGGGGAAAAGCCATGCAGGTGGCTACTCATTTAGCTGTGAAGCTTCTTAAATCCCCAGCAACCTCTTGTGAGGAAAACGGCCCAGATACTGGAAAATGGCAGAATCTGTTCAGATGCTGCCAGTCTGGGAGTCATCTTCAGTGCTGGACATCTTCAACCACGGGTCTGGGAAAACTTCCAGGAGAGCAGGTTGCTCCGTCCGGGCCCCCCAACCCCCCTTCCAGGAACACATATGGCCCTCTGGTCACACTGACCAACACACAGCGGTGTCCTGGCATCAGTGCACCGCCTGCCCAGTGCCTCCTGAGACGCGCTCCCGAGGGTTAACGTGCTGCAAAGTCCAGCCTCACACACAGGAATGGCCTCAGGGATCCTGGCACCAGCATCCCCACCCGCCCCCCTGCCAAGCCAATGATGTTAATGTTCAACTCCCTGAGTTACTGTTCACCCGAGTTAATAAGCAACTGTTCTTGGGATTTCTCTCTCTCTCTCTCTCTCTCTCTCTCTCTCTCTCTCTCTCTCTGGATTTATTTCTCTCTCTCTCTCTCTCTCTCTCTCTCTCTCTCTCTCTCTCTATTTCTCTCTTTCTTTTAAAATACATTTTATTGATTTTTTAGAGAGGAAGGGAGAGGAATAGAAAGTCAGAAACATCGATCAACACCAGGGATGTGCTCGCAACCAAGGTACATGCTCTTGACTGGAATCGAACCTAGGACCCTTCAGTCCGCAGGCTGACGCTCTATCCACTGAGCCAAACCGGTTTTGGCTGTTCTTGGGGTTTCTTCACGAACATGACGTCACATGCTAACCAGCACACGTGCGGTCTTAACATCGACTCACCTTGAACGAGCTGTGCACCAGTGTTTCATCTAAGTCGATGACCACACATTTCTTCCCGTAGTCGAGCACCGTCACCTCGGGGAGGAGGTATTTGGCTGGGGGCTAAAGAAAAAGTTTGTTATTACCCTGATGTAAAAGACACACTCATCCTCTTATTGCCGGATTGTGCTATGTTAACGAGGTTAAAAAGGAAACCAAACATTGATTTATTTTATCTTCATTGTCTAAAGTATTACACAGGTCTCCCCTTTTCCCCATTAACCTCTCCCTGGCTGCCCCAGCCCCCAGCATATGCCCTCACCACCCCACTGCTGTCTGTGTCCATCGGTTTTGCTCTTAGGCATGCATACAGGTCCTTTAGTTGATCTCTCGCTCTCTCTTTTTTTAAAAAAAAAATGTATTTTATTGATTTTTTACAGAGAGGAAGAGAGAGGGAGAGAGAGTTAGAAACATCAATGGGAGAGAAACATTATCAATCAGCTGCCTCCTGCACACCCCCTACTGGGGATGCGCCTGCAACTAAGGTACATGCCCTTGACCGGAATCAAACCTGGGACCTTTCAGTCCGCAGGCCGATGCTCTATCCACTGAGCCAAACCGGTTAGGGCCTTTGGTTGACCTCTTATCCTCTCACCCCCTGCCTTCCCTCATCGGTTGGACAGTCTGTTTGATGCTTCTCTGCCTCTGGCTCTATTTGTGTTCACCAGTTTATGATGTTCATTATATTGTACAAATGAGTGAGATCATGTGGTATTTATCTTCCTTTGACTGGCTTATTTTGCACCGCATAATGCTCTCCAGTCCCATCCATGCTGTTGCAAATGGTAAGAATTCCTTCTTTTAAAAAAATATATTTTATTGATTTTTTACAGAGAGGAAGGGAGAGGGATAGAAAGTCAGAAACATCGATGAGAGAGAAACGTCGATCAGCTGCCTCCTGCACACCCCCCATTGGGGATGTGTCCGCAGCCAAGGTACATGCCCTTGACCGGAATAGAACCTGGGACCCTTCAGTCTGCAGGCTAACGCTCTATCCACTGAGCCAAACCGGTTTAGGCGAATTCCTTCCCCCTTTTTTTTTTTTTACTGCAGAATAGTATTCCACTGTGTAGATGTCCCACAGTTTTTGTTTTTTTCTCCACATGTTAATTTTCTAAAACCAAACATTCAGATGCCTGCTCTAGGGCAGCATGGAACTTTGTAGGTTGCAACTGAAGTTTTACCAAATCCTGAGCCATTGTCTGCATGGCCGTGATGTGGGCCGAGTCTGGGGATCCAGATAAGCTGGGTTTGGCTCTCGGCTCTGTCTCTCCCTGGGCTGTACGCTGGGGTAGTGACACCTATCGAGAAAGGTTGTGGCTCTCTGCTGTAATTGCGGTAAATGCCCGCATTCTGCCTGGCACATGTATAACGGTTATTGTTATCATTAAAATGGATTACACGGGATGGATGTTTAATTATAACAGCGACTCTAACGACGCAGGCTCATTTCCCCGGACTCACATTTTGCCTGAGATTCACCATGGTACATAAGTATATTTCAGGGCTACAGTGGAACCACAGTATTTTTTATTTTTATTTTTTTTTAGTGATTGAGATGTTCATAAACTTGAAGGGAAACTATACACCCACCAGCAAAATACAACCCAAGGTCCCCTCCAGTCATAGGAAACAGAAATAAAACGGGTCCAGACCCAGTGCCCTGCCAGTGCCTGCCCCGTGGGGTAACACTGAATGAATGTGGCATTTTAACCCACATGCTGCGTGTCAGCCGGAAAATCTATGTGTCTCTGTAGTAGCTGACTCTAACCCTGTGAGAAAAGGTGATGAAGAATTAAGAAAACGCTAGGTATCTTCACACAACCTCGTTCTGGATCCAGAGTCTTTCTTTCTTTGGGCCTTGCTTCATTTTCAGAGAAGATCTGAAGTATTTGAATTTACTCTGGCATAGCCAGTATATCCCATGTGAACAAGCTAATTTAACGAGCTGGAAGAAGGTCAAGCTCTGTGTGATGTTTAATACTCAACCAAACACAGGAAAACATCTGTCCCTAGCCACTGAAGAATGAACGATTTAGTTTACCAAATAGAACAAGAGAAAAATGAATTTAAGCCGAAACCGGTTTGGCTAAGTGGACCCCCTGAAGGGTCCCAGGTTCGATTCCGGTCAAGGACATGTACCTTGGCTGCGGGCACATCCTCAGTCAGGGGCGTGCAAGAGGCAGCTGACTGATGTTTCTCTCTCATCCATGTTTCTGACTCTCTATCCCTCTCCCTTCCTCTCTGTAAAAAAATCAATAAAATATATTAAAAAAGAAAAGAAAAGTGAATTCAACATGAATTCCCTTTTCAATGGCTTTTTTGTGGCTGTTTGCTTTCGGTCTAAACTGAACCTCAGTCCAGGTCCTGGAGCTGATTTTGGACTGTAGCCGGTTTAGTGGGGAAGGCAGCCGAGGCGGTCACCCGGTGAGTCGGCAGGTGGACTGGCCATTCTGGCAGGAAGGTCCTGGGCCGCGCTGACCAGGACGAGGCTATGTGTGGGGACGTGGGCATTTCTCATTCTGGAGGGGCTCTCTCTAGGGGGTGTGGGTGCTTCACCCTCCCCAACCTCATCCAGAAAACGCCTTGGTGGCCTCCCTGTTCACCAGGTACTACCGGGACTCCTCACCTGGCAGCACCGGGAACAGGTGTGCCCAGACCTGGGCCAGGGGACTCAGGGTCCCAGGAAGGATGGTGTCGTTGTAAACCAGCAAGCAGGCAGGTTATTAGCGAAATGAACATACACTGGCAAGAAGTTTTCTATTGAAAAGTGCTTTAAAAAGGCAGGGTATGACAAACTCTAAGTGAACATAAGGATCTGAGTTATTTCTGCTGTTTGGGCAATAACAGCAGACATGCTTGTGACTAGAATAGAATTTGTTTTAACTTCTTATTATAAGTGATGTGAAGAATACAGGCATGGCCCAGCGGGTGTGATGCAAGAGGTCGCGGGTTGGATTCCTGGTCAGGGGACACGCCCGGGTTGTGGGTTCGCTCCCCAGTAGGGGGCGTGCTGGAGGCGCCCAATTGATGATGTTTCTCTCATCGATGCTCCTATCTCTCTACCCTTCTCCTTTCCCCTCTCTGAAAATCAATAAACACATACTAAAAAAATTAAAAAATATACAGACATGAAAACACAACTATTCTCTTTTCCATGTTCCTCCCGCCCCCCAATCCCTTCACCCAGGAGTCTCCCTTTTTAGTTTGGTGTCGGCCTGTCCAGTCCTTTCTCTAGGCATTTAAGCACGAAGATAGCATTTTAACTTATGTCACCAACAGCCAGCCTGGAAAGGAAGAGTCTAGACATTGTATCCCTGGAGGAAGGGACTGTGACTTGTCACCCACAGGGTGGGAATTCTCTTCCTGGGAGTCGAGCTGAGACTTCCTGTCCTTGGTGAACTTGCAGCCATGAATAGTTAATTCTATAGTTTCTTTCTTTCTTTCTTCTTCTTCTTCTTTTTTTTTTTTTTAAAATGTTTTCATTAATTTCAGAGAGAGGAAGAGAGAGGGAGAGAGGGATTGCAACATCAACGATGAGAGAGAACCATGGATCGGCTGCCTCCCGCACGCCCCCTCCGGGGGATCGAGCCCGCAACCTGGGCGTGTGCCCTGACCGGGAATCGAACTGTGACCTCCCCGGCTCACAGGTTCACGCTTAACCACTGAGCAACACCAGCTGGGCAGCATTTCCTTTTGTAAACATGAGCTTGCATTTACGGCTTCGTGAGAAATCCAAACAACAAACCTGCACAGGGGCACACAAAAGCCCGAGAACGGAAGAAAGAGGGGGGAGGTGAGAAGCTGCCAGAACTGCTCGGGGCTCTCTCTCACGGTCGGGGTCTGGAAGAAGCTTTCGGGAGGCGGTGGGACCTGCTTTGTGGGCTCTCGGGGCTCCGGGATGGATCAGGTCCCCGCGTGTTTCAGAAGAGCTGCTCTGTGTATGTGGCCTGTGGCCTTGGCTGGGGGGGGGGGTGTAGGGTCTGCAGGGGGACCTGAGGCCCGCACCCCCGGGCTGAGCTGGCCTCCAGATGGATGTGGCTCAGTTCTGCATATAAAGGAGGCAGTGGCCCTCAGGAGAACTGCTTTTCTGGAGGTTCTCGCTCAAGGAGCAAGTTACTCGAGCGAGGCTTCGGTTTCCTGCACGAGAACCCACAGACCCCTTCGGCCGGCCCCAGTGTCGGGGACGTGACGGGTTACCGACCCTGCGCTGGGTTACATTAGAGCAGTAATTCTCAACCTTCCTAATGCCGCGGCCCTTTAATACCGTCCCTCGTGTTGTGGGGACCCCCGGCCATAACATTATTTCTGTTGCTGCTTCATAGCTGTAATTTTGCTGTTGTTCTGAATCGTAACGTGAATATCTGTGTTTTCCGATGGTCTTAGGCGACCCTGTTAGCGGTTCTCAACCTGTGGGCCACCTAAGACCATCGGAAAACACAGATATTCACATTAAGATTCAGAACAGCAGCAAAATCACAGTCATGGAGTAGCAATGAAAATAACTTTATGAAAAGAAAAAAGAAAAAAAAAGAAAATAACTTTATGGCTGAGAACGGTGTGGCTCAGTGGATACAGCGTCGACCTGCAGACTGAAGGGTCCTGGGTTCGATTCCGGTTCAGGGCGTGTACCTTGGCTGCGGGCACATCCCCAGTAGGGGGTGTGCAAGAGGCAGCTGATCGATGTCTCTCTCTCTCATGGATGTTTCTGACTTTCTATCCCTCTCCCTTCTGCTCTGTAAAAAATCAACAAAATATATTAAAAGAAATAATTTTATGGTTGGGGGTCATCACAGTACGAGGAACTGTATTAAAGGGTCGCAGCATTAGAAAGGCTGAGAGCCGCTTATTCTAGGGTTCTAGAACGAGTCCAGGTTTGTGGGTAGAGGGCCATGTTTCTCAGCAGTTCTCAGCCTGACAAGTGCTTGACTCAGCACCTAACTTTACAGACAACCGTGAATGAGCTTTGGCGAGAAAGGTCGCACTACTGGAGTGTCAGAGGGCGGAGGAGAGATGCCGCCTGTCACCTGGGTAACTAACGGAGGTACCTGAGCAGGAAGAACGCAGCACCTGACATTACTTGGTATAAAGGCTATGAATCTCACTGGGGGTTGAAAATATGTGAAAAAAATCCACGGAAAGATAGATGGACAGATCTGAATCCAACTCAACATTTTGATCAGTATCCCCAACAAATCGCAACAACCCTCCCCCCCGCCCCCCAGTTATGCTGGCCAAGTCTGAACCCCTCCATACACCCTTGCAACTTGTTAATACACGGAGGGTTCAAGTTCTGAGGAAAATGAAATGATCAGGCACTTTCTGGGCAATGTAGAAGTGACACGCATCACCAGCTGCAGAGTCAGCCTGTGCTAATGAAATCCATTCCTTTCCAAAGGAGGGCTGCGATGTCTCTTGGACGGTCCCAGAAAATAAATTTAAAAACTCCAAGGGAAAACAGAGAACCAATCTGAATCAGACAATTTGAAGAACAGAATTTTTTTTGGGATGAAAATATCATTTGTGGCCCGCCTGGTTGAGTGTTGACCTATGAACCAGAGGTCACAGTTCGATTCCCGGGGAGGGCCCATGCCTGGGTTTTGGCCTCGATGCCCAGTAGGGGGCGTGCAGGAGGCAGCCAACGGACGTTTCTCTCTCACCAATGTTTCTGTCTCTCTCTCTCCCCTCTCCCGTTCTCTCTCTCTAAAAACCAATAAAAACATATTGTAAAAAATGTAGCCTCGTGTTACTTTTGAACAGAACAGAGTTGGCTATACCACATGATAAAACGCAACATAAGCAAGAACATTTTGTACCAGTAGTCCCCAAGCTGTAAGACGATGAATGTTTAAATAAAAGTGAATAAATATACATACACTTGGTATGGGAATGACCTGCCTCTGGTCACCCTGAGGAGAAAGAGAAAAAATGAAGTCATTGTCAGGTTGGAAGAGAAGCAGAACATATACTCAAAAGAAACTTCGAAGCACTTCTGCGTGTACAGCGGGCACATGCCTTCCCATGCTCGGTGCCTTGGCGGTATTTTACTCGAGGGAGGAGCCCAAAGATCTCCCACAGTTAGGGTCTCTGCCTCCCAGACACCCCCTCCCCTGACAATCCAGCTGGGGTTCCTGGGGCTCATTACTCATCTTGTTTATGGGAATAGCGCCTGTCCGTACTCCCAGAAATGTAGTCCTTCCTTGAAACTTAAAAATGAAAACCCATACTTTACTTTGATCCATGACTCCCTCTAATGACTGGCTTTTTCTTCTTTTAAGGAAGTTTTGCCCTGAGAACGCTAAGTCTTCAGCCTACGCCGTGGGCAGGGCAAGGAAGACAAGCTCATCAGGTGACAAGGCACTCTCTCCCTGGCCGCTCCTGGGCCTCCTCCAGAGAGGAGCGCGCAGGGGGTCAAGGCCAGGTACAAGAAGTGCCCTCCACGGCCACAGGCATGGCGCAGCTTTCCCTTTAAGGGGAACAGGACCTGTATTCTCACGGGGTGTCGAGCGCCGACCCATGAACCAAGAGGTCTTCGGTTCCTGCTCAGGGCACATGCCCGGGTTTTGGGTTCAATCCCCAGTAGGGGCCGTGCAGGGGGCAGCTGATCCATGTTCTGATCTCACACCACATCGATGTTTCCATCTCCCTCTTCCTTCCCCCTCTCTCTTCCTCTCTCTCTAAAAATCAATAACAACACAGTCAAGAAAAAGAAAATTCAGGCCCCAAGGTAGAGCCTCTGTCATTTCCTCAGCCGTGAATGGCCCTCCCCCCATTCCAAACACGGTGGACCGAAACACTTCATTTTGGCATCATGAAGACAGGCTGGCCGAAACCGGTTTGGCTAAGTGCATTGAGCGTCGGCCTGCGGACTGAAAGGTCCCAGGTTCGATTCCGGTCAAGGGCATGTACCTTGGCTGTGGGCACATCCCCAGTAGGAGGTGTGCAGGAGGCAGCTGATGGATGTTTCTCTCTCATCGATGTTTCTGACTCTCTATCCTTCTCCCTTCCTCTCTAAAAAAATCAATAACACATATTTTAAAAAAAGAGTAAAAAAAAAAGACATGATGGTAAAAGAAGAAGTTGATCTCCACGGAGCATTTCCATGCTCTGTGCTGCTTTTGTTTTAAAATATATTTTATTGATTTTTTACAGAGCGGAAGGAGAGGGATAGGAAGTCAGAAACATCAATCAGCTGCCTCTTGCACGCCCCCTAATGGGGATGTGCCCGCAGCCAAGGTACATGCCCTTGACCGGAATCGAACCCGGGACCCTTCAGTCCGCAGTCCGACGTTCTATCCACTGAGCCACACCGGTCTTGGCTGTGCTGCTTCTGTTTTAGATGGTGGGATGGGAGGTACAGGCAGCAGCAGCGCGGTTCCCGGTAAGGGCATGCTCATTTCACAGTCTCCCACACACTGAGTGCTTTGTGGAAAGTGTAACCACCTTTTATGAAGGTGACAGGGGTGTCACGGAAGGGGCCCAGCCTGACTGTCAACAGTGGCAGGTGGCTGGCACCTTTCTGAGCTCTGCTCTGGCTCTAGGAACCCGTTAGCAACTTCTTCAACTCCTCCTCCTCCCCCTCCTCCCCCTCCTCCCCCCCCCTCCTCCTCCTCCTCCTCCTCCTCCTCCTCCTCCTCCTCCTCTTCCTCCTCCTTCTTCTCTCTATCTTTTTTTTTTTTTTACTATATTTTATTGAATTTTTACAGAGATGAAGGGAAAGGGATAGAAAGTCAGAAACATCGATGAGAGAGAAACATCGACCAGCTGCCTCCTGCACACCTCCTACTGGGGATGTGCCCACAACCAAGGTACATGCCCTTGACCGGAATCGAACCCGGGACCCTTCAGTCCACAGGCCGATGCTCTATCCACTGAGCCAAACCGGTTTTGGCCTGGGGGGCTGTCTTGGATGTTGTGGCTGCTTAACAGCCAGCATCCTGGGCTTCCATCCACAGATGCCAGTAGGAGCTCCAGTGGAGACCATCAAACGTGTCTGCAGACATTGCCAAATGTTCCCCAGGGGGCAAAACCATCTCTATTGCGAACCTGCACCAGAGGGAGACTGCTCCCAGCCCCCCCACACGGGCACCCCTTCAGTGAGGAGCACATCGGTGGCAGCAAGATAACAGTAACATCCGAGGGCTTGACAGCACACAGACTCTGACCAAAGGCGCTGCTCTAGACAGACGTTTGGGCTCGAAGATCACCCCAGAAGTTCACGTGTGTGTGTGTGTGTGTGTGTTGTATGTGTGTATGTGCACGCATGCTCACACACACACACACACACGGGGTATGCATGTATTAGTGAGTGTCCGGAAACCTCGCTCACTCTGTCCTCTTCCTTACAAGTCCTCCTTGGTCTCTGCCATTGGTCTTCTAGGTGCTGACTCGTCCTAGCTAGGTGGTCGGCAAAACTGCGGCTCACGAGCCACATGCGGCTCTTTGGCCCCTTGAGCGTGGCTCTTCCACAAAATACCACGTGCGGGCACGCACGTACAGTGCGACTGAAACTTCGTGGCCCCTGCGCAGAAGTCGGTTTTCGGCTCTCAAAAGAAATGTCCATCGTGTGCTGTTGACATTTGGCCCTGTTGACTAAGGAGTTTGCCGACCACAGATAGAGTCATGCAATCCCATAATGATAGTTACTAGTGACGTGAGGCTATTGAGCACGGAAAATGTGGCCAGTTCAAATTAAGATGTGCAATAAATGTAACGTGCACCAGATTTTGAAAAGCTGTAAGATAAAAAAAACGTAAATCTTATCTCACTGACAATTTTTCCCATTAATTACATGTTAAAATTATATTTGACTATACTGTGTTAAATAAAATATATTATTAAAAGTACTTTATCTTGCCCTGGCCGGTTTGGCTCAGTGGACAGAGCATTGGTCTGTGCCTGAAAGGTCCTGGGTTTGATTTGGGTCAAGGGCTCATGCCCGGGTTAAGGGCTCGGTCCTCAGTAGCGGGGAGGGGCGTGCAGGAGGCAGTCAGTCAATGATTCTCATCATTGATGTTTCTAGCTCTCTCTCCTTCTCCCTTCCTCTCTGAAATCAATAAAAATATACGTTACAAAAAGAAAAAAGAAACAGAACCTTTAAAAAAATGTATTTAAAAAATAATTTGGCCCGGCTGATGTGGTTCAGCGAACCAGGAGTTCATGGTTTGATTTCCGGTGAGGAACATGCCCAGGTTGTGGGCTTGATGCCCAATAAGGGGCATGCAGGAGGCAGTCAATCAATAATTCTCTCTCGTCATTGATGTTTCCATCCCTCCCTTCCTCTCTCTGAAATCAGTTCATATACACACTAAAGGCCGATGCACGAAATTCGGGCAAGGGGCTTGGCCCTGGCACCCCACAGCGGCTTGCCTCAGCCCTCGCAGCCCTGGCTTCGTCTGGAAGGTTGTTTGGCTGCCCGGTTTAATTAGCATATTACGCTTTTATTATTATAGATATGTACATATATATATTTAAAAATGGGGCTACTAGATACATTTAAATTATATGTGGTGCACATCATATTTCGATTTAATTGCGCCAAGAGCAGAAGGCCCAGCTATTCCATAGTAAACAGGCAGCATGAGAGAAATTTTATTTTATTTTATTATTTTAAGCCTCCGGGGACTGGGGAGATGCTACCGCAGCACAACTGAACCCTCGCTGACTAGTAAGTGTGTGTACTCAGCAGACACTCCTCCTTCCTCTCTGGTGAGAGAGCTCTGATTTTGTCTAAATTCTTTTTCGCTGGGCCCCAGCCGGCGGGGCTCAGCGGACAGAGCACTGGCCTGCGGACTGAAGGGTCCCAGGGTCGATTCTGGTCGAGAGCACAACCCCAGGTTGTGAGCCCGATCCCCAGCAGGGGGCGTGCAGGAGGCAGCCCATCAATGGCCGTCTCTTCTCATTGAAGCTTCTCTCTCTCTTCCCCTCTTCCTTCCTCTCTGAAATCAACAAAAATATACTAAAAAACAAATAAATTCTTTCTGCTGGTCTGAATTCTTTCCCTTTCAGGCCCTCCTTGCTGCTGAAAGGTAGCCACGTTACAAAATTCTGGCCCACTGGACCTAGCAGATGTCTCCTGGGCTTTTCTGTGAAAGCTGCTACTTTCCATAAAAGGGACAGACATGGCTAGACTCCTCCTCCCTCTGTTTCTCCTTTCCACGTGGACAGGACGGCTGCAGCTCGTGCTTTGAGATAATGAACAACAGGCACGAGGGCCAAGTCAAACACGCCAAGGACGGTGGGACAGAGAGACGGAAAGACACAAGGACAGAAAGAGTGAGGGTCCCTGAAGGCCTCACCTGGCACTTAAATAAACAGAGCGATGACCAGCCGCAGGCTTTTTCTCTGACAAAAATAGCCCCCTGTTTGTCTAAGCTATTATCTGTCAGTTTTCTTTTACTGGCTGCCCAAATCATTCCCATCTGATATAGGTATATTCTTGGAAACATATACTGCAGGATTTTTCAAGCCCATCTGATATAGTCTCGGTCTTTCATCAAGAGAATTTGGTTTATCAAACTCGGTTTTATACCTACTCTTTATGTTGGGTTCACTATTGATTATGTTATCGGCTCCTTTCCCCTTTCCTTAATTGTGATGGCTTGTTCACATTTCTGTTTGTTTCTCCTTTCACGCGCAGTGAATTGTGAGGATCTGTTTTCTAATTGTGCTACTTGTTATATTAATTCTGTCCCCAACAGTTATATTTATTCCTACATTTTCTATAATCATCTACATATATAAAAGCCTTCTCTATATATAAAAGCCCGAGCAACCAAACGACCAGTCAACCAGTCGCTATGACACGCACTGACCACCAGGGCACAAACCCTCAATGCACAGGACCAGGCCTGGGGGGATCAGGCCGAAACTGGCTATCTGACATCCCCTGAGGGGTCCCAGATTGGGAGAGGGTGCAGGCCAGACCAAGGGATCCCATTGGTGCACAAATCCGTGCACCGGGCCTCTAGTATTGTAATAACATCAATCCCACCCAGATTTATTTTGCTCCCCTCTCTGAATCATTGTATGCCTGAAATGTACATCTTTTTCCTTCATAGATGAATGATATCTTGATGATTAATAGAAGTTTTGGTTTATAATTCTTTTCTCTCAGTAGCTTATAAACACTTTTCATAGTCTTCTGGCTTTCAGTGTTGCTGAGAAGTCTAGCATGTATCTAGGCCTGTGTTCCCTCGCTTGCCCCCACTAACCCTAATGTAGATTTGGAACACTTTCAATTTGCAAATTAAATTTTTTTCAGCTCACCGAAACTGGTTTGGCTCAGTGGATAGAGCATCGGCCTGCGGACTGAAAGGTCCCAAGTTCGATTTAGGTCAAGGGCATGTACCTTGGCTGCGGGCACATCCCCAGTAGGGGGTGTGCAAGAGGCAGCTGATGGATGTTTATCTCTCATCGATGTTTCTGACTTTCTATCCTTCTCCTTTCCTCTCTGTAAAATATCAATGAAATATATTAAAAAAAATTTTTTTTCAGCTCCAGAAAAATTCCTTCTATTTCTTTTTCTCTTTCTGCAAGTCCTATTATTTGCACATTAGGTCTCCTAGGTGGCCCCTCCCCGCTCCCCCAATTACTATCTCTGTGTTTCTGCTTTGAATTGTAAGATATTTTCCCCCTGTGCTCTCCCAGAACATTAATTCAGTTCTCAGCAGTGACCATTCTCATTCTCCTTTTTTCCCCCCTTGGTTTGTTTACTGAAATTTTTATATTTAGAAGTCATGGGATGTTTTTTAAGTTCTAAAAGTTACTTTTGCCCTTAAAATGCAGTCCCTGAAATGTCATTTCCTGAGTTTCCGTTAAAGTTCTCTTCTATTTCTTCCATTGGTTTGACCTCAGTTAGGAGCCTCACAGTCTGTTTCAACCTGGACTTTCTCAGCAGTGGCAAACGAGGGGGCACCCTGAGGCCCAGCAAGGACTGACGTTCTCAGAGAACTGACAAACCGGAGAGATGAAGACAAACCACGGAGAGAGACAAAGAGAGACCCTGGATCTCGGAGCTCGCTCTGGGTACAAGAAGTGCAAGCAGTTCAGCTCATCAGCACAGCCCCTTCAAAGACTACACACACACACACACACACACACACACACACACACACACAGTGGGCCTAGGCTCCTGCTGGGTGGCTGACCTCATAGCACTGTACATTGTATGTCTTTGTTCTAGGACTCCAAGAGAGGTGAGCGATTTCCCCTGTGGGTGGTTCTCTGCTTCTCACTGGGTACCAGAGAGAATGAATCCCCTCCCTGCCTGCTCTCTCCCCTGGAGATGTCAGGAAACCTGGGGGTGTGAATGCCTCCCCAGGCTCTAGTGTAGGTTCGCCTGAGTCCATGAGCTGGGGCTGCTTAGGGGAGCCAATGAGCATATCTTTTTAAAAAATATGTTTTATTGATTTTTTACAGAGAGGAAGGGCGAAGGATAGAAAGTCAGAAACATTGATGAGAGAGAAACGTTGATCAGCTGCCTCCTACACACCCCCTAATGGGGATGTGCCTGCAGCCAAGGCACATGCCCTTGACCGAAATCGAACCCCGGACCTTTTCAGTTTGCAGGCCGACGCTCTATCCACTGAGCCAAACTGGTTTCGGCCCAATGGGCATATCTTTAAGGGTTTAAGATCAGATCCCAAATTTCCCTCCAGAAAGGCATAACCAGTGAACACTCCTCCCAGGAACCAATGTATCTCCTCCACTCTCCCTCTTCCCACCCCCTACACCAAACCCAAGTATTACCTTTCAAAATACCTCTGATAATGGACAAATATCTCATTTAATTTGCATTTCTTTGGTGACTGGCCATGTTGAAAAGCATTTTGCTTACTGACCGGTCGTATTACTTACTTTGTGAAATACCTGTCCACGTCCTTTGCTCACGGTATTTGGGACGTGAAGGTTTATGACTTCTGTGGCCTCAGTTGTGACTCTTCATGAGCCATCCCCTTTGCCTCCCTTAGTACTTCCACCCACACTCAATTGACAGTGGAACTGAATTGAGAGTGTAACCCGTTTTCCTTTTGCTTATACTGGTGGGGTGTCTGTCTGCTCATCCTTTTACTTTCCACTATTCTGCGTTACCCTGTTTGGAATATGTCTATGGAATATTCATGTGGATAGAATCTGTTTGTTGTTGTTGTTGTTCTTCTTCTTCTTCTTCTTCTTTTTTTTTTTTTTTACCTAAGGTGACAATCGGCTTACAATTGTTTACTTGCTGCCTTAAAAGAATCTATAACAACTATGCTTGTTATTAAACAAGGCAGTGAAGTCCGTTTATATTTATGCTCAGCTCTTCCCCACGATTCTGCTTTCCCTGTCCCTGTCGGCTCAGCGTCCTCTAACTCTCCCCTCACACCTCCAGCCGGCCAAGCGCGTTACAACAGTGTGAATGGGGGTTTATGACGCCCTTCACCCACACTCTTCAGCTGCTGCATGGGGACGGCTGAGCTACCCTTTAGCAAAAGAGACGACCTTTCTGGTGACTTGGGATCTAAGTAGGTGGCTACACCCTCACCGCGCCGGGCTCTTACGAAGGCCGTTTGTCCCGGACGTAACGGGCAGGCGGCGGCGCACGCGTGGGGGGCACTGACCTTGGGCAGCCCGCCGTTCTCCTCCACCAGCGGGGGCAGCAGGCCGGGGCTGCTGGCGGGCGGGGCCTCCGCCTGATAGTCCCGGAAGCAGCAGAAGAAGGAGCTGAGGATGCTGCGGCTCCTCTGCTTCTTCAGGCTGACGTTGCAGTGGGAGGCTGGAAAGAGAAGACGGTGCGCTGTGGCCCGGGGCAGCACGCTCGGCTGTGATGCCACGTGAAGACGCCAATGCATGACCCCCACCCCACCCCGACTCCGGCCCCGGGACCGGGAGACCCACTCAGGACAAACAGACCAGCGGCCCCAGGGAGTGACGCTCAAGGACTGCTGTTCGGCATGCAAATCCTAGAAGGCCGGCTGGTCGGTGGAGTCCAGTCCTGCTGGCTGGACAGAATTCCTCGGGCCTCAGCCCAGGGGGGGAGGGGTTGCTCAGGCCGTGACCCAGGCTTAGGGTCAGGCACCACCTGCATTCCTGGCCCCAGCAGAGCAAGGCTCCTGACCCTGCACCAAGCACTCCTTCCAAACGAACGTCCTTGACAGCTCCGAGCGGCCTTTCTCTATGAAGGGACCCAAGAGTCACTCTGAAACGAGGGTCTTAGCTACTCCCTGCTCACCACGGAAACGACTCATTTTACAGCTTAGGACGGCGGTGGGCAAACTCATTAGTCAACAGAGCTGCAGTTTGGCGTCCACTGGGTTAGGAAATACTGTATTTTCCGGCGTAGAAAACAACTGGAACTGATGAAGATAGGAGGAAGATAACAAACAATAGAGAGAGAGCAAGTGCCGGGCAAGTCCCTGGCGAGGAAGCAATGCCCATCATAACTGCAAGCTACGGTATTTTTACACCCAGCGTTGCTGACATGTACACAGAAGGATCTATTTGACACTGAAACTGGGACTCAGAACTGTTGGACATTGAAACTGAGACTCAAACATTTTTTTGTTCTTATATATTTATTTCCAGTATGCAAGATCTTTTTAAAGAAAAGAAACAGGGGGCAGGGGGGAATAGATACAGAGGCAAAGAAGCATTGAACAGACTGTCAAACTACAGGGGGAAGGCTGGGGAGGTTGGGGGGCGGGGGCTGTGGGAGATCAACCGAAGGACTTGTATGCGTGCATATAAGCATGATCAATGGATACAAGACATGGGGGGAGGGAGGTGAGGGCATTTACTAGGGGGTGGGGTGGGGGATGCTAGGGGGAGGTCAATGGGAGGGAAAAAAAGAAAAACATATGTACTACTATTTGTAATACTTTAAAGAATAAATAAATAAAAAAAGACGACCCCTGACTTTTGAGATTTTCCTGGGTTAAAAAGTCGTCTCATGCGTCGGAAAATGCGGTATAACACATTAAAGGCACGAAGGAGCCCCTTCCTCAACTCTGATGGGAAACTGCCCGCAGCCTGGACTCCGAGAGCCCAGGGCCGAAGGCTTCCATTACACTTGACACACACACAGCAGGAAACCTGGGTGGAGAGCAGGGCCGGCCTGGGCCAAGTCCATCTCCGTGAGACCCAGTGGGTTCTGGGCCGTGGCCGCGGGCCCTGGCCGCGCCTGGACCAAAGCTCAGGAGGGAGGGAGTGACGGGTCCTTTCTGGCTCCGGGACGCAGGACAAGCTGCCCCACGCCAGCACAAGGCACCCATCGTGCAGGGGAAAAACAGCTCGGGGAGGAAATGGACTGCTGGCAGGGTGGGGCGACTCTGCCTGGGAATGCAGCCAGGACGGTCCCCCATATACCACATGGGGCGGGGGGGGGAGGGGGGTCAGCAATGCTCTGGGAAGAGGCCGCAGGCAAAGGGACAAGCTCAGGGTTACCGGGAAAATCACCAACGTGGGGAATGATTTAAGTCACACGATCGCTTTTGGAGTTTCTCTCTCCCCAAAAGTAATCCTGGCACGAATCCTATTTTTTAAAAAATATATATTTTATTGATTTTTTTCAGAGAAGAAGGGAGAGGGATAGAAAGTCAGAAACACTGATGATGAGAGAGGAAAACATCGATCAGCTGCCTCTTGCACACCCCCTGATGGGGATGTGCCCGCAGCCACGGTACATGCCCTTGCCTGGAATCGAACCCGGGACCCTTCAGTCTGCAGGCCGACGCTCTATCCACTGGGCCAAACCGGTTTCGGCATGGACCCTATTTTTGAACACTTGAGGGAAGTGTAGAGCACCTGCCCCCTCAAGAGATTGCAAAACCTCTGCTGAAAGTCTTGGGGTACTTGCTCTCCTGCCGGTCGCAAAAGCACGTGCACTCGGACGAGATTTCTGGAACAGGAAGGAAAAGCTGTCTGCCAGCCGCTCCCCAGGCCTGGGTGGGTCTCGGCCTGCGTGTGGGCAAACGGCCCAGGCAGTGTGCATTAAAGAACCTTATTCACTCAAGATGAGCTTCAGAACCAGAAATCCCCGGGCAAGCTGGCTGTTTTATCTTCCTGTGAGTTTCTGACCGCATGCCCCAGGAACCATCTCAGGCCCCACGCGCCAGGCCAGACCGGGCCACTGGACCCCGAGTCCGAGTTAGCGGCCGCGCGGGCGGCGATAGTGGCCACTGCGGACCGAGGACCAGCCGTCCTCATTCCAGTCCTTTGCAACCGCATCTCCTGGAGTCCTCCCAGCTGCCCTGGGGTCGCTGTCCCCACCAGCGCTGAGAAAACACAGCCCCTAATTGCGTGTGCCGGGACTCGAACCCGCGTGGGCCTGTTCCCGAAAGCGTGTGCTTTCTCCGCGTGCCACGCCAAAGACGATCTTGAAACAACTTGGGTAAGATTAAGAAGGAGAGAAAACTGCTGCACTAAGCTCACAATTAATGCAAACGATTAAACCGCTTTGTTGTCATGTTGGGTGTTTTTGTTTTTTGTGCCACGCTCAGGCATTTTACAGAGAAGGAAAAATCTCCCGCCCTGGCCAGTGTGCTCCGTGGCTAGAGCGTCGGCGTGGGCACGGAAGGGTCATGGGTTCGATCCGCAGGCAGGGCACATGCCCCGGTTGTGGGTTCGATCCCCAGATGGGAGGTGTGTGAGCGCCAACGGATCAATGTTTCTCACATCAATGTTTCTCTCTCTCCATTCCTCTCTAGAATCAATGGAAAACTTACCCTGGGGCAAGGATTAAAAACAAAAATCAAAACACGACTCTCTCTCCTCTGAACCACGGCACGTTTCCCTGCAAGGAAACCGGCTGTTGGTTCGTGCCCCCAAGACACCGCGCAGCAATTCCCAGGCGGGGCAGGAGACAGTTCTGCAAGAAGCACCTTCCCTGATTCTGTGTTCCTCCTCTGGGGATCGCGTACATCAACCTATAACTAACTGACTAACTGACTGAGATGCTAAAAAATAAAAATAAAAAAAATCCTAAACCCGGAGCCAGCGAGCCACTTGTAATCTCCACCATCTGATGCCTCAGCCTGGAGAGGCTATAAATAGCCCGCGCGAGTCCCCAAATGAGCCTGAGTCACTTGGGAGCCCGTCACCCCCAGGGGGGACGGCAGCCTCTCAGGTCCTCCCTGCTCTGCACGGAGCCACGGAGCGGCCAAGCGGCCTCACCCGCACGCCTGCAGCGGGGCCAGGCCTCTCCCGATAACCGGTCCTGGGGCCTGCGGGGGCCTGCGGGGGCCTGCGGGAGCCTGGGGGAGCCTGGGGGAGCCTGCGGGAGCCGGGGCTAAGTGTCCAGTCCCTCCTGGCCGGTCCGGTGCTCTCCAAACCGGGCCAGCGGGGAATGGATGGATTATTCTTCAGGGCCAGCGCTGGCCTCGCCCCACCCCACCCCACCCCAGTGCTCACTAGTTCCTAAAGGGGCTCAAGACGTGGGCTGGTAACGTACCCGCCCTACTGCCTTCCCCCCCAGCGGCTGCCTCTCCTCCAGCTACAGCCTGGTGGAAACATGATATTTAAAAATATGTCTATATTTTAGCCGAAACCGGTTTGGCTCAGTGGATACAGCGTCGGCCTGTGGACCGAAAGGTCCCGGGTTGGATTCTGGTCAAGGGCATGTACCTTGGCTGCGGGCATATCCCCAGTGGGGGGCGTGCAAGAGGCAGCTGATGGATGTTTCTCTCTCATCGATGTTTCTGACTTTCTATCCCTCTTCCTTCCTCTCTGTAAAAAACAACAACAAACAAACAAACAAACAAAAAAACCCCCCAAAAACAAAGCGTGAATTGATAAGCTCCTCTGCCTTCTAACTAACACAGAATCTGAACTTTGGACTCTCCGCTCCGGGCCGGAAGATTAGAAACGAAGCAGCCAGTCGGCATTGTGTGCACAGGGCAGGCGGACGGGCGGCCTCGCGGAGTCAATGTCGCTATCATCGCGGCTCGCACCCCCCGGACCGTGATGATCTCAAAGCCAGAGGAGGCACATGTGAAATGAAGGCACCCGAGACACGTCCTTCCCCCGCGAACGCTCCCCGGCTTTCTCCTCCAGCCGCCCAGCCGCCCGCCCGCCCTGTGCACACGATGCCGTCCGGCTGCTTCCTTTCTAATCGGGACTCGGCCTCTCGCCGCCTTGCTTCACTCCCTTTGCACGTTCCCACTGATGACGTGCACAGGAGAGAGGTCTCCAGGTGGCCCAGGTATCCGGGAACAAGTCTTTTTTTAAAAAAAAAATACTTTGTTTTTTTTTTTACAGAGAGGAAGGGAGAGGGACAGAAAGTCAGAAACACTAATGATGAGAGAGAAACATCCATCAGCTGCCTCCTGCACACCCCCCGCTGGGGATGTGCCCGCAGCCAAGGTACATGCCCTTGACCGGAATCGAACCTGGGACCCTTGAGTCCGCAGGCCGACGCTCTACCCACGGAGCCAAACTGGTTTCGGCGAGGAACAAGTCTTTATCAGGGCCGGGACAGCAGGATGTTAAAAGAGAGTTTAATGTATGCATCTTCCTGTCATGTGGGTTTTAAGACTATTCTGGAGGCATCAAGGAAGGGGTAGCAACTCTGAACATCGGTCTAGAACATGACAGGAAGACTTTCTCTTTTAAAAAATGAGAGTTAAGGAAGAAAAAGGCGTCGAAAATCATCCCAAAGCTTTCTTCTTTTCCCCATCACCTTCCCACTCGTACCCACACCCATCCCTGCCCACCTCACTCTGGTTTCCTCCCTGGGATCACATGACAGCCCGCCTCCCACGCCTTCTGTCCTCACACCCCCTCTTCCCAGAACATTCCTGTTCTCCAGGGGCTGGCTCGGAGCCCCCCTCTCAGAGGAGGCCCACTCCAGCAGAAGGCATCTGTTCCTTGGCCACTGAATTTCTACGTGAATGTGTGCATGTCTGGGATATATGTATTTTAAAAAATATTTTATTGATTTTTTACAGAGAGGGTTAGAGCGTTAGAAACATCGATGAGAGAGAAACGTCGACCAGCTGCCTCCTGCACACCCCTCACCGGGGATGTGCCCGCAGCCAAGATACACGCCCTTGACCGGAATCAAACCCAGGACCTTTCAGTCCGAAGGCCGACGCTCTATCCACTGAGCCAAACCGGTTTTGGCTAATGGTTCTATCCTAGCCCTGGTGTCACTGCAGCCCAGCCAGGACAGACAGACCCTGCTTCCCATTCATGGATATCCCCTCCCCTCCTCCGCCCCGGCTGGGACCGCCCTCCTCCAGCGCCCCGCGAGAGGGGCCTGGACAGGCCTGCGAAGGGGCGGCTCAAAGCGGATGCATCGGGAGCTGCCATCCCGAGTCCTCAACCCTACGGGCAAAGATGGAAGCCCCCCAAACAGTCCCTCGTCTCTCGGGGAACCGGGCTGGCCCGGTGGCAACAGCCAGGATCGCAAAGCGCCCTCCAGCGATGGGCAACGCAGCAGACATTGGACATTTAAAAAAATACATTTTATTGTTTTCTACAGAGAGGATGGGAGAGGGGTAGAGTTAGAAACATCGATGAGAGAGAAACAGCGATGCTTCCTCCTGCACACCCCCCCCTGGGGATGTGACTGTAACCAAGGTACATGCCTTTGACAGGAATCGAACCCGGGGCCCTTGAGTCCCCAGGCCGACGCTCTACCCACTGAGCCAAACTGGCCAGGGCGACATTTGACATTTTCGCCTGCCAGAATCCATTACCCATCTTTCTGGGACACGTGCCTCAACTTTCCTGGGGAAAGTGACCAAGGCCTGGAGACTCAGAGCCACAGGACCGGCTGAGGGATCCGTACATGGCCCTCCCTGCCCCCCGGGCCCAGCAGGGCCTGCCCGGCACGGGGGCCCCAGCGGCGGGAAGGGCTGTGCTGCTCCCGCTGGCTCCCTAGGCTGGCGGGATGTGAGCCTGGAGCCCCTGTGCCCGTCTCTGCTACCCAGGGAGAAGCCCCTACCTGAGCGTGAGGCCAAAACCGAGGGAAAAGGAGCCGAGACAGGAGAGGAGAGGGCCAGGTCTCCGACAGCATCATCCGAGGACTTGGTTTCGTTAAAACCAGACCCTTCATGCCTGGCTGGCGTGGCTCAGGGGTTGAGCATCAGCCTATGAACCAGGAGGTCACGGTTCAATTCCTGGTCAGGGCACAGGCCCGGGTTGTGGGCTCCACTCCCAGTGTGGGGCGGGCAGGAGGGAGCCGATCCATGACTGTCTCTCATCATGGATGTTTCTCTCTCCTTTCCCTTTCTCCCTGAAAT